>JAHDVF020001196.1:1800000-2152730 GCA_022606425.2 Lepidostoma basale
TTTTGAAAGTTGTATATGTTACCATGTTGAGAAACATTTCACATATTTAAGTCCAATAGCTAGCGCCATCCATTGAGACAAGATTTAAGCATTTAGTATTTAGAAGTAAGCTTTTTGTCTACAAGTATTTGTATACATAAAAAAAAACTAAATGTTATTTTTTTACAATTTTTAATCATGTTTTATAATCTATGCATACTATTGAATTTAAAAGAGATTTAATGTCTTATGAATGTGGTGAGTAATATGAATTATAATAATGCGTGTACATTTTTTTTTCTCCGAAAATACATGTCATGACCCCTTTATTCAGATATCATATTATAAGGACGAGAATATCATATGCAAATTCATAATATAATCACTTAATCGCTTGATCCGGACATTGAAATAAAATGCAGAATTGAAGTTGCACGAGCTGCATTTAGTAAAATGAGAAAAAAATTTCCAGCTATAATCTTAACTTGAAACTCCGATAAAGAATGATTAAATGTTAAATATGGTCTGTTCTACTATATGAACCAGTTGGAAGCGTTCGAGATGTGGATATATACCTGTGAACCTGACACGGCACCGAAAGAACAATATATACAAAAAAATGTACATAAGAAATTTGAAAATACGAAAGTTTACGTTAAAGATGTGAAAGGAACAAGAAGTGAATAAAAACCAATGTAAATGTGGCTTGATCAAATCAATAAAATATTAGATGTCGTTCACGTGAAGAGTCGGAGAAATCGACTTGCATGCGTGACACGTTGTATTTAATGTTGAGGAATCCAGATAAGTTTATATTGAAATAACGTTGTGATGGTTCATTAATTATGCCTTTACCTTTGGGGAGCCGGCGTAACGATTATTTGGTTAGGTAATTTATTTATAATCTCTTTTGTACAATAAGGAAGAAAAAATGTTATTTCTTCCTACTAATTGCAATCTGTGAAATATTTTACCCTTTAAAAACAGGGTTCACTGAACAATCGTAATAAGTTTAAACTTTTAATGTCAATATTTTTTTTGAACATACGTAAAAGTTTCACAATTAACAATACCTAATTGTTCTCCTTTTGTTTTTAACACTACTGTCATACAACAATAATCAGGACGAAATTCAAAATAATCTCAAAACGTTCACGTTAATGTACGCATTTTGAATTTTCTTAAATTAATCAATCGAAGTATTCCTCTCTCGCTCTCTTGTATTTAAAATATTCTCGTACTCTTTCTTGATGACATTCGGGTTTTCGCCTTTTTAGTTTATGATTATTAAGTGGTGTAAATACTACCGTAACCTCATAATAGTAACGAGTAAGACAAATATTAAGTTAAATTAATTTTAAGAAACCAGTTAATTATAAATTATTAAATTTACACATTGAATTTCTTACAAAGCATATAAAGAATTTATCTTCATTCGATCTTTGTAATTTAGTCAGATAGACTTTTATTTTCTTCGTATGCGAAAGATAAAGTTTCTGATTCGGGTACTTTTAGAGGTCTGTCATTACTATTTCTGTATCTCGGTGAAAATGGAAAGGCGTTCTCATTCCTATGTACACGTGAAACTAACGAGCATGGGAATGGCTGTTCTCCACTCTCAAACCTTGGTGCTGTTGCCAGCTTATTATTTCTAGCTACTACGTAGCTGCACTGTATAATACACATATAAAGAAATAGGTTTTCGTGCGATAGAACTTCGAGGGATTTAATAAATATCCCTACTTTATAAAAATTAAAATAAAACTATACTTATTCCCACAAATAAATAAAAAACTATTATAAACACTAAAGATTTTAAATAATAATTATATAAAATGACTACTACCACTTATTTTTTTTTATAGCGACTACATCGACAGACTGGTCAGTGACCGACCAGTCTGTCGATGTCAGCTAGCCTGGGAAAACCGGTTGCTGTCAAAATAAAGACAACAAGTGGAAGAAGTTAATAAAATAAAAACAAAACTAACTAACCATCACGCAATACAAACTTGTTTGTTGACAATAATTTGTTGGTTTTGGTAATTTGTGGTTTAATGACATGGTTCATTTTTGAACTTAGTCATGACCTTATAACACCATCACGAAATTTAAAAAATTTAATTAATTATCAAAAACTTAACATGAGAGAAAGACAAAAGTTTCGGAGATCGCCATAAACTCCATTCTCAGGGTAGTAACGATCCCTACAACGCCAGTCATCGAGGATATTACGAGACACGCACATACCCAACACCCCAAAAGTTAACTGAATGAGAAGTTTTGATGAAATGATGTAAAACTCCATGTAAATAATTAATACGAGTAAAAAATGAACGATTTCTAGAAATGATTATATTTTATGGGAATGACATGTTTCGTCTTGCTAAGGCACTATCAAATTTGATAATGCCTTAGCAAGGCAGAACATATCATTTCCATAAAATATAATAAAACTTCTTACAAAACATATTTATCTATTATTTCTTGAACAATGATGTAAAACGGCATATTAAATAATTAATACGAATAAAAACGTCAGTTTTCAAGAAGTTTTATTATATTTTATAGGAATGACATGTCTCACATTTGATATTGCCTTAGAGGTGCAAAACATGTCATTCCCGTAAAATATAATAAAACTTCTAGAAAACTGACGTTTTCATTCGTATTAATTATTCTACAAAACAGACATTTTCATTTGTATCAATTATAAAATATAATCATGTTTTTAGAACTGAATAATTCCATTGTTCTATTTTACAAATTCCCGATACATGAAGCTGCAAAATTACCATGTTTTCATCGAAAAATTATCCTCTGTTAATAGACAACGAATTTTCAATACATATCAGATCTAATTATACACCCCGCATACATTTAGAACCGTGTGTGACATTTTGGGGTTTCATATCGACATTATGTTTGCGCTGAAAATTACAAAACGACTTTATTAATTTGATACGATACCTAAAATATTATCGCAGCGCGGGGCAATACGCGCGCCCCGTTTAATCAGCGTTGACGGCGTTGTTTAGTTCGATTAAATGTTTGGGACATCTGCCGAACGTTTTGGGCGAAAATTTCCCTGCGTAATGGGAAGAGTTACATAAAATATGTGGCATGTGGAACAAAGGGAAACATCATTATTGAAGTGGTGGCGTAATCAACTGGCTAGGGGGGAGGGGGACGCCCGCTCGGCACGGTATCGCCGGGTGGGTGCCGAATGACAGTGGTGGCGGCCTGCCTGATGGGCGGCCGTTGACAAATGAAGGGCCACATAAAGTTTCGACTGATTAGGATAAAATATTGATAAACAACTATAAAACAAATATAAAAAAAATTATCATGTTATCAAACTGACAGTATCTAGCATTTGTTTTTTTAATTTTTAAATCTATGTTTAAATTTTTTTAAATATACATTTTACACATAGAAAAATGGTTAAACAAATAAACTATTGTTTTGAGAAAAATACGTCTTTAGAAATATATACATATTTTAAAATATTTAACCCTTTGATTGCCTGCAATTTTTGGATTAGTTGAATTTATATATAACCTTTTAAATATACATATGATTTTTTTATGAAATATATACAAATCGTAAATAATACGAACCACTGACTCACTACTTCACACTCAGTCTAAAATTTATATGATTCTTTTATAAATTATGACTTCGATCTGTCGGATTTGGCATTTCTCTCTGGTGTAGCAAAAGCCGATTTATCGGTTTTTGGCAACCGAAGGGTTAAATAAGCTTGTTTGAAAATACGTATATTTTTTTCCTATATTTAATTTCATTTAATAGATTTTTATCGTACCTCAAAGTTTTTTAAAGTGACCAAAATATTTTCTTATCAAAACTAATCTGCTTATGATGTTTTATGATACATACAAAAACATTAAAACTGTTTTCTTTACGGGAAAAAAATTCATAGAAAATATTATTATTATAAATAATTTAAATGTATATTTATAGTGTAATATATTTAGAATTATTAAATTCTTACTGTCTCACGAAAAATCTCCAGAATGACAAATCTTAAAAAATAGGTAATAAGAAAAAAAATAGGTAATTAAAATTTTGAATTATTAAAATATAGAAAGTGTGAGAAACATGGCTATCTGCGAAATCTGCAAGGTGGAAGATGTCGTGAGATGGGGCAGACAACGCAAAAGATACTGGAATGCGCACGTGTAGAGGATGGATCCCTCCAGAATCCTACACGCCGTGGCGCATTAGATTCCTGCCGGCTGCCGTCCCCCCGGAAGACCGCCAAAGAGGTGGAGGGATAGCTGGGATTCGACCTCCCAAGAGAGGCCAGCCTGATTACAGGAACAGACCAAGATCTGAAAGAAGAAGAAGGAGAAGAAATTAAAAAACTGTTTAATATATACATAAATTAAAAATGTACTTCTTTTTTACGTTTGATAGGTTGGATTCTAAATTACTTTTACATTTCAGAAAATAGAGATCTAATTACGTCATTAAATATCTTTCTTTGTCACAATCGTAGTTGCTTTTAGCAGGATTTCATTCGTTGTCCAACTGATTCCTTACTTTTGGATCTTTCCTCCAATAAACTGTAGAATTATTAAATTACATAAATATATTTCATTTTATGTATAATAGTTTGTGTACATAATTTGAATCAATATTGTTTCATAAAAATGTAATCAAGATTTGAATTAGGTTTTTCTCATCTCCTGAGTATCGAATTCTGATGATTATACAGAGAAATAATAAAATATTTTATTCGCGAATCACAAAAAATATTAAATTTAAAAAACATAAAACAGTATTTCGTTACTTCTCTTATGGAGTAGAGAGAATTCAGCCTCAAGCATGCCCAGAGGAAATATTCTGGAAAAAATAACATGGAATTACCGTATATAAGAATTTAAACATTTTTATTAAAAAATTGATAGTATCCATATCATAATATTGATTACGGTTTGTCAAAGTAGAGAGTTTTATTTTATTTTAATAATCTGGAGCTTATTATTGAGTTTAATCTAAAATAAAACAAGTACTTATTTAGATTAATAAACTTTGAAAATTTCGAGTTTGTTTAAGAAGATACCCATCTAATTTAATTAGCAAAGAAGGTGAAAAGATTAAAGTAATTATAACTGTAGCAATTTTCTTATATTTTATCCCTTAATGTTTTCCGTTGATAATTGATTTAAAACGTCTCCCTTGTAAATAAGCCTTCTCCCATTATTTTGTATTTTTCAAAATATTTATGATAACATATTTGCTGAATTCTATAACGATATTGTTACGTATTAATTATTTGATTTATTTAATACATAAATTAGCATTTTTATATAATTAAACGAAAAAAGGAAATGTTGAACATACGAGTAGTTAAATGTTTTAATCTAACTTGGTTCATTTTTATTATATATTATATAGGATTACTGGTTTTGGTATATGTGGCTAGCTCTAGATCCTGAGAAATTTGTATAATTTCTGGAAACGACCCGGTTTTTACATTTTGATTGGTTATTATTTTTGCTAATAATTGTATTAACATTCAAAACCATCGATTTAAATCAATAGTCTTAATAAAAAAATACGTAAAATTTATCATAATTAACTAAGTAAAACTAAACTAAGTTAATACGAATGAAAGTTAATACGAGTTAATACGAGTTAATAAGTTAATACGAACTTAAACTAAGTAAATACGAATGAAAACGTCAGTTTTCTAGATGTTTTGTTATATTTTATGGAAATGACATGTTTCGCCCTTCTAAGGCATTATCAAATGTACTTTTGATAATGCCTTAGAAGGGCGAAACATGTCATTCCCATAAAATATTAAAAAGCTATTAATTATTTAATATGGAGTTTTACATCGTTGTTCAAGAAACAATAAATTAAACTAAATGATTAATTTTTTAAAATGAGAATGAATGTGATATTAAACTTATACGTTAAACAAATTTATTTGATAATCATTAAATGAAACGATTTTTTTAAACTACTTTCACTTTTGTCTTTATTTCGATAGCGACCAGTTTCGCCAGGCTCGCTGGCATCGACATACTGGTTTGCCTGGAGGAACCGGTCGCTGTCAAAATAAAGACAAAAGTGGAAGTAGTAAAAAACATCGTTTTATTTAATTATTAATTAAAATGAACTTCCATCAAGAGGTTTCAGTAAAATGTCAATAATTAGTTTTTTTGAATTATAATAAACGTATTAAAAAACAAACGCATTGAAATTTAAAAATATAATCGAGAAGTAGAATTCAATTTTAAGGGAATGTATATTTTACATTGTTATTGTGTTATCAAATATAGATATAATCGCACCCGTTGCTATTTAAATATCCAAACTTAATACCTACATGATATTAATATCTGAGAGTACCTTAACAATGCGAAGCCCCTAAAATATAAATTCATTTATACTGAAATTACAATTATAGTTTAACATCATAGTTTAAAAAACAATAAATAAATTAAGACATTTAATGTTTCAAAAAATTTCTTATGTAAAATTAAAGCTTTTAAAGATAAACTCAGGTTCAAGCCAATTGGTAATCATTGTTCACACACGTTCGCCCGTCACTGAAATTTTCAATAAACATTTTCTCATTTTGCTTCACAAACATTATGAAGATTTATGATTAAGTGACAGGGAAAATTTTTCAGTATTAGTGGAAAACATGAAATACGTGTCTTATAAAATGGCAAGCTTAAAATGAGACAGAATTTCGCACTTCAAAAACGGAATTTCCATATTTCCTCCGAAAACCTCGGAGGTTCCTATCCCCGTAGAGCGGAGGTGCTTGAAATGGAGGTGAATTCCACTCAATACTTGGCACAATTCCAAGAAAGACTCTAAGGAAACAGCGCCCGTAATAACACGCGACGTCTGAGTACCTTCACACGTATGTATTCTTGAGTTCTTCTCTGTTCTAAATACTTTACTACCACGTTTTATTCCAACGTGATCGAAACTATTATACAGTTCATTGTTTCAGTCTCAACGATGTGAGTTGTGATTTTTACATTAATACGATATTTAAATTTATAATAATTCTATCATTATTTATATCTGCATAAATACTTTAATTCTTTGTTTCAGATTTTTAATGAAATATTAATCATTGAATACCTTTTGCAAAACGTTCAAACAAACGACAAATGTCCATATTCAATTTAAAATATGTCTATGGTCCGAAATTTGTTTGCTAAAGAGTGCAAAAAAAATTGAGAAAATACAATGTTTTTCAATCTGTGAAGTGATAGCAAATAAAGAAGAAATTATTTTAAAATCTGTGAAGTGATAGCAAATAAAGAAGAAATATTCATCATTTATCTAACGATACGGGTGTTGTTTTATTTTATAAATAAATAAATAAAAATGAAAATAAAATTTTAATGGGAGGATAAATACAGAACATAAATATGTTTTTATACATAAACATATATAGTATACTTGAATGTATATTAAATAATGAAAAATGATATCGAAATACATAGGTAATTGGTATATAATGGGACAATAACTTGAAAATCAATATCTCCCTCTTCGCGCACTAAATACACAAGGGACGCCATAAACTCCACGCTATTTTTATGAGTCGTAAAAAAATGGAAAAACAAAACCCATTAATTATCGTTAAAAATTCCAATCCCTAATTTATTTAAAGTCTTTGGAGACGTTCTTTGTTTTAGTCAAATTCAAGTCAGTGGTTATTTGATGTCGGATCGTCAAATAAACAATCAAACTTGATATGCTATTTTAAGTTTTAATTTATAATAGTTATTTAAATACGCTAGTAATAAAATAACATTAATTAAAAATTCATGTTTCAATTTAATTATTACATTTAGTTTTGCGTTACTGTATTTAACAAGCTTTATACAATCGGGTGGTGGTCTAGGGGATAAAACGCTTGGCTTCTGATCAAGGGGACATGGGTTCGAGCCTGGACACGACCTGATTCCTTCTTCATAATAATGAGCTATTTTATGCTTACATTGAAGGATGTAAAATAAATTCTAATATCATTGATTCAAATCTTTGATGTTAGTCTTTTTATTAAAAAAAAAAAGTAAGAAATAATTCAACAATATTTTATTTTTCTTTTTTCTCTTTTGATATTTGTCAAAACTAGTCAAATTCATGATAAATATTGTTTAAATATTTCTTTGTAAAACTACACTGATAAAGTGATTTGAATTTTATTTGTATTTAAAAATAAAGTGTCGTGTTAAAAAGAAGAAAAAAATGTTTTTTTCAATTATGAATTCGCAACACAAAGTAATTTGATCAGACAAATAGTACTTTTTTTAGATTATCTATACCGACTTTAAATTACAGTTCGTTATATATAGGTGGTAACCATAAAGTGATTTGGACATATGGAACAAATAGATGAGGGAATAATGGTTAAAAAGATATATACAAGTAGTGTGAATGGAAAAAGAAGTCGAAAAAGGTCAAATAGACATAGCATGACCAAATTAATCAATTACTGAAAAGCGGCAATGTTTGAAGTAGGAGGTGCGTGTGTTACGATGTGTTAATGTAGAATAGGTGCGAGAGTTTTGTCAGAATTAAACAGTGTGGCGGTCCATTCTCTCTGCCTATCCCTCCGGGGAAACGGCGTGATGGTTAGTTGGTTATTTATGAAACAATGTGCTGAATAGTGAGGGTACATAATGGGTACGACGCTTCGTGACAAATTGTTTGAGCCAAGTTTATCATAAATTTGTATCTTAATTAACGAGTTATTTTTGAATATACCCAGTAAAAAAAATGGTCTCACGCCAAGTCGCAGTGAAATGTTGATTAAGTGGGGATGAAGGGAGGGTAATAAATCACAGTGTTGTTATTATTGTATCGGTCTAACGATAGTGTCACACACTCGTTTATTTAGCAACACCTTCGGCCCGGTTTGAAGTCGTTAGCGCCGAGTGGTTTAGGGTTTTCATTAGGGTGAATGCAGCGGCAACTATGAACTGTGAACTGCAGCGAATCAGGGACCTCTGTGTCCAACAATTCACGCCGTTTGCAAACTAGTGTTTGCATTGTGCATTGTGTTACATTGTTTACGTTAAATATTTACTCTGATAATTAAATATTGCACCTACATAAATACAGAGTTATCTAAAGGAAGTTTTAAGGAATATTCATTCTGTTATATTTGAATTTAACAGTTAATAATCATAACTTGTTAAGTGTTTTGTTGTCGTTATATAAACAAAAACATAAAGTTTTATGCATTATATTTTAACTTCAGATATTTTAAAGTTATAAATGTTATTAATTTCTTAATTCTACAATGAATTTTGTGATAATTGCGATTATTGTGTATATTATAATTATTGTATTCTCAATAATTGCTGATAGCAAATTTATTCTTTTCTTTAATATAAAGCAAAAAATACATGATTGTAATGTTAATAATCATACGTTTAATTTATTAAATAATACATGCTTGAATTAATGCCTGAATTTTCCATATATCTTGGGTGAATTAACAATTTTGTACAACCCGACTTGTATTACAGAAGGTATTGATAAGTAAAACAGTTTGTAGAATATTGTTTTTTAAATCAACTTAAATATCATTTCAACGTTCCCTAAAGAAATAGTAGTGAATAGGTTTCATCTTGTTTAATGCCCCGAATTGCCTCACGGAAGACCTTTAAACATCATGTTTTTGATTTTTTATATATTGTATATTTACTTTGTGGTGTCAATTAGTTTAATAAAAAAAAATATACATTTTAAAATAATTTGACTTGTTTTAATATTATGGATTTAATATTCGTTTATTTTGTTGTCGTTTTCTCATTTATTTAGAATAATTATGAATGTAGTCATAGCCTTCTTCATAATATTGATGTACATCATTTTCTGCATTGAAACCATGACTTGTATTTGCTACAATTGAACTTTATCTCTGATGATTCGTATCGTGTGGATAAACATCTATGAATAAACAGCGATCTAGTAGACATAGATATGTAAATTATCCTTTGAATATCTCTAACAATGAGATAAGCGATCATTCTTCCTGTGTGTATCCAATTTATGAGGCATGATATTTGCCAGGCGAAAAAAACCGGTTTGAAAAAGCTTTGGGCCACCATTTTGGTATCCTTTTGACAGAGCACTAATCCACCCCCTCCCTTTCACCCATTCCTCCCCTTCTGTATCGACCCGGTCCTGATCGTGTGTTGGGGCAAGTCATTAATCATTTTTTTATATATTATTCAAATCCATTATACGGCAATATTTATTTTCCTTAAAAAGCACAAACAAACAAAGCGATGAATGACATATTTCATTTATAGAATGCTACTGTATACAATATCCATTGAAGATAACTATTGTGTTAATATAATGCTATTTTTCAAAAGTTTCTTCAAAAAAGTCACTCTTTTTCTTCGTTGTGGCAATGTAGTTTTAAGAAGCATTGGGATTACTCATCATGGTCTTGTTTCCCAGACTTTCTTGCTATTGTGGAGGAATCTTTGGCCGACTTTGTGTCGTTTCCAGGGAAGCACTATGTTATATTTCATTTTTTATTGTTTCGTCGTTTATGTATTCAAATTATTTTGTAATAATAGTTCCAGTAACATAACAAAAGTTAACTTTCTTTCCCCCTTACAAAATTGGAGTTGTTGAAAATATTGTATGGATATATTTCAATAATAAAATTTGTATAAGTAAACACAAAAATACAATTTCTAAAAAATGAAATAAAATATTATTAAGAGAACAAAGTGGTTTTGATACAAAAGCTAAAAGTAAATTAGTAAGTATTATTTTATTTAATAATTTCACACCACAAATGAAGTGATTCATACGAAAGTTCTAAATATAGATTATTTAGTAATATTAATTAAACTTAAAGTTGTCATCCTAAACAAAAGCTAATCCAAAAACGCTAAAATCGCAGTGCTAATGGTGTTCTTTTACCGACCCTTATGTATGTAAACGAAGCATGGAAATGACATAAAAAGGATGAAAGTAGAATAAATGCAGTAGAAATGAGATCTCTTAGACGAATTTGTAAATACTCTGTGTATGAAGGTGGCAAATGGAAATATAAGAATTAGTAAATACAGCGCGAATGAAAATGCTATGAAAAAAATAATGAAAGGAAAATTAAGACGCTTTGGAGACATGGAAAGTATGAATGAAGAAATAATGATAAAAAAGTATTAGTTAACGATGTAAATGGAACTAGAAATAGAGGAAGACCGAGGAAAAAACTTGACACGATCAAATAAATCAAATATTGAATTTTGGCCACATGAGGAGTCGGAGAAATCGACGTGCTCGCATGACACGATGTATGAATGTTGAGGAACGAGAGAAGTGTGTCAGAAAATAAAAATATGGCAGTCCATTATTGCTGCCTTCGCCTTCGGGGTGATGGCGTGATGGTTAGTTAGTTAGTTAGTAGTTAATAAAGAATATTTACTTCAACTGAAGGTTTTTTCAATCGATAAAAGCGTCGTTACTATGTTTATTCATTAAAAAATACGGAAACACAATTGTCACATATAGTATATATTTTTTATTAATGAAATAAACCAATCGAGTAACGGATTTTTAAATTATGTTTATCGATGTTGTTTAACGGGAGAAAATCGATATTTTTGTTTGATTCACAAAAAAGGAAACGTTATAGGTATAAGGTTGTGTAGTGCACGGAAAATAATTTCCGCACTCTTTTTGTTGTCGAGTTTTATTCGTCGACTTGCATGCGAACTAATTTTCTGATATTACTTTGTCAATTTCCGCGAAGAAAATTGAAAATGTTATCTATCGTACGCTGAGTCTTTTTTTTTTAGTTTAACGTGCACACAGAAGAGTTTCCTTGCAAACTTAATATTTTTAGTGACGTAATATAGATATTACGTTACATTTTATTTTCGCACTTTGAATATTCGAAAGATAATATTGAAACTGATTTCAATATTCTTCACACGAAACAGATGACAAATCAAATAATTTTTTTTTTGGAATGAATTTACATATTTCGGAAGTATGTTTCCAAAGGATGCGAGAGTGGAGAAGGATATATAAAGAAGAGTTGGGGTAGGCAACAAATTAAATGGTACACTTATAGTTGCTATTGCAATTTTGTCTACTCAAAAAAGCTAAGATTAAACTAAACATGGAAGTGAAGCTTGTCTGGCAAATAAGAATTAAAATTGAATAAATGCGATTGAAATTAGATGTGATAGAGTGTCACATGTAAACATAAGAAGTGAATGTAGCGCGAATGAAAATGTTATGAACAAAATAATAAAAGGGTCAATGGTTCGGACCAACGGAAACAATTAATAAAGAAATAATAACACATGCTAACAACCATAAACGGAACAAAAAATTAGAACTATTAAGGAAAACGTGGCACGATATAATCGATCAAATATTAAATGTTATGAATAAAATAATGTAAGGGTTATTTAGATGGTTTGAACAAGTGTTTTTTCTGACATTCTTTCTGTCTACTGCTATGGGAAGACGGTGTGATGACTAGTTAGTCAGTAAGTTATGAATAGCAAAAATTTTATTTACTGTTTCTTTAACAATGGTGTGTAACTCTATATTAAATAAAAAATATGAATATAAACTTTCGTTTTCTTGAAATTTTATAATTAAATAAAATGTTTCGCCAAGATATTATATTATCAAATGTCTTGACATTTGATAATTTTTTGGATAGGTCAAACATGTCATTCACATAAAATATAATAAAACTTCAAGAAAACAGACGTTTTCAATTATATTAACAAAAAATCTATGTAACAACGGAAAATTGATATTTTCATATTTCCCCAGTTTCACTACTTCCACAATTCAATAGATTACATTTGGAAAATACTCATGTGGGTTAACGGGATAAACCTTTTGAAACATTCGGAGGGTAAATTCTTTTGTCATAACTCACTTGAATAATCCAGTAAATCAGTAATCGTATAATAAAAAGTTACCCCTTTTCTTTCATCTCAATTTTGGATTTCTTATTTTATGTCATATTCGCGGATATCTTCTTTCAGGAATGTTTAATTTATGCTTTGTGCACAAAGGATCGAGTTATTTATGAATACAATAAAAAAATACCACATTGTTATCACATTTGTATTGCTCGAGGGAAAAATAGTAGGTCAGAGTTTATACGTAACCAGTTAAAATATCTCGAATTTCTTAAAATTATTCCCCAAAAAAATATTAAGATGTATTTTGAAGATAAGAATATAATGAATATAATGGATCAGTTCAATTTTTTATCAATATATCCTTCAAGTTAAAAAACAAATTCTCTAAAACATCCCTATAATTCCCATCTATAAAATAATGCTTAGTCTAAACTCTCCCTCTCCGGTCTCAATCTAGCGATTGGTCTGCAGCAAGGCGACGCATCTCCTCTTCCACTCTGGTCGATCCTCGGCAGCTCTCTTCAACTCCGCATAAAAGGTGCAGCCCATATTTCGGTAAATCTGATCTAGGTACTCTTGGCGAGGTCGTCCTCTGCCAATCGATCCCTCGACAATTCACTCCAACACATTATGCAGGAAGCATTCGTGTCGCAACACATGACCAATCCATCTTGTGCGCCTCTTCGCTATGGTGTTCAACACGTGCCTACTATCTTCAACTTTGCTGAGAACTTCTTCATTTGTAATGTGGTCCCTCCATGAAACATGGGCAACTCGTCGGTAGGTCCACATCTCAAATGACTCCAGCCTTATACGCTCTCTTTCGCCCAGTCTAAACTAACTAGCTGAATAATCATCACGGCACTAAATAATGAACTACCACACTTTTCATTCCTGAGGTAATTCTTTCGATTCCCCAACATTTACACATCGTATCATGCACGCACGTCGATTAATGTTTGGAGTAATAGTGTGTGCAAATTATACGATACGTATTTCGATAGACACCCATTAGAATGAATTTTTAAAATTCAAAATTATTTTCAGTTGATGATTTTGATCATTTGACTTCACTTTTTTTACTATTTTTCAGCAGCTTGGTAGTTGTCATCACACAATTGTGCTTGGAGTATTTAATAATTTTATTACATAATTTATTGAATATAAATTTATGTTTAAATTGATTAATCGTATAATAAATAAAGTTGAAGACATTATTTTGTTGTTATGTAAATGACTAATTAATTCAAATTCAATTGAACGACACATCAGTAAAATTATTTGATAAACCGCCGACATTCGAATGAAGTGCTATAAAATTATTTGTACTTGCAAGAGAAGAAGAGTAAAACGTGAATACACTTTGATGTACCGTGTACGAGCACCAAGAGGACCGTGGCTAAATGATGCGCTATTGCAGCGCACGATTGCTCCTTAACGCGCTAGGCAAAGAGACGGAGAGAAATAAATATTCCCGACAGCACGGATAGTGCTGGGAAACACAAAAACATATTCGAGTTATTGCTCTCGAGAATACATGGATACAGGAGAATTCACAATAAACTCTCAAATGTGATTTAATAAAATAAAAATATTTCAAAATGTAAACTAACCATCACGCCATTTCCCGGGGAGGGTAGGCAGAGAGGATGGATGGCCACAATGATCTGTCCTGGCATACCTCTCGGGCTTCCTCTACATTCATACATCGTACCATGCACGCACGTCGATTATTCCGACTTCGAATGTGACCGCCTTTTAGTAATTTATTAATTTGATCAGGCCATGTTTTCCTCGGTCGTCCTCGGCTTCATTTTCCACTCACGCTGCTTGTGTACAACTTTTTAACCATTCTACTCTCATCCATTCGTTCCATATGTCCAAACCATCTCAGGGATCCATTTTTAATTTTATCCATGATGCAGTAATCTGCCTTACATTTCTTTCTTATTTCATCGTTCGGTATTCTATCATACAACGTTTTCCCGCAAATTCTTCTTAGTGATCTCATTTCTACTGCGTTTATCCTGCTTTCATCCTTCTTTTGCCAGCTCCAAGCTTCCCTTCCATACGGGTTGGCAAAATGTTCTTAAGTAATCGATGCTAATGGTTGCCGTCGAATAAATACAAAAAAATTAAGCTTAATTCAATAAACTTGCATTTTAATAGTTTTTTAGATGTTTATTTATTACAATAAACTTCTAGCAATAGATATCATAACGAAAAAATATATAAAGGTATTTCGTGATATATACTTCGTGAGCGATCAAAAGCAAACAAAAAAACATACAATCAATACTTTAAAAAATCCCTATCCAGCAAGTTTCATAATTATAACTATCTAACCATCACACCGTCTCCCCGAAGGGGTAGGCAAAAATAATGGACCGCCAAACTTTAACCGATGAGGCACTCCACGCGACAATTATAACTAAATGCAATAATAAAAAAATTATTGAAAACAATATTTATATAAATATAGAATATAAAGAAAGGTGTAAGGTTAATAATAATTTGGCGGTCCACCGTTCATGCCTATCCATTCGAGGAAACAACTTGATCGATAATCATCATCCAATTCTATACATTTCTTAAGTATACATATTTTTATTCTTCTTTTTGTCCTGTCATACCTTCGTGGTGCATAGGGCCTCAAGGAACCTTCTTCACCCGACTCTATCGCATGCCTGATGCCTTACATCATCCCAAGTGAGGCCTAGTGCTTTAACCTCGTCCTGCAGGGCTCTTCTCCAAGTGGGCCTGCCTCGCTTCCTCTTTCTCCCCACAGGGGACCGGTCTAGTGCGCCCTGAGCGCTGGGTTCCGTCTCAGAGTGTGACCGATCTACTGTAATTTGCATCTAGTGACTTATTATCTTATTGGCTTTTCGCCTGCCATGGTCCAAAGAACGGCATTTGACACTGTTTGGGGCCAAAAGATTTTGAATATTGAACGAAGGCACTTATTTATAAACATCTGGAGTTTTACAGTTAATTAAGTTTTTCAAAACACCTGTTTTTAAACCACTATATTTTGTTGTATCGAACCAACCGATTGCGCACCCTCCGAAGCTTCGTCAGGAATACAAAAACAAACGATTTGTTTTTACAACCCCAACGTCGAAGAACGAAATCGGTTAGTTAGATAAAACAAAAGAAAGTGGTGTTAAAATAAAGTACACAAGCGTAATAAATTGTACTGTTTATTATCATCGAATAAAAATAATTTAGGAGAATTTTAGTTCTTACGATTTGCTCGCCAACCCCATCTCTAGGGGTCTAGAAAGATATAAAATTGACGAGAAATAGAGAAGCGCTGTGAATGGAGAACCCGCGAGACAAGTGGCCTCATAAACCGGGACGTGGAATGCATCAGAAATTGAGATATAACTGAAATGAAATTCAATGTAATACTCCTTATACGAGTATAGAGTGTTGCCTTGGGATTTATTTGTGTTAAAATTTTTATAAAGCTGTTACAAGGCAATAAGTTCTAAGTAATATCTTAAAATTTTAGTTTTATTATTACAATTTGTAAAAGAAATTTTATATATTGTATACATGCAATTACTACATACAACTGGTGTTTACCAAATTTAGAAATCTGATATATGAAATAAAATATAATAATATTCGTATTTATACGATTTCGTTCACCATTATTTTTACTGAAGTTAATGAAAAGTAACATTCAAACCAATTAATTAAATTAAAATAATTCAATTAATTCTCTACAATCCAAATACGATGAACATTATTGCCTACTGAATTAAGAATAGAAGCATATTAAAACTTTATTTAAAAAAAAAACATTCTTAAAATTAAGATAGGTAATCAAATGTTTTTAATGAAATCTATTGATGAGAGTTTATTTAAAATAAATAATAATAATAAAATGATGTTTTTTTAGCTACTTCCATTTTGTCTTCATTTCGACAGCGACCAGTTTCGCCAGGCTCACTGGCATCGACAGATTTGGCAACCAGACCAGTCTGTCGATGTCAGCGAGCCTGGCGAAACCGGTCGCTTTCGAAACAAAGACAAAAGTGGAAGTAATTAAAAAACATCATTTTATTTAATTAATATTCTTTATTTAACTAATTTTAAAACAAATTTTTTTGTTTGTCATAATATTATTTAATAAATATACAATGGAAACGAGATTATCTTTTCGGGTTAACCTTGATTTTTTAAAAATATTGTATAAAAAAATATATTAATAAAATAAAAATTTGTTTCACCTCATTCTCAAGCTCAACAAGAGTGAACAAAAAAACTTTTGATTTTTTTTAATTCTAGACGAGAATACACCCTAAATGTATTTTTTGTATTGTTTTGTGTGTGTTGATTTGAGATACGTATAATAAAACGAACATTGAAAGATTTAGAAAATTTGTTATTGTAAATCATTCATTCATTGTTATTATAATTCCTGTGATCTTATATACATTTTTTCCAGTAACAAATTTATTTTGGTTCACCAGTAACAAGCAATGTTACGTTTTGATATTTCATTTCACGAATGAGTTCAATTTGCTGTCATTTAAAGTGAAAATTGCTTATGAAGTGTACAATTAGGACACTCGTTTTATATTTAGACGTTTAACAGAGAGCATACGGTCAAATTAATTATTTGCCTTTGTTCTCTAAAATAGAAAAGAAATGGGAATTCGATTAGTTTATTCGTGAATAATAGAATTTTCGTCTCTTCTTTTGTTTTTGTAAAACTGATTAATGAGATCTTGATATAGCCAGGCTCTTCTCACTAAGAATGCTAAAGGCAAGGTCGTTAGATAGCAGGGAACAATTTGAAACGGTAAAAAGTACACATTTTTTCCTAACAAATTTAACTAACTAACCATCACGCCGTTTTTTCGGAGGGGTAGGCAGTAAAGATGGATCGCCATACTTCTCTGTCCTGAAACACCTCTCCAATTTCCTTTAAATTCGTGCATCGTAACATGCATGCTCGTCGATTTTTCCGACTTCGAATATGGCCTCTTTTTAAATTTTTGATTAATATGGTCATGCCATGCTATCCTTGGTCTTCCGCCACTCACAATGCTTGTATGTAATATTTTAACCATTATTCTCTCACTCATTCTACCTATATGATTACATTTCTTCCTTATTTCGTCGTTTTATTCTACGATAAATCATTTTTCTGCACATTCTTCTCAGTTATCTCATTTCTACGGCATTTATCATAATTTCATCCTTCTTTTGTCAGCTCGAAGCTTCACTTCCATACACACGGGTTGACACTAGAACTCCATTTTGTTCTGCCATCTTTGTTATTGCATCCTTCAAGTTGTTTTCATAACGATAAATAACTCATATTAAGCTTTTTCAATATATATTTAATTAACTTTCTGAATAAATAAATTGATTTTTGTTACGACTTCCAAAAACACTTTCTTCATTCTTTTGGAATCTAATTTTAAAAGTGATTTTATATTTAAATTCAGAAGGCAACAATATTAATCTTATTAAGGTTGAAGATAATCACTTTTATTACTTTAGTCGAACCTTCGAAAGTTTCTTATTATTAACTTCAGTAAAAACAATGGTGAACGGAAGCGTGTAAATATAATTAAATTTAATTTCAAATATACAGATTTTAATTAAGATTTCCACAAATTGAATATCCAAATGTTCCTTGGCCACCCTTTAACCTCTTGAGTTCAATAAAATAAAATAAAAATTGGAGTACATTTCACACACAATACTGATCAACCGTAGCTCTATCCGACGGCATTTCTTTTAGGAATGCTGGGAACCAACTCGCTGCACCTAAGAAGAGATGGGCATCTAATTTTTGTAGATATATCAGGGGATATTTCGATAACACAGCCGTGCTGGAGGATGTTGGTCTTTTTGTCCCTGATAGATATCGGTTGTATTATCTATCGGCCGCCAGAACCAACCTGCCCATGGTGACTCCAGTGGAAAGTGCTATTAATCTCCTGAATACGGTCTTCTCGGAGATCGACGTCTTTCAAATCAGTGAAAGTACGTGCAAAAGATAAATACTCTTGACTTATTTAAGTACTTGTCTTTCTAATATAGAACCATCTCTCATGCGTTCCAGGTATTAAATTGTATATATTATATTTTAATTGTACTGCCTTAAACGTATGTATTTGTAATGTCTGTTGAGATAATAAACTAATTTGCTATGATGATATTCAAAGCTTTTTTAAATATTTTTTTATTATATAAGATAAGTAATGCGTCCATCGGACTATCGTAGGATAAAAAGCTTTACCATGAAGATAGATCTCACATATAAACAAAACATATTTGAAAGCTTTGCATTAGTGCAGGCCATTCATAGTCAGTGTTGTTATCATATGCGCGACAAGCCAGATACGTCCTGTTCGCCTAAAATAATTGACTTTATTTATGTTTGTCCATTGCGACAACTTTTAAAATTTCTTCGCTTCCTATATAGACTCAACTTCACGACTAAATTAACTACTATCAAAATCAGAGAGATTTGTTCTTCTAACTATTACTTCGTGCATTGTCGATTTAAGCAGATTACGGTTGTTTGTAGATGATTTTAAATGATTTCAAGTCTTTGATCATTACTTAAATACACACTATTTCAAATCCTGAATGAAACATTGCGATTACCAATGTCAACTGCGATGGGCAGATTGTGTTGAAACGATGCTCTTGCACAAATTATGGTGATCGAGCCTTCGCGAAAACTTGCAAAAATCTTTCTGCAGACCTCGAAAGGCTATCAGAGCTTAAATCATAACTTAATATTATTACAAAATTTTCTCTCTTTTTCTCACTCTTTGCTGGGTTTCGAAGTCGAGAATCCCTTCAATCTATAATACATTTTTGTTATCCATTTTCCACACGCTCTTTGAAATATCGACGATACGATCTCCTATGCAGAAATAGGTCTATTATTGAGCCACAGGCTCTCCCAAAAACATAGCAAGTGAGGTTATGACTCTGTTGGTTCTATTGATGGAGGGCGGCAGCACGTGTTCTGTTAAGAATTCTTTTTGCTGCTGTAATACCGTCCGCTCCAGAACAGACACCTCGCCAATTGAGCCGTTTGAGCGCCAATTGCTTTCAACCACCAGAGGTGTAGCACGATTTATTTTATTCACAAATTATTATATCCTTACTGAACACGAAATGTGTAGAGTTTATAACTAGTTTGTGAAATTGAGAATTTTCAACAGATATCTTTTTTGTATACCGTTTGAACCTTATTACTGTATACAATTTGTATTTAGCTATGATATTGATTGTCATGACTTACGATTGGTAGCTAATCTATGACTATTTTTATTATTGTCATGTGAATTCTACACCAGATCAATAACAGTGTGAGAATCACACTGCCATTGCCAAAAATCGAACCCAGGACCTTCGGTGTGGAAGTTTTTAGCTTTTGACACTCTGCCAGTAATATCGTCTTTCGGTTTCTCTTGAAATAATTTTTTCATAAAAACATTGCATTATACAATTTATTTTTGAATGTATACAAATACTTGTAGACAAATACTCGATTTTACCCATTGCGGGTTAATAATTTTCTAGGATTAGTAGTATCTCAATAGACGTGGTGGTCGTAAGAAGGGCGGAATGGGGAATGTTGTTAACATAAAGTGATCGCTTAACCCAACCAATGACAGCTCATAAGTCCTGTATACGCCTCGACTACCATATTTTGTTTCAAAAAAAAAAAAAAAACAATTTACATCTTCGTCACTATTGAGATACAATTAATCCTTAAAAGTGTATTATACTTTTTAAAATTTATAAACATATTATGATTATTAAATTTAAACACATGTTTGGCTATGAAAGGGTTAAGGCACTCAATTGCTATTCTTTACCTCTCACGCCCTTTGTAATATTTTCCAAGTCACACAATAGTTTCCCGAACTCCACGGCCCGGCGCACAGTGGACGAAATGACCAAAAAACGCGAATTAAGTGCTTTTTGAAAATTTTATTAATTGGCTTTTTTATATTTTTTTTAGTGTAGCATTATAGCCAGTCTAAACTTTGTGTTTCTTGGATTTTGTCAAAAGCTCGTAACGGCAAGTTGGCAACGTCGCAAAATGGGCCTACGCTGGAAGTTCAGCAGGACGTTTTTTAGTTCGCTTCTGCGCCCGAGCAATGACGGTTGTGTATTTAGTGTTTTTTTGAAGAAATTTACAAAATAAATAAATGGCCGATGTTTCTCAAGGTATTTTCTATTCAATTTATAAAACTATGCTGATTTATCATATACGCTTGAGATATAAACTAACATAAAGTAAACCTCTAATTTTGTCATTTTTTTAGTTTTAAACTCATATTTCAATTAGAGATTAGAAACGAAGCATTCGTTGCACCCATTTGACAATAAATACATCTTATAGACTGTAGTTTATACTTTAATGCAATATATAAATACTTCTCCTCTTTTGTCCTTTTTTTATACTCTTGTTGTTTTTAGGGAGGGCTGTTTGCGTTTCACGCAAAGAATTATTTGAAAAATTAAGAGAACGAAGAGCATTAAATGCTAATTGTGGGAAAGCAATTGTGTTTTTAATAACATATATCGCACACAAATACCACGTAGTAGCAAATTTAAATATTTCCAGAACCAAATTATGCAAGCTCATTAAAAAAATTTCAATACAATTAATGAAGAGGTGGAAAAAAGTCGCAGTTACATTGTGAAGTTCGAAGAAGAAAATTTAGCGTGGTGAGAAGAAAAAATAGTGTTTTCGAAATCTTAAGGCAGGCCAACAAAATCATTTACAGAAAGCGGTGTCAGACTAGACAGAAAATAATACAAGATCTGCTGCAGAATCGCAGTACTGATGAACTACGATTAGCAAATGAAATGAGTTTACGTAGCGCAGGGAAAAATGACGCTGCAAAACTCATTAAACAAATAACATTTTCACCACGTCGAGCATCAAGGATACGTGAAGCTTTCATCGTATACACCAGAGGAGCCTTTAGCGCTTATCGTCAGCTCAAAATTGACCAAAGATCAACACAAAGGTTTAAGAAAGGAAGCAAAACTCAGGTGTCCGGAAACGTTTTATCCGTCTTACGATTAAATATAAAACAAAAGTGCTTCCCTAAAAAAGAAGCAATCATAGTAACTGATCGATTGATGGAAGTAAAACTCTTATCCCTTGTCGATCATGCGGCTACTAAATTATCAGACCCTGTAATTTCTTCTATTAGACCATTGCCTATGTTTTAAGTTTACTAAAATTTCCGTCCAATGACTCTGAAAATTTAAGTGATGATTCTGATGATAACGAAGACTCTTTGAACACTTAGGTTTTGTATCATTTTTCTATGTGTGTTGATAAGTTTGTTTGTTTTTTGTAAATCGGTGGGGTTGCAGATAGTTAGGTTGTTTGTTGGTTTGATGAAGTATTAAAGGATCGTTTAATTGTTGTAGTTACAGAGGAGTGTGCTAGTAGTGCGGAAGCTGCTCAATGTTGATTTTTTTCCTCTTTTTTAAACTTTTTAACTTATGATTGTATTATAATTCTCTGACGAGCTAAATTTACGAGCACTTGTAATTGTCTTTCAATTTTAATTTCCTAACTGTGTGCTTTTATTCTCATGTATAAGCTGCATGTTCTCTAATAAAATAAATAATACATAATAAATAAATAAATTTTGTCTATATGATTACAATTCTCTTCTCTTACAGAGCTTTTTGGGATGGTTGGCAGAAATCACATCTAGGCAATTAATTTGGTCTTATGTATCATTTTAGTATATATAAATACACGTTTATATAAGAGTCATGTTTGTGAATGTGTAGATTATTTTAATAAATAACAATAAAATATATTACAATAATATGTGACCTGCATAATATACTGTTAATATTTGTTTACCTGCAAAATCCCATATTATTTTTTTGCCAATTTAAATATAAGATTTTTTGATTAAATTTTACTTTAAAATAATAATTATGTATAAATACAACAAGCAAAAAATTTTTTTTTCAATACCTTACCAACAAACAATTAATTCGCGTTTTTTGGTCATTTCGTCCACTGTGCGGCGCTAGTGTTTTCAAGTCAGGGTTGAACCAGGTGACAGATGGTGATTTAAGTGCGATAAAATAAAGACAGAGTCGGAATGACAAGTCGTGGCGGAGATTTATAAAGCTTAACCTGTAAAGAAATCACTTTGTATTGGCGTACTGTGTTTAGAATTTGTATTCCATCATTTTATTGGCATTCTCGTTGTAAATAATAATTTTAACATGAGTTTAGTGAGTGACATGTGTAATGGGCAACAAAATTATGATTTTTACGACAATTAATTGATTGTACGTGTTCCAATAACGTTAATCTCGTCATTTTATTATTATAATTTTTTACTTTTAAATATTCGATATTCATTTTAAATATTAGATTGTTGTTCAAGCTATGATAAATAAAATAAGCACTCTTATATTCCTGTGAAAAATAATAATACAAAACTTTTCTGACAGGTTTGTCATCAGCAAATGTAACAATATTAAATGTAGAAAAGTATATAAAAATGAACCATAAAGAGATAATTTACTTTAAATGATTTTGTGACGAATTTAAATTAAAACTAAATGTTTAAATTAATGTTTTAATTTCGTACCGGCCCAAACTACCCAAACTCGTGAGCTCCTGACTTGCTAATGACATTAGGACATGCTTTTGAATTAAACTATTATTATTGTATGATAAATTGATAAATTGACGACCTTCGTGGCATGGTGGTTACGAGCTCTGACTTCCATGCCGAAGGTCCTGGGTTCGATTCCCGGTGATGGCAGTGTGATTGTCACACTGTCATTGGTCTGGTGTAGAATTCAAGTGACAATAAAATGGAGATAGATTGGCTACCTATCACATGTCACGAGAATCAATATAATAGCTTAAAATCAAAATTGTATACAGTAATTGGGTCCAAACGACCTGTTGTGTACATAAAAAAAAAATTAATAGACTTTGGAATTCCACAGTGTAAATGCCTTTACTTTCAATAAACAAACTAATAGTTATTTAATTTATTTATTGTTCTTTGAAAAATAATGGAAAATTTCTTATCAAGTATTAAACATTTACAATAAAGTCAGTTAATTAGTAAACTAACTAACCATCACCCCATGAAAGAATGGACCGCCATACTGTTCTTTCCTGTTATACTTCTCTCGCTTCGACATACATCGCGTCATGCACGAACGTAGATTACTCCGATTCCTCACGTGGCCGATATTTAATATTTGATTTATTAGATCGCTTTGTTTTTATCGGTTTTCCTCTAATTCTTGTTCCGTTTACATATACTTTCTTTCGTCAATAATTCTTTCTATGTGTAAACAAAATATTATATGGTCGACTCTTTAATTATTTTGTAGATTACTCTTTCATTCGCAATGCATTTTCTTCCTTAATTTGTATTTGACACTAGATATATTCATCTAAGAGATTTCATTTCAACTGTATTTTTTCTACTAGGATCCTTCTATTGCCAGTTCCATGATTCACTTTCATATTTAAGGATCTGTACAAGAACAAAATTGTGCGCTACCATTTGGTTAATTAGTTGTTTTATTATGTTTTCAGGAGATTTTTTTTTTAATTCAAATTAAGTTTTATTATTAAAGTTATGTTAAGATTTATTTAATTTTTTTTTAACAAAGATGTAAAACTCCATATTAATTAATTAATACGAATGAAAAAACTTATGTTTTTCTAGAAGTTTTATTATATTTTTTGGGGGATGACATGTTTCGCCCTTCTAAGGCATTATCAAATGTTTTGATAATGCCTTGTATTTCCACATTTGTGGAAATTCCAATTGTGGTATTTCCAATTCGTATTAATTATTTAAGATTTATTGTCAGTAATTTTAGTTGTCATACATCTCTTATGCGTGGATAAGAAATTAAAAAATTCAACGTATTTTTAAATCAATGAACGAATCAACCAAATTCAGTCTCGAAATTAGGAAAAGCATTTCCTTTTAAAATATTTTAAGAATAACGAAGATTATTCAGGAAGCGACCGAATAATTCTTATAGACAACAGGTAAGAGAACATTTTTCTGGCTGTCATTTGCATATATATCAGGTGCCAAATTACACCCCATCAGAGGCCCGGCCAGCGGTAATAATTACAGAAGGGCGGGGGTAATTAACATCCCTACCGAAACTGGCCTAAATTAAAGGCCAAACTTTCTCCCAGCTGAAGAATATTTTTAATCAATATTTAAACTTTTTCGGCCTAGATGTGCGGCCGCGGGCAAAAAAGGGCATTTTAAGCCTGTTCCCATTAAGCGCGATTCGCCAACGCGGCAAAGTTATCTCAAACAAAACTCAAAGGGACTCATTTAACGTAGAAGAAAATTATAAAAGTCAAATTACGACCTACCAGTTTTTAACGAGCTAGCATTATCGCTTCACTAAATCGAGCACCTTATCCGTTCTATAAAGTTTTAAAATTTATGGAATATCTAAAGCAAAACTTATTTTTTCACATATTGTTCTGGCTATTTCAGTACCTATTTTTAAAGTTTTTTTTTTAAATTAATATGTTTGTATATGTTTATATAATACAGAAATAGGTTTTTCTTTTTGCCTTTTTCTTTCATTGTTAATAACCTAAAAATGAGGACATAATTTGTATATTAGGGCAAATTTCATACTAAACCATTTTATGTTTATTCAGGGATACCCCAAGGCTCAAGCCTAGGTCCACTTCTTTTCTCAATCTTTATAAACGATATCGCGAAAACAATACACTTCTCGCGACTTATTTTATTTGCAGATGACCTAAAACTTTTCTTTAAAATAACACCATTCGAGGACTGTTTGCGTTTGCAATCCAATAAAGACAGGATTGTTGACTGGAGTAAACGCAACCAGATTTTCTTCAACATGTGATATATAAATGTTTTATAATATATAAATGTCATATATAAATGTGTTATAATACCATTCTCTAGGGCGCAACACATTACATATTCAATGAGTAATGAAAGCCTCAAACGTGTATCTACTGTCGGAGATCTTGAGATTATTTACGAAAGTCGATTGATATTTCAAACTCAGATCGAAAAGGTATGTGACGTTTCGTTGAAGATGCTGGGTTTCGTTCTTCGAACTGTCAGGGTATTCAGAGACACCCGGGTCCTAAGAACTAAGGGGGAGAGAAATAAGAAGATTTCATCAAAGTCGGCAACATTCAATAATCTGGTCACATAAATATTAATCTGCTATTAATGACCAAATAGCTTTAATCACATAAATATTTCAGCTGAATGTTCACCTATAAAATAGTTCATCTAAGCCATGTCTTACATATACTGTGTTCGTTAGTATACATCGTTATCTTCTGGTTCTCATGATGCTTTCTCCGTACGATTTATTTAACAATTGCGATTTGGGAATTAATAACCAATCAACAATATCAACATTTATCTCATCTTACCATCTTTGTGGGTATTTAACTAGCTAAATAAAAATTCTGAGGTCAATTTTCATAGTACTTACCATTTTCGTGACTAACTCACTTCGAGAGCATTGTGATAAGATTGAGCTGCATTACACACTCTCATCTGAATGATGAATTTTATTATTAAAGGCGACATCTTAAATCGGTGGATCGCGAATCGCCACGCAACGTGGATTCTAAATCTTACTACATAGTTTTTTTATTTTTGCATATTTTCGATGAAAACTTTGATAAGATGAGATATTTTCAAAATTCAACAGAATTGCGTTTTTTATTATAATTTATTGTGACAAGGACACTAAGAGATCGCGTGACTTACACCTAGATAAGGGAGATAAGCGAGTTTAAAAAAAACCCAATATAACTGATATTTTTTAAAAGAAAAAAAAAGAATATGTTCACATCAAAATATAAATATTAGGTACTTATTTGTTTTGTATATATAACATAAAATTTAACTACACTAGTTGAGGGTTTTTGTGTCCGAATTTTTTTTAGATATAATTTGTATTTTTTATAAAGTAAATCATATTGCATAATTTTGAATCAAACAATTGGGTTTATATTATAAATTATTATGGAGTTATACAAAATTAAATCCATAACCACAAGACAGAGTGGCGTAGAAGCAAATGGAGGCGGCCTTTGTCCAAGAGTGAACAAGAATATGTTGAAGAAGAAGAATATTAGTGTTTCAATAAATAAATAAAACTTGCGAAATAGAGGATATCGTTCAGTGGAGTAGATCCAGAAGAAGATACTGGAGCGACCATGTAGCCCGAATGCACGGTAGCAGACTTTCATATACAGACGTTTATGAAATACCCTCCGGACACCGCCCATCTGGAAGACCGCCTAAGATATGGAAGGACAGCTGGACCTCATCATCCGACGAGACTTGATTTCTGTGTCATGGATGGTTACATCTATTAAAAGTGGAAAAAAGAAGAATTAAAAAATAATTAGTCTTTATAAAAGGACGAAGAAGAATCAGATTATTATTAATTATCTATATTCATTGCCTGGCCGAACAGATAGTGATGTCGAAAGAAGGGTTGGTGCGGGTAACAAAGTGAATGGAGCTTCAAAACTAGTTATTGGAAACAAGAATTTATCAATGAAAGCGAAAACGGCCGTTCACAATTGAGTTCTGGTCCCAACCTTAATGTCTGGAAGCGAAGCATGGAACTGGCAGAAGAAGGATGAGAGCAGAATAAATGCGGTAGAGATGAGGTCTCTAAGACAGAATCTCAAATGCTGATATAAGAAAGGAATGTAGAGCGGAAGAAGGTATTATGAACAAAATTATGAAAGGATCGCTGCGTTGGTTTGGACATATGAAACGCATGGATGGAGAAAGAATGGTTAAGAAAGTATACGTTAATGATGTGAATGGGGTACGAAGTCGAGGCAGACCGAGGGAAACATGGAATGACCAAATGAATCCAATTTTAAAGGTTGGTCATGTTAAAAGTCGGAGGAATCGACGTGCGTGTATGATTCGATGAATGTGGAGGAAGCTAAAGAGGTTTGCCTGAATAGAGAAGTGTGGCGGTCCATTGCGGGCCTACCCCTGCGGGTAACGGCGTAAGGTTTATTTTATTTTTGTTGTTGTATTCATTGCGATCATGAACAATATGTACCTAATACATTACGAAGATCTAAGCCCAAGATTACGGAACACACAAAACGCGTACGTGAACGAAATCTTTCACTTTTAACTCCTGATTTAAACGATAGATGATATCGAGTGAGTAGTTTGTTTGAAATGTCCCGAGGAAAATATGTGATAATTCAATTTTGAGTCCGGTCGTGTGTGGTTGGAGCGGCGACTGCCAAAACCCGGCGTGGAGTGTTATCAGTTTTTGCACGTACAAATAGTTCGGCGGTTCCTCCGTTCAATAAATTCAGCCGGCGAAGGCTATAAAACTGTAAAAATAAGCATTCGCCCCGCGGTCGAGTGGTCTCGTACGCGCGATTTAACCCGGATAGCCCACAAAGAGCGCGCCCGGGGCGCTTAAACAAGGGGCTGATCTGATTTTTACCACGTTTTCTATTATAAAACATTCTTCAAAAGTAATTACCGGGACTCCTTTGTGCTGGGAATTACTTCCAAGTATTCCAACTTTGATCGCGGAGCTGAAAAAAAATTAAACATTAGTGAAAAAATACTGAGAAATCTGCGAGGTCGAAGATATGGTCAGATGGAGACGTCAAAGACGGCGATACTGGCATCAACACGTAGAAAGGATGAGCTCAAATAGGATACCACACACAGCTCTCCATGGAACGCCAAACGGACAACGCCGACCAGGAAGACCCCCGAAACGGTGGAGAGAAAGCTGGAGTTCAGCGTCTCAACAGAACCCGCCTGAAATAACAGACTCCTGAGTCTACCAAAAGTGAAGAAGAAGAAGAAAAAATACAAACAAGGAAGTACGAATACATACAAATCGACTTTCGTGGCAGAGTGGTAAGAGCTCTTGCTTCCACGCAGAAGGTCCCGAGTATCATATGTCATGATACTCAATATAATAGCTACAAACAGACGACCTTATAACTTGTCGCACAGAAAGTATTTAAAATCAATTTATTTATTTATTTCTTTATACAAAGAGCATCGTTGGTAGAATTTCTTGGTGGTTTTGTTGTATAGACTTTTAAAACACTGTTATATAATATCAATGTGTTTCCGCCAAAACAATGGATTATCTAGCATTTTAAAGTTTATACAAATATTAATAATAATAAATGTATTGTAAAGGTGGTTAGCTTACATGGAAATAATGGGTTGTGAAAATTTTAAAAATTGTGAGGAAAACATTATGAATCCAATGTTCATGAATCCAACAGGTTGGGTCGACCTTCGTGGCCGAGTGGTAAGTGCATTGACTGCCACCCCGAAGGTTCCGGGTTCGATTCCCGGCGATGGCAATACGATTGTCACACTGTATTTGGTCTGGTGTAGAATTCACGTGACCATAAAATCGCGATAGATTAGCTACCTATCAGATGTCACGAGAATCACTATGCTAGCTATAATACCCTTTACATCTATTTAAAGAACGATTCAACAAAATAATAATAAATTGTGTACAGTAATTGGGTCCAAACGATCTGTTGTATACAAAGAAAAAAAACTTTTTGATGGCCCTTACTGTCTTATGTCTGTTTGAAAGTTTAATAAATTACTTCGTTTCAGTCATCACCCTCAAAAATGTATCACCGCAACACTACTCAATCCTGACACACGTCTCTAACTTTTTCCGACTTCTAAATGGCCAGTTTAGAAGATGCCAAGTTTTTCTCGGTATTTCACAACTCCGTACTCCATTCACATGGTTCAATTCATTAAACGGTTAAAGTATACTTTCTAAGCCATTCTTTCTTCATCCATGCGTTCCATGTGTCCAAACCAACGCAGTGATCATTTTCATAATTCTTTCTTTAATTCTACTTTCATTCCTTATATCAACATTTGTAATTCGTTTCAGCTAATTTACAAAAAAATACAAAATGATTGTCTAGCCTTATTAAATCAAGGAAAATATTATACATATAAACATGGAAAAAAACAAAATTAAAATAAATAGGGCAGTTACCATCATCATTATATACGAGTGGTGTGGTGAAAGTATTATTATTTTATAAAAATCTGTGATATTCAACCTTTTTAAAAATATATATAAATATTCTGTATTTCTTAAACGTTTCACATGAAAAAGTTCTTAAAAGTTTTTATATCAAGCCCTTTCGCTAAATTTATTTTTATCTCGCAAAAAGTTTAGTATTTTGGAATTCAACTGATGTGAGAAACTAGATTATTATTAAGTACTTACTTTTTCTACGTACTTTTGAAGTTATACAATATGAAAAAGTTTGTACTAATTATTTATTATTGTTCGAACAATAATGTATAAATATTAGATTTTAAGAAAAGTTTAAAGTTTTCATACTATCATATAATATGATAATGGTGTTTTTTGCATTCATAAAATATTATCAAATGCACAAATACAAAAAAAAATAGAAGGAAAATATATTTGTTACTAACATTATAAGTCGAAATATCCTACTCTCTAATAGATTCCTTAAACATACAGAAAAATATATTCTACCAATAACAGACTTTAATAGTTAGTCTTTAATAACATTAGACTTTAATAACAGACTTTATAAAATGTATTTTATTTCATAGAGAATTTTGACCAGCCCTGTAAGTATTGTCTTTGATAAGTTGTGAATAATATTACAATAATAAAATAAATTTAATTATAAAATAAGTATATTGAATGGTTATTATGGGGTTTTTATGTGTTCTACAATAGCAAGTTTAATGGAGGTAAACAAATCAAAGAATGCGAGTAATGAATGTCGCTGACCCTGGATCTGAAGACTAGATTGGTAGGTCAGCACGCGAGCGTGTTAGATTCTAAAATGATAATTTAAATGCGAGTGAGCAATGATTAGGGAGTGAAAAGGGTCCGCCATAACTGTAGCACGCCGCGAGCCCCACGTTGGGCGCCGCGAGCCCGATCGCACGAACACCGCACATCGGCCGGTATAAATATTTTACAAACGCCTCCGAACTTTATGATAGGACGTAAAAGATAAGAATATCTCGGCCCTTTGACAAAGTGTGGCTCCCGTTACACACATAAAAGGATGAAATATGAACGGCGAGGTGGCGAGCGCGTAGGAACTCAAAGGACGACACCAAAAATAGAGAAATATGGCATTATATGCCGGTTTCATTTACGAAACATATGTGATAGGAATATGGCTGACCTGTGATGTTATGAACTGTTGATTTTTGGAAGTTTAAAAAAACATAACCAATCTCTTCGGAGTACAATATCTTCTTCTCAGTCGTTATCCTCATGATTGAGGGTCGTGTCCATCCTGTTAACTATTGACCATGGCACGCCATACGCTCCTGTCACCCGTCAGTCTCCAGGCTGCAGCTAATAAGAGTCCAATCAGATCCCTGATTTGATCGTCCTTGTGGTCGCTTTCCTTTCACTTTACCCATGATGATGAGCTTTTTAAAGTTATATTGATCTCTCCGGGATATGTGTCCAAAATATTTCAGCACACTCTGAGAGCTCAACCGCGAGAGTCTCGCCTTACCCAGCTGGTCAATAATTGGCTGGTTCGCTCTTTTTATCGTCCAGGGTATACGCAGCATTCGTCGTCAGTACCACATTTCGAAAGCATCAATTTTGGACCTCTCTGATGTTCTCATAGTCCAAGACTCGCAACCATAAAGGAATATGGAGAAAATATGGGCTTGAACCAGTATCATGTTAGTCTGATTGGAGATATTTTTGTTTTGCCATATCTTAGTGAGCTTTGTCATGCAGTTTTAGCCATTTGGTTTCTGCGTCGAATCTTCCTCTCGCATCCCCCCATGTCTGTTATCAGCGATCTAAGATAGACAAATTCATTCACAACATCCAAATCTGAGAGAAGTCCCATATTTTTGGATTGGTTAGTACTGTTTATTATCATTATCACTGTCTTTGATCTAAAAATCAGTCCAACTGTTTAGGAGGAGTTCAACTACATACGCCCTTTCATAAGAATTATATAAATAGAGTTTATAATTACCTTTTGCTTCTTTTTTAAATAAACAGTACTTTTGAATCATTCAGGTGACTGAACAAACCTTATTCAATAACAGATTTTCTTCAAATTCATTTAGATATTGTTAAAGAATTATTAAATCTGTTTAAGATTTCTTTCTTTTTTTAAAATAAAAATAAATTATTATAATAAATTTTCTTCTGATTAAATTAGTAGCAATACCAAATAATTATAAAAGTATATTTAGTATTTATTAAATAAAATAAAATCTAGTAGTACAATTCAATTTTATGATAATAAGAATAAATATTATTAAAAATAAATAATTCAGAAGTAAAAATGTACAATTCAAACATAAGGTTTATTGAGCGAAATGTCCTGGCTGCGAAACGTGAGGGAGTGGACTGGCATCCGAAGTGTGGAGGAGCTGTTCCGAGCGGCGCAGGACAGGGACAGGTTCACCGAGGTGACCGCCAACGTTGGGGTGACCCAACGGGGCACTTAAAAAAGAAGAAGAGCGAAATATTATAAATTCGTATTACAATTATAATTCTACGTACACAAAAAATATTTTAAAAAGGCAGCCTCGCGATATTTGCGGGTAAGAAAAACAAAAATGAAAATAATTTTCCGTTTTTCAGCATGTTAATGAAGAGAGCACGTACGGTTTTCATGAAATTATAAAAAAGGAAAAACACCTTTAGAGTGAATAATTTTGACGAAGAACATTATTCCGCAATTTGAGAGTGTCTGAGTGGATGTGCGCTTCTACATAATAACAAGCCTTAATAAACCCCCGGTGGAGGCTTTATATTATTAAAATGCCTAACATTTACATGTTAATGTTTTAATAACTACCCGTGCTGTTGAATTAATAATCTTTTTAGTGGGTTTACATAGGGAATAAAGGCATATTTTGATGCTAATTTCGGCCCTTTGCTATAAACATTATTTTAAATGTCGTAAAAAGCGTTACAAATTTTAAGATGAATAATGGTCCCAAAACGAAGGTAAGGTGAGTTTTAATTTTGAAATTTTTGTTTTGGAATTTTTAAACCTTCACTAAAAGGATACCTGATGAAGGATGACCTTACTTCACTAAAAGTAAGGTCACAGGTGGATAGGGCTGCAGCAGTTGCAGGCTGCCTGAAAGATGTCATATGGAGAAACAGGGACATGAGGACTGACAGCAAGGTACGCATCTACAAGACCTGTGTGCGACCAATCCTCACATATGGCATTGAATCGAGGGCAGATACTGTCAAGACAAAGAGCATGCTCAGGACAACCGAGATGAAAACGCTCCGCGCTATAGCTGGCAAGACCCTACGTGATCGAGTTAGGAATACAGCAATCCGAGAAATCTGCGAGGTCGAAGATGTGGTCAGATGGGGACGTCAAAGACGGCGATACTGGCATGAACACGTAGAAAGGATGAGCTCAAATAGAATACCACACATAGCTCTCCATGGAACGCCAAACGGACAACGCCGACCAGGAAGACCCCCGAAACGGTGGAGAGAAAGCTGGAGTTCAGCATCTCAAGAGGACCCGCCTGAAATAACAGACCCCTGAGTCTACAAAAAGGGAAGAAGAAGACTAAAAGGATAGTATTGTTATTCTTTCTATAATCGCCTTCACTTTGTGTTGTGGATTCATATTTGAATAAATATAATTATATTACAACAATTTTTATTTTCACTGAACTCAGACATGTTTCGGTTACAAGAAACCTTTATCAATGTATACAATTTTAAAAATCAAATAAAACGTGTGGTCACTGAAATACTAAATGGGGGTGGAGTTTTTATAAAGTGAAGGGGTAATATTAGGATTGAGGAGAGGGGAGAAGTGTAATTACGGATAATGTTGCGTTACATAAAATATTTAAATGAGTAATACAAGTTTGTCTATAGAATAAAGTTAGAAATAATATAATATCATTTTTAATTTTCATTTGATTTTTAAGTTCATCTTCAAACATTTAAAAGAGGCAGTCGAAGAACTTTTTTTTTTATAATTATTAATAGCAATATAAAAAAAACAATATAATGGAGGTAACACCTGACTATAAAATCTGCCCAACTTTCTATCACAATGTCACGAGAAAGAGGAGATATGATGAACTTTTTACGACCACCTCTACGATTTATGTTATGACTTTCTTAATATTGGCACAAATTAGAAGAATAATAATATGTGATAAGTTTTTTTTCCAATAAATATAATTGTATGAGTATTGTAGAAGTCTTATTTTATTTCTTTTCGAAACATTTTATAAATAGTAATACATATTTCTTATTCTTCTTCTTCTCCGTAGATTTTATTAAAAAATTGACTTATTAAAAAAACTTCTGTTATAATGTCACAATTTCTTTTTATTTACTGACAGTGTCGCGACAGCTGTTTCGCCAACCGATGTTGGCATCATCAGGTGTTAAAGAGTTGGGTTTATTGTAACACCTGATGATGTTGGCGAAACAGCTGTCGCGACCCTCTCTGAATAAAAATAAGTGATATTATAACACTTTTTTAAATTTGAACAGTAATAATATTGAAGTATCATAATGTTTCGGCCAAAACAATGACTTTTTAAAAAAAACTCTTAAAAGTGAAATAACAAGTTAAGGGAAGCATACAGCGATATTAATAACATATTTAAAAAAACATGAAACGCGATTGAAGTTAAACTCAGACGAATTGAGATTAAAAAATCATCAATTCATAGATTATTTCTTCTACGTTCGCCATACTTTGTGTTGTGGGTGTTTTATTTGTATTTTTCTTTTTATATTTATACTTTGTGTATACAACACTATCAAAATAACACAACAGACATGTTTCGGACAGCTAGTCCTTCTTCAGTGATACATATTATAAAGATACATATTAAAATATTATAAAATTAAATAGTCCATTGTTTTGGCCGAAACACTATGATACTTTAACATTTAAATACCTTAATTAACATTTTAATACCTTAACAATTGTGATACAAAAAACAAAGTTATTTAATTTAACAGTTGTCATAAAATTGTTTACAAATATGATAAATTTTGAAAGATGTTATAAAGATTTATAATATTTTAAATATGTATCTTTATAATACTCGTATGTATCACTGAAGAAGGACTTGCTGTCCGAAACATGTCTGATATGTAATTTTAATAGTGATGTATATACAAAGTACACAAAAAAACCAAATCATATTTAATTGTTTATGTGTTACGTTTTTTTTTTTTTTATTCAAACGCCTGCTCAATGTCGAAATATTATAATTTTTCCTGGGTTTATTACACAATACGTTTTATCATTATAGCTTTACTCATTTTACATGGATTTTTAATGCTTAGAAAACACAATGAAAGGGCGTCGCGAGAGGAGTATTATGTCAACACGACCCTCTTATACCTTTGTCAAATATTTGTGACATAAAGAACTTATATCAATCTTAAACCTTTCATCGCCAATGGCAGTAAACCCATCCCGAATGCGCTCTCGCTTCAGTGGCCACCTCATGCGATCTTACTCCTTTCAGGTAAGCCTCGTAATCACAACATTTTCTAATCCAATTTATACGGAGCTTATCGAAGCAGCAAACATGGCGGCACATTTATTATTGTTCTCCCAATTTCGTCCGCCGTTATATCACTGACCGCTCCTTTCTTCCAGTCTTCTAATGTCGACCGCAATTTCGTGGAATTTTCTCGGTCCTGGCTCACATTTCGGGATGTATGAACATAAATATTCCAGTAAGTAAGCGCGCGGTATTTCAAATTAAATTTTCTTCCGGCTTGATCCTGCGTTTCATATAAACATAGCGGACATATTAAATATTTTTCATATATAACAAACAAAGTATGAATATTTTATAAGTATTATTGAAATGTTTATACAAAATATTATTATTATTATTCTTATAATACTTTTATAAATATATATACTTTGTTTAAACAGCACTTACAATAAAAAAAAATAATTTACATGGACATGTTTCGGATAACCAGTCCTTCTTCAGTGATACATATTATAAAGATACACATTTAAAGTATTATAAAATTGTTTACATGATCTGACAGATGTTATAAAGATTTTTACAAAGATTTTTATAACATCTGTCAGATCATGTAAGCAATTTTCTAATATTTTAAATGTGTATCTCTATAATACGTATCACTGAAGATCGACTGGTTGTCCGAAACATGTCTATGCAGTTTTTTTTAATGTAAGTGTTGTTTAAACAAAGTTAAAAAAAATGATAATAAATAAAGCATCTACAACACAAAGTATGGCGAATATAGAAGAAAATAAATTTTTATTGGTTCAAAACATAAACTGATGACGAAATTGTATTTTTATATAAATAACATAAATACATGGTTTTAAAATGAACAATTTATGATGAAACCAAAATTAAAAAAACATTTACTTTTTTTATTTATTAAAAATAGGTTATTCACATGCCAAATAATACATGTATTAATTCTAGCAAACTCCATATATATTTTATGGGATTGTTACTTTTCGCTTTGCTAAGTCATTATTACATGTCAAACGAAAAACACAATAAAACTTCTAGAAAACAGAAATTTTCATCCGTTTTTGTTATTAAATATAGAGTTTTAATTATACATATGTTATATATTGTGCAAAGTGGATCCTTTTCAACTTATTTGATCGATTGTTTGAACCTTGTAATATTAAATGATTTTGTTTTATTTTATGTTTAATATTGCGATTAAAAACGGTTTTAAACAATATTCTAACCTGGAAAATTTTAATTGATAACTTTATTTTTATTTGTCAAAAATATATGATAATATATATGGAAAAAATAATGAAAACGTTTATTTTAAAGAATTTTTTTTATATTTTTTAGAAATTTTATTATATTTTATGAGAGTGATATATTTCTGCTTGCTAGGGCATAAAAATATTAAATAATACCTTAGAAAGTCGAAACAGCACACTCCCATTAAATATAACAAAACTTCTAGTAAACGTGTGTTTTTATCAATATTCGATATGTAATGAAACGATGTATTATTTTTAAGGATTAATTGTATCTCAATAGGGACGAAGATGTAAATTGATTTTGTTTTTAAACAGAATATGGTGGTCGAGGCGTTTACAGGATTTATGACTTGTCATTGGTTGGGTGAAGCGATTGCTTTATGTTAACAACATTCCCCATTCCACCCTTCTTACGACCACCACTAGCGTCAATCTACACTAGCGCCATCTATAAATATTAGATGTAAGCATTAACATAAAAAATGTGAAGTGTTTCTCAACAAAGTAGCATATATACATCTTTCAAAAAAAATGTCAGACGTGGTGGTCGTAAGAAGTGCGGAATGGGGAATGTTGTTAACATAAAACGATCGCTTAACCCAAACAATGACAGGTCATAAGTAAACGCCTCGACCACCATATTCTGTTTAAAAAAAAATAAATTACATATTCGTCTCTATTGAGATACAATTAATCCTTAAAAATGATTAGCCCGCAATGGGAAAAATCCAGCATTTGTCTACATTAAAAAAACAGATGTATTATTTGAAAATACGCCTATTCCGAAACGAGTTATTTGATACTGAGTCGAAAGATCGTTAGAGTATGATAAAATGTTTCAGTACAATTAACTATTTGCTTTAATATAGCGAGCTTTTATTTTCAATCATGCACATTGAATAATTTATGAAAGAACATCAACAAAAAGCTGTCGTTAGTTTCCTTATTCCTTGAATTCTCGCATATAAAATGTGGAGTAAACGTTTCTGTGTAATCTGAACTCGCACGCCTAATGGCATGAAGGGTGAGGGCTGAGGGGTAGGGGTTGAGGACGGGGGACTAAAGACTCAGGTGTAGGTACTTGTCCTTAGCTATAAGAAAGGAATTTCCCGAACAAAGCTTTCATTTAAATAAACAATAGGAAGTGATTCCTTGTTCGGAATTGCTGTAGGCATGCACTTTACATCACGTGGTATTTGAATAACGAATAGTTTTATTAATCATTTATAACATACAGAGCATTTACAGAGCATAGAAGGGAAGTATTACTTTTACTAAGTTAATATTAAAAATAACTAACTAACAAATTAACGAAAAAATTTCCCCCTTATATTTTCTGACATACTTCTCTTGCTACCTCAATATTTGTACATCGCGTCATGCATTAAGTTAAAATCAAATTTTAAGATTTAAGCTTTTTAATTATTATATTATAAATTATGTGATAATGAAATTATTTTAAAACTTTTGTTATAATACAATGATAACATTCTACAAATTTTCTGAAACTTAAGATATATCAATATGTACAATAAGATGTAAATTATTTGGAGGCGTTTACAGGACTTATGACCTGTCATTGGTTGGTTTAAGCGATCGCTTTATATAATACAATATTCCCCATTCCGCCCTTCTTACGAACACTACATTTGACAATTATTTTTTGAAAGTTGTATATACGAGTATGCTACCATGTTGAGAAACATTTAACATATTTAAGTTCAATATACACTAGCGCCATCTATTGAGACTAGATGTAAGCATTAAGCAGAATATAAAATGTTTCGAATTTGACGTAAACGTGGAATAATCCTTTGAGTACTTTTTTACGTAATTGAATTGAAGTATCTCTACGATTATTCCGCCTGCTGAGCTTTCATAGATCCGTGGCAGTTACTTGATTCGCAGCGCGTTCTCTGTTTTTATGCGAAGGCAGAATAACGTCAGACTGATGTAAAGGATTGTAGTGGATTTAATATTTATGACCTTCCCCGTACCGTCTTTTACTGTTCATCTGGATACTTCACTGGATGTTCTTACATTAGGATTTATTGACATAATGTACCTCTGTAGAAACTTTCCCGCCTGATCAGCATACACATTACAAGCCCATCACATCAGTGAGTTTTAGTTTGAACTAAAATTAATAAGGTCACTTCGACAATAAAATCTTTTGATAACAACTTCTACACTTCAATAACAATCTGTCATTTTGAAAATTATTATAGGTAACGTTTAGTATTTCTTGGAAATAAATGGACTTCTGAGAATGTAGAATTCTTATAAATCGAAAAATTTCTGTTATTCATTGCAGAGAAACGGGTGACCTAAATCGATGCGTAGTTATCTTTATGATTCAATAAATATCACTTTAGTTGTTTTGAAATTGCATTTCAAATTAAATAAATTGATGTAACAACTTTTATACAATGTCGAACATGTGAATCCAAAATAGTGGATTGGAAAGTGTATTATAATAGTGGATTACATATTATTTCTTAACAATGCTGTGAAACTGTGAGCGAATACTGAATATCGATTAAAAAGTTTTCTAGACCTATATATTTAATGAGAATAACTTGTGTCGGTTTGCTACGGGGTTATTAAATATTTGACGACCTTTGTGGCCGAGTCGTAAGTGCTTTGACGGCTACACCGAATGTCGCGAGTTCAATTGCCGGCGGTAGCAGTGTGATTGTCACATTGTCTTTGGTCTGGTGTAGAATTCACGTGACAATAAAATGGTGATTGATAGCTACCCATCACAAGTTATGAGAATTAATATAATGGCTTTTCCCTTTAATGATGTAAAGAGCGATTCAACAAAATAATAATAATAATAGAAAGAAAAAAATAATAATAATAATAATGTCCTAGGATGATGAAACGTGTCATTCCCATTAAATATATTATGAGAAATAATGTATCCAAAAATAAACCTTTCATCAATACTTAAATGAAAAGATATCTTAAAGCGTATATTAAGTCTAATTAACTTAATTAATCTTTTTTTACTAGTTATTTTTAAAAATCCAAAGTTTTTTAATGTTATTATTAATATTTAATTTAGGCGCCCGAATAAAAGTGACGTATATATTTTATTCAAACTTTAAACATAGACTTTAATAATATCCTAAGAAGTCTTAATAAATAATAAGTTCCGAATTAACTATTGTACACTGCAATAGCTGCATTAGACATTGATCGATGGGGGTGGTTCTTGCAGGTTGCATTGCCCCACCCTAGGGTGTCACGTTATTATTGTTGACGTAAAAATATTTTTCTTTCATATTTTTCTGTGATATACGAGTATGTTTCAAATTATGAGATTAATGTATACATTAATCAATCAAGAACAGAAACCCAGGAACCACAACCAAGATGATCTGATGACATAAGAGAACAATATGGCTGCCCATACTTTCTGCATACCTTTTCGGAGAGACGGCGTGATGGTTAATTAGTTAGTTATTTAATTATAGCAGATAAATGAAGCGACGACGCTGCAATACTAGCGAAAACGAAGATGATCTTCAGAGAATGCTCTACAAATTCCTCCTTGCATCTAAAAAATAAAACATGACGATTTCTTCCAGTAAACAAGTGCCTAACTATTTCAAAAGAGCCGATCAGATGTAAACTGATCAACCATAATACACATATTGAGCAAGCCATGCGATTCATTTACCTAGGTGTAGAGATCTGTAGCTATAGTGGTAAAGTGCGAGCAAAAACCAACAAAAACATGCTAACCGAAAGCAATGTCAGATTATTCAAGGCATACGTCCGTCCCAGCATGACGTATGGGATATAAGTAAGAGGTGGCTAAGAATTTTCTCATCGCAGGCAGAACCTTCAGAAATAGTATCAGAAATGAGACGATAAGGTCTGTCTGTGGTGTTGAGGACATTGTAAGACGGGGATGAACCTGAAGGCACTTTTGAAGAGACCGCGTGGATTGCATGGAGAATATACGAATCGCAAAAATTGTTAAAGTTGAAACCCCAGCCGCAAGAGATTTCCAGGAAGATCACCGAAGATATAGAGAGATGGTTGGACATCATTATCCCAGGACAGCTCACCGTCATAAACGGAACCATTTTTTTTTATTTTTTATTTTTTATTATTATTATTTTTAATTTTTTAAAAGACTTTAAGGATTTTAATCAATGATATTAGAATTTATTTTACAATCTTCAATGTGAGCAGAAAATAGCTCATTATTATGAAGAAGGAATCTGGTCGTGTTCAGGTTTGAACCCATGTCCCCTGGATCAGGAGCCAAGCGTTCTATCCCCTAGACCACCACCCGATTAATTGATTTTATCTTAGAAGAAGAAGAAGAAGAAAGAAGCGGTTCGGAAAATAAAATAAAAGTTTATTGTATGCATTAGTAAATGTTTCAGTTAGAAACTTTTTCTCGATTGAAATATTCACAGACCACGATAGAATTTCTTAACTTGATTCTTTTTACGCTCGAATTGTTAAGGAATTTGATTAAAATCTATTTTAGTTAGGCGGCATCACGGCGAATTCAGACAGTTTGAAGCATTTTTGGTGTTCAAAGGGCTTTACTCTAATCTCTTTTACCTTTATTTTTCCGTTCCATTCCTTTATTTATGGGGAGAACCCAATGAAGTGTAAAATGAAAAGCTAACGTGCTTTAATAAGTGAAATTCGACCGCGGTAATCATAAATCCTTAAAAACCATTTAAAAGTTATAGTTTCACTGTAGAAATATTAGCAATTAATACGTGCTTATAGTTTTGGATGAATGTTCCAATTATATTTAAAAAAATTTTTAGACACTAAATATTTAACATGTTTTCAAAAATGAATTTAAAATATTCGTTTTAAATATGTAACGCCTTTTGTGACCAATCATGTATATGTGATGTACCCCTTATTTTTTATGCAATTTTTTTATATATATAATAAATTAATACAATAAATATGTCATTAAGTTTTATTTATGTTGCTTGAAAAGTTTTATAATATTTTTCAAGATTGAAATAAATTTAAAAAAATGATAAAACCCTATTGCAAAGGTTCTCAAACTTTTTTGGCGACGGAATCCTTTGAAACACTAGACAATTCACTGAGCCCTAAAATAAAGAAATCCAGTTTTTTGTTAATTATTTTATTATAATCATGCGAAAATAAATACATTATAAATTATGCTCATTTTCTCATTGTAATCTCATTATAAAATAACCACATTTTGAGAACCGTTGTCCTAGTGCCTGTCTAATAAGGTATATTTTTCCTAACAGAAAAATATGTTTAAGTAATTACTAAATAGTCCATTGTTTTGGCTGAAACACTATGGATACTTCAACATTATTACTGTTAAAATTTAAAACACTGTTATCATAAATATAACAATTTCTTTTTATTCACTGAGAGTGTTGCGACAGCTGTTTCGCCAACCGATGTTGGCATCATCAGGTGTTACAATAAACTCAGTTTATTGTAACACCTGATGATGCCAACATCGGTTGACGAAACAGCTGTCGCGACACTCTCAGTGAATAAAAAGAAATTGCGATATTATAACAGTGTTTTAAATTTTAACAGTAATAATTACTAAAGGTTTTAAATTTATATTTCAATCTGTTTCATTATAAGTGTAAGATAATAAATATTTTTTTCTCTTTGTTTCAGGTGTTAGTGCGGTAAAAATAGTAGAAATGAAAGTTCCGGAGATAATCCAGATGGGCGGGCAGGACTCCGTGGTACTGGACTGCGACTACGTGACGGAAGACACCTCCGGGCTAGTCGTGAAGTGGTTCTTTAAAAACAAGACGCAGCCCGTATATCAGTGGATTCCTACAAAAAAGCCACAGGAGCTGGGCATCCTAAGAGGCAAGCTGGATCTAAGCTACAAGGCGTCGGAAGACGCGTACAAGGCTCACAGAGCCCTGAGGATCGTGAATCCTGGCACTGAGCTGTCAGGAGAATACACGTGTGTCGTATCTACCTTCATGGCGGAAGATAAAAGGACGAAGCATATGACTGTTTTTGGTAAGTATAAAATTGATGAAAACTTATTCTAAAATCGCAATGCTTTAATTCACATTTTAAGACAATTTCTTCTTTTTCATGGTTACAATTCTGCGGATTGGTCTGCAACATGCTTTTTACGTTCCCTACACTCAGTCATGTCTCCATTTCATTTCTGTTCATATAGGCGTCACTTGGGCGGCCTATGCAATTTCTAACTAACCATCACGCCATTTCCCCGGAGGGGTAGGCAGAGAGGATGGATCGCCACAATGCTCTGTCCTGGCATACCTCTCGGGCTTCCTCCACATTCATACATCGTACCATGCACGCACGTCGATTATTCCGACTTCTAATGTGGCCGCCTTTTAGTAATCGATTAATTTGGTCATGCCATGTTTTCCTTCCATGGAAAGACATATGCTTGGCGTCAGTCTCCGAGATAAAATCAGAAATGAGGAGATTAGACGCCGAACAAAAATAACGGACATCATGGAACGACTAGCGAGACTGAAGTGGTAATGGGCGGGTCATGTGGCGAGACAGAGTGAGGATAGATGGACCCAGAAAATAATAAGGTGGAGACCATGGGAGAACAGGAGAAACGTCGGCAGACCGCAAAAAAGGTGGACCGACGACATTGCTGCCGTGGGGAGGGGGGGGAATGTGGCTACGGCTGGCAGGAGATAGAGACGAGTGGAAGGGACGGGAAGAGGCCTATGTCCAGCAGTGGACCGATAAAGGCTGACGAAGAAGAAGAAGAATAAGATGTTTTCCTCGATCGTCCTCGGCTTCTTTTTCCACTCACGCTGCTTTTGTACAACTTTTTAACCATTCTCCATTTGTTCCATATATCCAAACCATCTCAGGGATCCTTTTTTAATTTTATCCATAATGCAGTCATCTGCCTTACATATCTTTCTTATTTCATCGTTTGGCAATTTCTATCTTCAATCATTCCTTCTGCTATAGTAATAAGCAGGCCCGGGTGCATAATGTTATGGCCTATCCAGTTTGCTCGTTGTTGGGCAATCCTATTGAGTGTTTGACTCGTTTCTCCAGCTCTTCTCATTACCTCGCTGTTTTGTATTTGTTCCAACCAATGGATCCCCATCATGCGTCTGTAGCACCACATTTCCAATAGACTCATTTTTGACTCACTCCGGCCAATGGTCCATGTCTTGCAGCCATACAGCAGCACACTCCAGACAAAAGTCTTGATCAGATATTTTCTAATACTCATATTAATGTTTGAATTTCTAAGACAATTTGTATATTTATTATCTTTATCCTTTTAGATATATTTTTTCTTAAAGTCATTTTTATAAAATGTATTTAAAACTTTTGTTAATTCATTATTTTGGTGGAAACACTGTCTAATATTACAAATAATCTGTTTATTTATACGAAATTATCACGAGAGTTGTTTCGTCAACCGATATTAGCTTATTTTATGATGCCAACATCGTTTGGCGAAACAACTGTCTCGGCAATTTCGTAGAAATTGAATAAATAAATTTTGATATAATAACAGTGTTTCAAATGAAACAGTTCATATGAAATTTTATTGAACGTGTTTGCGGTTTGTAAGTACATTTCATAGAATTCACTTTGCAATTGGAAGCAATATATAATATTTGAACACGTAACAAACGTTTTTCAAAAAAATTAATTGAATTGTATGCTTTCAATTTCAAAGAGCTTTTTGTCTTTCTAAAGCTATTCAAAAAATTGGTTTGTTTTTTTAATCAATTTTTTTTACGTTTTTTGTAAATATGAGATATTCATACAAAATAATATCCGTACAATTCCAATGGAAATTCAATAAGTATTTTTTTACAAATTGGATATTCATGTAAATGTAACAAAAGCATATATAGAGAGGGAGTTCGGTTTGCAGCGGTAGCAGTACAAACATAAAGAAAGAATTTGAGATTGGCGTCTTTCAAATATTCACGAATTGATCGATTGTCAAATTATTCTACCAAACTCGTTCGCTGGTAAACGAACAGCGGGGGGAATGTTTTACATATGAAATACGAGAAGGATTCACATTTAAACAAACAACAATCAGTTATTCCACACGGAGGAAATATTTAAACACATATACGAATTCTACAGCCATTCGGGGTCTCATTGGACCAAATGGGAGCATTTTTATTTATTTGACAACTCAGATCACTCTAGAAAATAAAGCTCAAATAAAAATATATTGATTTTAGCGTTATCACATTCTTCAGGGTAATCAATTTCGCTTTAGAAAGACGTTTTTCAATTGTAAATCAAAAATCGTAGTGTTAATTAACACGTTGACTGTCACGGTACTTTTCAGGATTCAGGTGTAAAAAAACATTTTAACTTAACCATATTATATTACAAAATCGTCAACGCGTGACTGATGGCGCTTGAGAGCCTTAACTTTAATCCACGTCTTGTTAATGGTACTGAAAAAAAAGGTAAAGCATACCTGAACATATCTGAAACGGTAAATTATACATTATTTCTGATTCAGTTATTTTAGAATATATAACAACTTATTATATTTGTTTACATAACTAACATTCTATATTATGTAAATTTGAGTAAAAAAATAAACAAAACCTTTCAAATTCGACTATCGTGGCAGAGTGGAAACAGCCTTGATTACCACACTGAAGGCTCCGGGATCGATATACGGCAATGGCAGTATGATTATCATACTGTCTTGGATCCACTACAGAATTCCCGAGACGACAATTAAAATGGCGATAGATAAACTACCGACTATAAGTCATGAAAATCAATATGACATTTAAACCTAATTGTATGCGGTAATTGTGTTCAAACGACCTGTTTTGAAAAAAAAATGTAAATTGTGTAAACATTAGTCTAAATGTATTAACAAACCATTATTTAAATGCACGCAAATATCACAAATACAGATTTTATAGTTGATTATTGTGGTACTACTTATTACTGTAGTCCTTATGCTATCCTTAATGCTTAAATGGATGTTTAGAGGAGGAGCAAATATTAAATATAGGAACTCTGTTTTCGGATTTCCTTATTTTTTTGTTGTTTTCCTATAGTTATTAATTTTGTGTTCAATTAAATGTATTTTTACAAAGTAAAGATAAAATTATTGATATTATTATTATCTTTTTTAATTCTTTCTGTTTCGCCAACCGATGTTGGCCTCATATATTAACAAACAACTCAAAAGTTATAAACAACTCAACAGTAAATAATTACTATTTTGGTATCATAAAACAGTTATAAATTTTAACAGTTAATATTTTTATTATTATTTTGTTGAATCGCTCTTTTCATCATTACAGCGAGAGCCAAATCGATGTAAAGTGTATAGCTATCATATTGATTCTCGTGACATGTGATTGGTAGCCAATCTATCGCCATTTTATAGTCACATGAATTCTACACCAGACCAAAGACAGTGTAATAATAATTCTACCATCGCCGGGAATCGAACCCGGGACCTTCAATGTGGCTAACTAACTAACTAATTAAACATCGCGTCGTCTCTCCGAAGGGGTAGGCAGAATGAATGGACTGCCACAGTTTAGCCAATGCGGCACTCTATCATTCTCTTTTCGCCCCCGCGGGAGACGCGGTGTGATGGGTTGCGAACCGCATAGTAAATAATAGACACCTCCCTCTCATCTTTTCAATGTGGCAGTCATCGTATTTACCACTCAATAACTCAGTATACAGTGAATTATTATTTTAAGTGTTAACTGTTTATATTAACCCCTACCGCATACTGGCTCTTATATGATCCAAAATAATCTTTCGCCATAAAAAACAACAAAATAATAAAATATGTCTTGCTTCTCGCAATAATACTAAAGTTTTATCTATTATCCGCGTTACTAGTTGTCAAACTTCTTGCTAGATGTCTCTGATCGGTTTACGGTTTTCTGTACAAACGTGATATTCAAAAGTGATACTTTTTTTGTTTGTAAAACGCTATAAATAATTATGTTACACTGGTTTACTATTATTTTCATTAGGAAAGTAATGAAATGATCACTTTTATATAAAATTATGGATAATATTGTGTAAAATCTAGGGATAAAAAGGGGAAGACCTAGAATTTTTTTTTTGATTTTTAATAGGAAAAAATAATTTATTTGAAAAATAAAAAAATAAGTGCCTTTTTTTTCATCTTTTACACATCATATATTTTTTTTACAAATTTCACAAAAATCATGCGGTAAGGGGTTAAATATGAAATCTCATTTGAAGATTTTATTGAATAAATATTTTTATTAGAAGATACCGCCCAAAGTTACCAAGAGTTACCCTAATGACTTTCTCAAATATAATTTTCAATACCCGAACCATAGAAGCGTTGTATTCAAGGCACGCTGCAACCGTTTGTCCGGATTTGTTAATTTCTCACGTATCTCAAATTAGACGTTGGGATGCATCTGCCGGGTGGGGCTCCGGAGATGGGAGCTGTGTGGAGCCGGGGCAAAACAAACAGCACCGCTCTGTATTATTGACGATACTCTCTCCAGACTCCATGCATAATTTATATGTTAAAGCAATCAGGGAAAGCGCAGACTTCTGCATGAAATGAAATGATATCTTCAGCGAATGTTCTGCCTTCATCTTAACCGTCGCGTTGCCATGTGGTCAATTGAGTTTCCACTGCCAATTTAAAGTTGATTTTCTTAAAACCTATGGACCCTAATATTATAAAAAAAATTGTAATCCTCCATTGAAGTGTTCTCAATATTTCGTAATAAAAAAAAAGCAAAAAATTACTTCCTTCATCCCAAAAAAAAATATTTTCTAAGACTGCCCTCACCTTCATTCGTGTTAAGGTAGAATTTGTTTTGCTAATATTTACAACTTTATCAAAAGTGACAAATACTTACTCGCTGTTTTGAACGTATTATAAATTATATGTTTGGCCTTTTCTAATAGGTACGTAATAATACCGACTGTGGACGGAAACGCAGCACGCAACTTAATAATATCAGAACTGTGAAAATATTAACACTTTACCAAAAGGGACAAATATTAATACGTACTCGTTGTCTTGAACGTACTATACATTTTGCCTAGGTGCCTTTATCATACGTAAAATCTCGTAAAGTCTCGCCCCGCCGGCCGCGGCGCGAGACAAGTTTATACTTGGTGTCCAGTTGCTCGTATGCTGTGACGCATTCCATATCAGAAATCGCATGGTTCCAGAAAAAAATTAATAATGATATGTTTTTCAAATAATCCATGTATGTTATAGATATCGATCTATTCCTAATGAAATTCCCTACAAGATGACATAAATTAAATTTTGATTCATCGAGTAATATGCTTGATATTTAGATAAAGTTAGCGGTAAACTGAATTGACCACATGGGAGCGAGCGTTTTGTTTTGAACACGGTACGTTAAGGGTTAAAGTATTCGAAATAAGTGTCAAGATATTTCATATCATTTTCATTTCATTTAATTTATTTTGATAAAAAATCACAAACATTACAGACATACAATTCCAGATCGTTTGATTTAAACATTATAAAAAGAGAAGCATTAAAAAAAATTAAGCTTAAGAATAAGAAAAAATCATTACATTGATATTGCATCCCTAAGGCAACTCACACGAAATATGTCGACCTCCGAGGCGATCCGATTAAGCAATAAGATTGCCCTACCCACAGGCATAACCATTGGCAGATTGGTTCTGCAGCGCGGCAAATAAAACAATCTGTGCTGTCTTTGACGAAGGTAATTATCAGGGACAAATAGACCTACATCACTCGGAACATCCGAGTTCTGTATACGGCCGCCAATCAGCTGAAAGAAGTGAACTCCCAAGTGAATATTCCTCCTTCTCTCCAATGATTGGTAGCTTTGCATACCTAGCAAGAATGTATCATGTGATTCCTAAAAGCCCAATGTATCATGGTTGTGCATTATAATCTAAACATTAATTATTTTTTACATCACCAATTTTGTTTATTATAAAAATACAAATATAAGAAGTAAAAGTGCGAATAATAGCGTTATGAATAAAATAATAGAAAGGCCATTTTGGTCATCATCACCAAGATGGTTTAGACATATGGAAAGATTGTCCTAAGAATGATAAAGAAAGTTTGAGTTAGAGAATCCCCTCGAAAGGCGTAGCAAAATTGTCACTATTTTTTTATATATATTTTTGTATAAAAATAAATCATACTTAGGAAATTGAAAAACTTTGTTTAATCTATTATTTAATAAAAAAATAAAAAATAGAAATATATTTAAAAAAACAAGACATGTTTCGGAGGATACCTCTATCTTCAGGTGTAAAAATATTATATTTTTACACCTGAAGATGGAGGTATCCTTCGAAACATGACGTGTTTTTTAAATATTTTTTATTAAATAGTGGATAAAACAAAAATTTTCAATTTCCTAAGTGTATGACTAAAGAATTCCACAGTGTTCGTGGCTTAGCATTCAATAAGTTTAAAAATAAATCAATTTAAAACCGAAGAAGCAATCACGCTTTCATTATACATAACTCACTAACCAAATAATTAACTCCGCGAAGGGCTTTGCAGAAATAATGAACTGCCACACTTTTCTTTCCTGATATATTTTTCTTGTTTCTCAACATTCATACATCGTGCCATGCACGGGCGTCGATTTCTCTGACTCCTCACATGGCCGACATTCAATATTTGATTTATTTGATCGTGCCACGTTTTCCTCGGTCTTCCTCTATTTCTGGTTCCATTTACATCATTAACATATAATTTTTTCCCCATTCTTTCTTCATTCATTCATTATACATTAATTATATAAATAAAGTAAATGACTTAAACGGATGAAGAAATGGAGGAAGACCGAGGAAAACATTGCGCGATCAAATCTACATCGATATATGAATATTGAGGAATGCAGATAAGTATGTCAGGAAAGAAGAGTGTTTAGTTGAATTCCACTCGATTTTTAGATTCAACCTGTTTTGGCAGCTCGCTGCCATTTCCTAGATGTTAAAAAATCAAGTGGAATAAAACTAAATATATTTATAAATGTAATTTTTTTCAAAAGAAAATCGTTATTTTAAAATTGCTGATGATGCAGAAGTCGCAAAATAGGGTGTGTGGGAATGTATAGGGCACACCTATGTTCAGCAGTGGACAAATCGACTGTATAAGTAAGAAAATAAAAAATATATTATATTTCTATTTTTCGTTTTTATACACTTTGTATATACAACACTTATTATAAAAAATTAAATTATATAGACATGTTTCGGACAAACAGTCCGTCTTCAGTAAAGATACATTTTTTTAAATATTATAAAATTGTTGTTGTTTACATGATCGGACAGATGTTATAAAGATTTATTTTGGAACGTTTATGCTCTTTTTATAACAAATATTATGATTCAATTTAAAAATATTATTTAAAATTTGTGAAATTTTAAAATTATTATTTAAAAATTTTAATTGAATCATAATATTTTTTATAACAAAAGCATTAACGTTCCAAAATAAATCTATATAATATCTGACAGATCATGTAAACAACAACAATTTTATAATATTTTTAAAAATGTATCTTTACTGAAGAAGGACTGTTTGTCCGAAACATGTATGTCTAATTTTATTGTTTTATGATAAGTGTTGTATATACAAAGTGTTTTAAAAATTAAAAATAAACCATAATAACAACACAAAGTATGGCGTTTATAGAAGAAATGTATTATAATTTATTTATTTATTTTTTATTGATCATTTACCAAGTACATGGTTTTAATACCTCCCAACTGTGGTAATCCGTTCAAGGGAGGCAAATAAATACAGTACATATGTACATCCTCTTCTTCTAACAATGCCGTGTCATGCGCACACGAAGTTGGCGATCACTATGACGAATAATTTCTCGTCAAAGAGATTTCCTGGGAATTGTTACTGGAGTGGTTTCCCGTTGCCTTGTCCTCATGTACATAACAAAATATTTTCCGGAGTAAATTCCAAGTCATGTCGTTTTAATTCACACGCACAGACCTTATAATTTTCTTAATTACATAGAAAACACATTTTAATAATACACGGTACCCAAGACTTGTACTTTGGCATAAAATTAAAACAAATATAGAATTATTTTAAACTTTCCCTGCTACGAAAGTTACGTCGGGATTGTCACGTATACAGCAGTCAGAACGGCTGGTTTAAATATTAATAAAGTTTATTCTTTTGTATAAGTCACACGGAATCACCCTTAAATTAAGGTTAGATCTCCCCACATACACTAAATGGTTCTCCCCGCTCTCTGCTCACGAAACTGTTCAGGGAATGAGTTCTCCAGGCATCTGTTTTCCAGGGCCTTTTACATAATCACATTTCAAGATTATCTTACAGTTTATTTTATATTCAAACGGCTTCCGAAATATTTTTGAATCAAGATATCCATGATTCTTTATAAGGGTTATGAAGCTTCATATCATATACATATGCGTTAACGTGATGTCTTATTCGTACTTAAAACGTATTCATATCAACTTTATGCTTGTCTAAATAGGTTACTTATTTAATATATCCGCAAGAATTTTTTTTGCTTAGATAATGTTTTGATGGCTTTCGAATATTCATTCTGTTTCAACTCAACCTAACAAAAAATCTGTCGTTTTCAATTAATTGTCATCTTGTCGTATAATACAAAATAAATAGATTTTATTTTTCTCATTTTATTTAAATTATATTTCATGTATGTTACTAGTTGGATTAGCGTCCGGACCTCAAAAGACTGTTTGCTGGCGAAACCAATCATATTAAATATAAAAAAATAAACTTATTTAAATTTAAAGGTGGGCCATGCTAGAAGTCGTGAAGATGAAGAAGAAGGAAGAATCTTTGCGCGTGTTTTACTTGCTATATGCCTGTGGAGGAATTAAGAAAGGTGTGTCAGGCCTGTGAGTAGTGTGGCGGTCCATTATCTCTGTTTATATTTCCGTGAAAACGGCGTGATGGTTTGTTTTTTTATATATTGTGAAATCCAGATTAATTTGATGTAAAATTCAATTTCAACATAAATAAGATTTCAATTAAATATTAAAAACGAATATTACGAAGTCGTTAAAATCGATCATGTATGTAAGGATATATAAATGTAGAGAAAGCTCGAGAGGTATGTCAGGACAGAGCAGTATGACGGTCCATACTTTCTGCCAACTCGTCCGGGAAAACAGAGTGATGGTTAGTTTGATAATTTTAAAAGTAAACAATTATTATTTTTGCCATATTTTAAACGCGTAATAAATTGTGTGTGCTCATGTTAAGTCTTCTTCTTATTATTCTTTCTTATTGTAGACCTATGTGGTCTGTTCTCCAGAGTGTTGTTCCTCCTGTGAGGTAACTCCTAGCTGTTTTTCCATCTTTTAGGAGGTCTTCCACGAGGAAGAGTCCCATGAGGTTGATTATGCAATGCAATATAGGAGATTTTGGTGGTGTCCATTCTTTGAACATGACTATTCCAGTCCCTTTTTCGCTGTCTGCTCCATCTTATAATATCCTCAACCTCACAAACCTCTCTTATTCTGGTGTTCCTCACGCGATCTCTCAGTGTCTTGCCTGCTATCGTCCTCAGTGTCTTCATTTCGGAAGTCCTCAAAACTTGTTTGGTCCTTACTGTGTCTGCCCTTGCTCCGACGTCATATGTTATTATTGGTCTTAAGCATGCTTTATAGATTCTCATCTAAGTCTTTGTTTTTCCATATTGTGGATTTTAGAGTCCCAGAGATTGCAGCTTAATGTTATTCATTATGTTCAGTAATAAATTCTGTTAAGTAAAATATTAATTCTACATTATATAAACATAAGAAAGAACCAACTACGAATCTTCCAAATTTTAGTATAAAACGTACATATATTATACAATATATAGGAATACATTTTACTTTGTTAACAAGTTCGGAATTTTCACAGCCATAAAATAAAGATGTTAATTTATTACACAAAAGTTGCAAAAGTAGAATTGAAAAGCAGATACATGGAGATAAGATAAGCAAAAAATATTTTTCAAGGTTTCCCCGAGTAGGAACAGAATTAGCAAATCGCGGCACTTAGTTAAATTTTCAGAAAACTTTTTTGGCAAGGCTCGCAGATTTGGTACACGAGATGGGAGATTTTCGTATCACTGGTTGCTGTAATACACGATTTTCTAAAACACGAGGTCAGCAGGGGCGAATATGAAAATTTGCACGAGAGAAAACCACTCACAAATATTTGATCTTAATTGGGTTAATTTAATTATTATTATGCGAAAATGAAACATAAGTAGTATGTTTACATGTTAGAATAATATTGTCTGTAAAGAAAAATAATGTACTGATAAAATAAATCACGTAAAAAAAAAACTGCTTTCACTTTTGTTTTTATTTCGACAGCGATCAATTTTGCCAGGCTCTCAGGTATCTACAGACTGGTGGCAAAGTTATTTACTTTACTCTTTTAAATACTTAGTCAGGATTGATATGCAAGATTCTATTAAAAAATAATTTAACAATATTTATGTAAAAATTATTGATTTTAAAAAATAATAAAAAATACTTATACCAAGGAATCAAATCAATGGTATTAGAAACTAATTTACAATCTTCAATACGAGCAGAATAAAGTTCATTATATTGAAGAAGAAATATGGAAAGAATGAATGAAGAAAGAATGGTAAAAAAAATATATGTTCATGATGTAAATGGAACTAGAAATAGAGGAAGACCGAGGAAAACGTGACACGATCAAATAAATCAAATATTGAATGTCGGCCATGTGAGTCAGAGAAATCGACGCGCGTGCATGACACGATGTATGAATGTTGAGGAAGCGAGAGAAATATGTCAGGAAAGAAAAGTGTGGCAGTCCATTCTTTCTGCCTATCCCTTCGGGGAGACGGCGTGATGGTTAGTTAGTTAGTTAGTTAAGAAATCGGGTCGTGTCCTGGCTCGAAACCATGTCCTCTGGATCAGGCTCCAAGCTTTATGTCTCCTAGACTACTACTCCGATTTTTTATATATTTCAGATAATAGGATTTAAGTTTAAATTTCGTTTTTAAATTCAATATAATAAAGACAGACGTGGGAGTATTTCTGAAAAAAAACCCACCAATAACTGATAAAATTGAAGGGGAAAATTGAGGAACGCCGAGAGTCTGGAAGGAGACAGATATCCTGGCTCCGCTATTTAATAATATCATATAATATATTTTATTAGTACGCAGCAAATACATAATAAATTATTAGTAAATTAATCAAACATATACTCGTATATACAAGTATTATATAACAACAAAAAAATCACTCCGCTTTCCCGCAGGGGTAGGTATAGTAGGTAGGTATAATCTAATGATTCAATTAATTTAACTGGGTGGAATAAACTTTTATACATATAATGTTTTAATAAAATAAATTAAAAAAAAAAAAAATTCGTTTACTCTCTCACCCTCACGAAGCTCCGGCGAGAGCGAAACCGGTTGGTGTTACCAAATAAAGTGGTGTTAATACTAACTAACTTACTAACTATTAACTTGGTGTTAAAATTAACTAACAATTAACAAATTATTAAAAGTGTAGTATTATTTTATTTATAAAAAAAATCATTTATTACATACACATTACGTTTTGGGAGGTTTTGCCCTAATCACCAGGCTGGGCAGGCGGGTTGGTGAGATCAGAGTTTGCCTACTTGTTCCAGTGGCGCTGCTGCCCGTCACCGGTGTTCATTTGTACAAGTAGTTTTCTAGATGGTTATCCCGCCATCTCTTCGGTCGCCAGGGCCTCGTTTGTTAATTAGCAGGTGACAGAGACTGAGGTGGCTCTACGGATAGGCGGGCTGAAGTGGTGGGCTGGCCATATCTGTCGGAGAACCTACAGTCGAAGGGGAAGACGGGTTCTGGAGTGGAGACCGCGTACAGGATTTCGTAGAGTTGGACGTCCCCCTGCCCGCTAGACCGACGATCTGAAGAGGATTGCTGGACATGGATGGATGGGAGCGGCAATGGATAGGGGGCGGTGGCGGGCTTTAGGAGAGGCCTACATTCAGCAGTGGATGACAGACGATGAAATCATGTGGCCGAACCTTTCTTGAATTTGAATACAACGGTTGATTTAATTTAAAAATATGATAAAATTATAAAATCAAATATATACTAATTGAATTATTCTTCCACGGAAGTAGACGGAATTTGATTATTTAGTTAATATCGAAGCTTTACCGCCGAAGGTCAGTTTTCATAAAGAGTTCCTAATTCCCAACTTCTTTCCTGGGAATGTTACAATTAATGGATCGTTCTGAACGGTCGGAGCGCTTAGCAGAAGTTATGGCGTTAATAACTCCCCTTAATAAATTTATTGATTCTTCGAATACGTATTTGGCGGTAATAGTAAATGTTCATTACGGCATTAGGGAGCCACAATTGGACGTAGTTCTACAACAAATTACCTGGTAATTGAGAGCTAAGGATACGCAGATGATGAATATAACAATCTAGTTTGCTTATTATTTCTTGAACAATGATGTAAAACTTCATATAAAATGATTAATTCAATTAAAAACGCTCGTTTTCTAGAAGTTTGATTATATTTCATGTAAAAAACATGTTTCATTATCAAAGTATTCTACACGTAAATAGTCATAAAATTCTTAAAGTAATTCCAGGTGTTACTTTCCTGTATTTTAGGGTTTATTAACAATGAGAGGACACTTAAAATTTTGTTGTAGGCACCAGAAGATGGCAGCAAGCTTCCGAAACCGGTCGAACATAAACACAAGTGGAAGCACACTAAACATATAATAATAAAGAAATTTTGTATCAATTTTTTTTTACATAATTTGTTTTTTGAATGTATACAAATATTGGATTTTACCCATTGCGGGTTAATTATTTTTTAAGGATTAATTGTATCTCAATAGAGACGAAAATGTATTTCTTTTTTGTTTTCATTATTTAAAATGAACTTCCACCAAGAATTTTCAATTAAAAACATTAATTATTAACAATGTATTGAGCTACATCAATTACCTTAAAATACCGTATTCTGCTCCTCTTACCAGTGTATATAAACAACAACGCACTTGATTCTCGCCATTCGCATTAATATAATAGCTGTTCTTAAAAACAGACGTTTATTCAGATTAATTACACACTTTTGCTTTTAATTTAAAAATAACAATTATTTCGATGTCTTATTCTTCTTCCTGTCACATCTCTGTGGTGAATAAAACCTCGATGATCCATTTCCACCTAACTTCGCACACTTGAAGTCATTGCAAGTGAGGCTTGCCGCATTTTCATCGTCTTGAAGGTTCCTTCGATATTCAGAAAAATATCATCATCGTCATCTCAATTTGACAAGCTAATTTCGTAGATCATAAAGAGGACCATATATCCACACTTCTCTTGGCATTGTGGTGGAAGGTTTGGATGAATATCGCTTTAATGGGCGCCGGGTATTAAAGTAACAACACGTGCAGGCACTTTCCTTGCCCCCATAAATCACTATAAATACGGATTATTGATTTAGCTAAACATGAAGGAAAGTGTCTTAAAATTTGCCCAAGATTTATTTGTATAGAGTTTTCTTAGTACTATGCGTATATAAAATATATTCTACATATAAAATTCTTTTAAAGAATGACTTTTTGAAAAGTCAACTCACGAAAAAAAAGTTATTGGAAACAAGAATTTATCAATGAAATCAAAAACGGCCTTCATAATGGAGTTCTGGTTCCAACCCTAATGTATGGAAGCGAAGCATGGAATTGGCAAAAGAAGGATGAGAGCCGAATAAATGCGGTAGAGATGAGGTCCCTAAGACGTATGTGTGGTAGAACGATATACGACAGAATCTCAAATGCTGATATAAGAAAAGAATGTAGAGCGGAAGAAGGTATTATGACCAAAATTATGAAAGGATCGCTGCGTTGGTTCATACATATGAAGAGCATGGATGGAGAAAGAATGGTTAAGAAAGTATACGTTAATGATGTAAATGGAGTATGGAGTCGAGGCAGACCGAGGAAAACATGGCATGACTAAATTAATAAAATTTTAAAAGTTGGTCATTAGAAGTCGGATGAATGTGGAGGAAACTAGAGAGGTGTGCCAGGATAGAGTAGTGTGGCGGTCCATTCTCTCTGCCTAAACGGCGTGATGGTTTGTTGTTGTTGTTGTTGTTGTCGTCAACTCACGAATTACGAAAACATGTCTTAAAATGAGGTTAAGTTTCAGTTAATATGTTTTATGCGTTTTAAAAAAAAAACTTTATTAAATGTATTTAATGTATTATTTCTGTTGTATTTTATCACCCTTTATACCAACGTAGAGTACCTACTGGAACAAAGGATATATTTTTTTTGAGCTACTTTTGTTTTGATATGCCGAAGTTTAATGGTATACTCGTATAACTTCATACGTGCGTAGATAAGTACGCACACATTTTTGTATCTAAAATGATTGATTTTAGTTCCAGAAAGAAACTTCAGACTCTTACAAGAGAAGCAGCAGGAAGACTCCGTGCGCGTGATGTGCTCTGCTGACGGCATGTTCCCGCGGCCCAACATCACCATCACCACCCCAGACAGGTACCCGGCTGCTTGGCAGCGCTTTATCTTTCAAATTTACAATATAAATATCCGGAAATTATTACCCCGAGAGGCTAAATCATCTTCTTCAATGGCAAGGTATGTAGGTATCGCGAATTAATGGTTCATAAATTCAAAATTCACCTAATGTTTTAGAAGCGATAAATCCACACGACCCTGAATGGCGCAAAAGCTCCGTAAAGCAAACAAGAAGCTCGGATTAACCTTGTATTGGCCTAATGTAGGTGATCTGGTACACAGCATCAAAAAGCATTTAACTTGCGCGCCTTTCAAAGTGTTTTACTCGTAGTTTCCCAAAACATAGGTAACGGTGTTTTTTTTTCACATAAAACATTAAAATTATTTGTGTGGAATAATCGTTATATCTGATAAAACAGGTAAATTTATTTCTTTGTTGATTTTAACTTTATATTTAAAAAATTATAAATCTGTTTATTATTTTATGATTTTCAAATAACTTCTGTACCACGAAATATCAAATAACTTTTTCAACGCGAATTTTAACAAAGCACAAACAAACTTGCTTATTTGTTGTTTCTTGAACAATGATGTAAAATCCATATTAAATTATTAATATAAATGAAAACATCAGTTTTCTAGAAGTTTTATTATATTTTATGGGAATCACATGTTTTTTTTATTGTATACGACAGGTCTTAAGAATCCAATTACAGTATACATTTTACATTTACAAAAATAACACAGACATACATGTTAAAATATAATAGAACACATATATCAGCAATTGTGGTATGTACCTATATGATCCTTAAAGGATGCATAGGTAATTTGGAGAATGTCCACATCGACTAACACCTCATTCAAGAGCACCATACCCCGGGTCATTGTATGCTGCGCCATGACATTTGTTCTGCTTTCGGTATGCACAACAGTTCGTGTCTTCTAGCGCGAGCATACCTATCCGGTGCATTGAGGCCATAAAACTCTAAGAGGTGTGGGCTTTCAATGAAGTTACGGAGTATTTTAAATCCTAAGATCATCAATGTACCTTTTCTTCTTGATTCGAGACTGCGGTACTCTGTATTCTTTCTTTAAGTACCTTTAAGTACCTTTATGTACCTTTTAAGGCATAATGCCTTAGAAACCACCTTAAACATTTGATAATGCCTTAGAAGGACGAAACATGTCATTCCCATAAAATATAATGAAACTTCTAGAAAACTGTTTTCATTCGTATTAATAATAAAGCTCATTGTTTGAACATTTTTTAGCATTTGTCGAAATATTTTATAATATCTTCTATATTCGTCATAACTTTGTATTAAAGATGTTTAATGTTTTTTAAAAATTATTTATATAGGTAGTATACAACACTCAATTCATTAAAAAAAAGTAATTAAATACCAATCATTTTTCGGACTAACAAGCCCATCGTCAGTGATATTATATAAATGTATCACTTTAATTTATATTTTAAATATTTATATTCACATAATATCTCTGATGAAGGGCTCGTTAGTCCGAAACATGTTTAGCGTTTAATTATTCCAATTTTTTAATAAAGTTTGTGTTGTACACTACGAGTATAATAAGTAAATAAAAAAACGAAAAATATTATTTTAATAATTAACATTAACAATAAATATAATATAACAGTAAATAAATATATTATAACAGTAATCCGAGAAATCTGCGAGGTCGAATATGTGGTCAGATGTCAATCATAAGGCTTTAGCGGTTGCAGGCTGCCTGAAAGATGTCATACGGAGAAACAAGAACATGAGAACTGACAGCAGGTACGCATTTTTAAGACCTGCGTGCGACCAATCCTCACAATATTTGGCATTGAATCGAGGGCAGACACTGTCAAGACAAAGAGCATGCTCAGGACAACCGAGATGAAAACACTCCGCGCTATAGCTGGCAAAACCCTACGTGATCGAGTTAGGAATACAGCAATCCGAGAAATCTGCGAGGTCAAGAATATGGTCAGATGGGGACGTCAAAGACGGCGATACTGGCATCAACATGTAGATAGAATGAGCTCAAATATGATACCGTACATAGCTCTCCATGGAACGCCAAACGGACAACGCCGACCAGGAAGACCCCCTAAACGGTGAAGAGAAAGCTGGAGTTCATCGTCTCAAGAGGACCCGTCTGAAATAACAGACTCCTGAGTCTACCAAAAGTGAAGAAGAAGAATAAATATAATATATTAATTTCTGCACAATAGTGTTCTTCAACCGACCCTTATGTATGGAAGCGAAGCATGGAACTGGCAAAAGAAGGATGAAAGTAGAATAAATGCAGTAAAAATGAGATCTCTTAGACGAATGTGTAGATACTCTGTGTATGATAGAGTGTCGAATGAAAATATAAGAAGTGAATGCGGTGTGAATGATGGTGTCATGATCAAAATAATGAAAGGATCATTAAGATGGTTTGGACATATTGAAAGAATGAATGAAGAATGAATGGTAAAAAAAATATAAGTTAATGATGTAAATGGAACCAGAAATAGAGGAAGACCGAGGAAAACGTGTCACGAACAAATAAATCAAATATTGAATGTCGGCCATGTGAGGAGTCAGAGAAATCGACGTGCGTGGATGACACGATGTATGAATGTTGAGGAAGCGAGAAAAATATGTCAGGAAAGAAAAGTGTGGCAGTCCATTCTTTCTGCATACCCCTTCGGGGAGACGGCGTGATGGTTAGTTAGTTAGTTAGTTTATTAATTTCTCTCCTAAAGGAAACACCGCACAGTAAAGGGTTAAATTGAATAGAAGAGTAAACACACTGAAATAATTTTATGAAAAGTTAACACCCCGCAGAGCAACCGCTAAAACTTTTATTTACCTGTTTCTCGCGGCTCACGTGCAAATATCAAAATGCTCAAAATATAAACGTGTTGGAGTAAAGTGGCGGAATTCTCCGGTATAAATTCATAACCGTTTGTTATAGACAAATAGAAAAATATGCGCACCCGTTTTGATATAAACATCGCATAGCATTATAAATATGCAAATCGGAGTTCACGAAAAATGGGAGTTAACAGGAACACGATACATATCGTGATTTCAACAAGGTTCAGGCGAAATGTTTCGACATGTTTTATAATGTTTTTTTATAAATAAAACCATATATCCAAGAACGGCACGTTTTCCCGTTTTAGTTTGTGTCCATTAAATTTGAGAGCAAAATATTTTGATGACGCGTTTTGATCTCGTTTTCTTTTGTTTGCCACTTCAAAGCCCGGATATTATTTAGTCGAAGCGCAAAACAAAATTTTGCAGATCAAATGATTTTGTTTGAATATCGGAGATCATACAAATTTTAGGGAAGGAATTTGATTGCCGGAAAATATTTGCACTTGTGATGACTAAAAACAATAACATTATGTTACGTAATAAATTGAACTTGATAATATGATTTTCCCGTTTAATCGTAAGATTCTTATTGTTTTTGTTAAATCAATAAATATACGATATACGAGAGAATATATTATATAACAAATAATTAAGACAGGAATGATAGCAGATGAATCATTTCTAAATTAAATTTGATAGGAACATTTAACTAACTAACTAACCATCACGCCATCTCCCCGAAAGAATGGACTGCCATACTTTTCTTTCCTGACATATTTCTCTCGCTTCCTTATCATTCGTACATTTCTCTGACTCCTCACGTGGCCGACATTCAATATTTGATTTATTTGATCGTGCCACGTTTTCCTCGGTCTTCCTCTATTTCTAGTTCCATTTACATCGTTAACTTTTAATTTTTTTACCATTCTTTCATCATTCATTCTTTCCATGTGTCCAAACCACCTTAATGATCCTTTCATTATTTTATTCATAACACCATCATTCGCACCGCATTCACATCTTACATTTTTATTCGACACTCTATCATACACAGAGTATCCTCACATTCTTCTAAGATTCCATGCTTCGCTTTCAAACATAAGGGTCGGTACAAGAACACCATTAGGAACATTTAGATGAGAGAATAAAAGTTGACTAGTTATTTAATGTTAACTATGTCAACTAGTTTTGTTATTGAATTGTTTTGTTATTGAATAGTTTTGTTATTGAATAATTTTGTTATAATAGTGTAGTCAAGTGACAAAAAAGCATGATCAATTTATTCAACATTCAAAATTTAAAAGATAAAATCTCGCCCACATTTGTAGTAAAAGAAACCGACAAACATATAATAAATTTCACGATGTATGAATATGGAAGAATTTCATGCGACGGTCAATATTTGTCTACTCTTTAATATACACATCGCGTAAAGCTTGATCTTTTACAAGTTAATATTTTAAGGTTGTACCCATAACTGAAAAATCAAAGTCACGTATACTCGATGACTATATCTTGTAAAATGTCATTTCAGTAATTAGCTTAAGGCAGGTGAAGACGCCAAAATACCTGACTGATGAATATCTGGAAGAACATGAATACTTATAGCATCTTATTCTTGAAGAAGAAGATGACTACCAACTGATGAACAAACGGTCAAGAGCGAGAAGAAATCCAAAAAAAGTGTAAAATAATTATGTGTTAGTTTGAACACAAAGTTTATTGTGAATTTTTACGAATTTTTTTCTATGTTGGTTATGAATAAGTGTTTTTATATGCATTAAGAATTTGTCATGACATTGTAATTATTATCTATAAAATAAATAATGTATAGTAGTTTTATACAATCATGTGGGAGAGATCCATTTTAAAGTGATTCATTGGAAATCTGTATTTTCACTTTAATAAAACTTGAAAGATCAAAAAACTTAGTGGAAAAACTGTCTGTGTAAATTTAATAAAATAACTCTTATTATTTTCGAAAACTGCTTAGCATTGAATTGAAATCAACTGAATTACATCCAATTACCCTTAATTACTCCAGAAAACGATTTTAAGCAGTGAGCTCGCCTTAGTCACGAATCAGTTGAAAAGCCACGCTATTTTAGTAAAGCGGAAATAACCATTATGAATTTTCTATCCAGAATATAATTGAAGTGCGCTGTTCGGAATAGCCGAGAATATTAAAAATGTTTGGAATCTAATAATAATCTCATTACTACATTCAACTTGTTTGAAGAATTTAGGTTACTTAATGAAATTTAAAACCAAAAATTCTGACTTCATTTAATTGTATTTTATATAATTATCAGAAAATGTACTTTCTTTGAATTTACAATTTGTTTGCTTGGACCATTTTGTTTAAATTCAACGTAAGGCTTAAATATATAAATATATATAAAAACTATGCAATTTGTAAATTTTACTATCAATATGTATCTAATAATAAACAGTTAAACACACATACGTGCATATTGTTATTAAGGAAATTTTATAATATATTATATAATATATATTTTTTTAATATAGAAGTAAAACATTTAAATCGAGAAAAATTAAATTCAGGATTCAATCAAGCATTAACATCCAGTAAGAAGATGCAAAATATTTCAAATGCAAAGAATTAAAAAAAAAGACTAAAAAAGTCAGATAGAAGTGGAAGTAATGAAAACAAAATAATTTTTTGATACAAAATTTCTTTATTATTATGAATGTATTTAGTGTGCTTCCACTTGTGTTTGAACATAAACATAAACACAAGTGGAAGCACACTAAATAAATAATAATAAAGAAATTTTGTATCACTTATTTTTTTGTTTTCATTATTTAAAATGAATTCCTACCAAGAAATTTCAATTAAAAACATTAATAATTAGAAATGGAAGTAGTCAAAATGCATTGAAAATGAACTTCCATCAATATTTTACAGTCAAATCATTCGATTTTCCAAAAATAGTACTATTGAAAACTTTATTTTTTAATAGTTTTAAAATAATCGGGGGGTGGTCTAGGGGATAGAACGCTTGGCTTCTGATCCAGGGGACATGGGTTTGAGCCTGGACACGACCCGATTCCTTCTTCATAATAATGAGCTATTTTCTGCTCATATTGAAGATTGTAATATAAATTCTGACACCATTGATTTAAATCATTGGGGTTAGTCTTTTTAAAAAAACAAAAAATTACATATTATAGAAAATACATGTTTCCTCTTGCTAAGGCATTATCGAATGTGATCATATAATTCCCATAAATATTTAAAAATCATACATAATGACAGATAATAAAAAAATAAAAATGATGTTGACTAATTATATAAACTTATGAACTTTTCAACAGTGGCCGTTTAGACGGCATCTCCACATCTATCACTCCATCTGGCGGGAGGTACGATGCGGTGTCTTGGGTCCTCCTTCGAGACGAGATGCTGCCCTCTCCGACCGAGTTTGTGTGTGAACTCAGAATACCCCAAGCTAACTATGTGGTCAAGAAGGAAGCCATCTACTATCCGGGTAGGTTCATTAGAACGTCAGATCTTCTGAAAAAACAATATGATTGAATTTAAGCCTTGGATAAAACACGTCTTTAATTTAAAGAGCTTAACTAAGCTATAAAGATTTGTAAAAAAATGTAATTATCGTTTCATTTCATGTAAAATATTGTATTATTTAGAATATGCGAATTGGTATACACATATGTTGTAGATATACTCGAAATAAATCAACTAATTATGATCTTTACGGAGATTATCAGATTTGATTGAATTCTTGAGGTCTTGGTTATATCTTTACGCGACCTTCGTGGCAGAGTGGCGATAGCTATGACTGCCGTATCCAAGGTCCCGGGTTCGATTCCCATCGATGACCTCGCATTCTCGCATTGTCATTGTCTGATTTAGAATTCTCGTGACAATAAAATGGCGATAGATTAGCTACTCATCACATATTATGAGGATCAATATTGGTTGAATTTAATAAATCCATCACATGAGTTATACAACAATTTTTTTAATCGAAATTGTGTTTTTAAAATATGAGCATAAAAAGCAATTCCGTAGTACGTTCTGTTATCAAAAGGACAACATGGCATGACCAAATTATTCAAATTTTAAAGGTTGGTCATGTAAGAAATCGGAAGAATCGTCGTGCGTGTATGACTCGTTGTATGAATGTGGAGGACTCTAGAGAGGTGTGTCAGGATAGAGTAGTGTCTAGCGGTCCATTTACTCCGCCTTACCCTGCAGAGAAAACGGCGTGAAATGGTGTTTGTTGTTGTTGATGATGTTCTTATTTAAAAAAAATGTAAAGATATATTTCTTGAATAGATCCACATTTGAATATTCAATTTCCTTCTATCTACGCTAAAATCGTATCGTTTATGTTCAGTTTGTTTTGTTTTTATTTCTTTAAAAAAATCGGTTTTATTTTGTTGTTTTCCGTATTTTTTCATAGAAAGTCCAAATGTCGCTCTATATAGAGTTTATAAAATTTGATTAACGGATTCTAGATAAATAGAAATTCAAATGGAATCCAGTTAAATCCGCTGTACAAAATAAAACGGATATCTTCTATATTTGAAACAAAACAAAAGACGGCAGTAATCGGGGATTATGGGAATCTGGCAGCCAGCGCGGGAATCGCTGATTCCAGACGAGAATTTTGATTTACGGCGGTAAATGGAACTTGGGAATTCAATAAAAGTACGTTTTATATTCGTCGATAATTTCCTTGTTATCTCGATCTGCGATGCTCGAGCCCCATTTTGATGGCTTTAATAAAAAGTTAAGTAGATAAATCGATTTTCTTTGAACCGCTCTCAGAACATTAGATCAAAGGTTTTCCTTAAATTAAAACGAAATTAAATGTTTGTAAAGATTACCGATGTAGCAAAAAGTTAATCTCTACCCGCATTCACTCCAATCTTTGCCAATTTAAAAAGCAATATTAGTTAACGTTCAAATATTTAAAGTCTATAGATATGACGTGTTTTATCCAAGAACTTAAAAATATATAGTATTATGTTGTTTTCCTGTAAGTATAACTTTTCTATTATTCATTTTTAAAGTTATTTTTTTTAATTTACGCAACAGCATGAAAAATTATTTAGCATTTAATTTATTTTGCGTTGCTTAAATGTATGCTTTCAACAATTTTTAAAAATGTGTTTTTTTTTTCTTCTTTTTAAGTTATGTAAACGTCAAGTAAAGCACAGTTTCACGCGAAACTCTGGTTCTGTTTGGGCTTCTAATTAGTGAGCGAAAACAAAACACACAGAAAGCGTAATTTTGCACGAATTTTATTAAATCACGTCTGCTTTTATCTCAAGAGATTTTGCATTACGCTTTATTGCAAAAACATTTCTTTAAAGTGGGATTTTTTCCACAATCCTTTTACTCACAATGAAGGTAATGATTCTGATTTCAACATTCAGGGGGTGGCTGGCGCCCCTCTGTACTTATCTCTAACTGCTTGCAATTTATGTAGAAAGCTTTTTAATGTTTGTTTTGTTTATTAAATTTGGTTATTATTTGTAATGACAGGGCGTCGGGGCAAGTCGCAGGAGATGTCCGCCGCGGGAACTTGGTTCCACGGTAAGCAATTATTCCCCATCCATATTATCATTTTGTATATTTTGCTATAGATCATGAATACTATTTTTATCTTGTATATTGTTTTATGAACTTTGATGCAAAATTCAATATGAAATAATTAAAACGAATGAAATGTCTGATTTCTAGAAGTTTTATATAATTTATGCGAATGACATGTTTTGCCTGTCTAAGGCATTATAAAATGTTTGATTGATTGATTAAAACTTTGGATAATGCCTTAAAAACACCCATTCTTGAAAACAGAGGTTTTCATTCGTATAGCCTTTGTGTGTGTGTGTGTGTGTGTGTGAAACATTAGTAGTAGTAAGTAATAGTTTTTACTTAAGTTTCAAATTCAAAAGGTTTATAATTTTAATATGGCCTCATTAGAATATTGGATTAAAAAAAGATATGGAATGAAAAATATTAAATATGTTTGAACGTAGAAATACTAATTGAATATATCTCATGCTTTTAATAAAACTTTATGTAATTTTTATAAACAGGAAAAGCATAATTAACTAATCAAAGTGGTAGAGTGCTTTAATGAAGTCAGATTACACTATAAGTCTCTTTAAAATAGCTTTAAATTAAACATTGAATATAAAATAACGGACATCTTCATCACTAGTAAAGCTAATAAATTCTTTTATAGCGGTGTATGTAAATTCAGTTACGATATTATGGAATATTTATTGAATAATTTACGGTATTTTCAAGCATTTGTAAAGAACAGCTTAATTGGTTGAAACCTAAAAACATCGTTTTCGTTTTAAAACTGAGACAATGAATATTTTTTTAGAAATGAAGCACTTCAAAACAACCACTCTAAAACGTTAAATTACAAGCGACTCCAATAAGCTGGTTCATTTGTGTGGCGTCAGTCTTGGATCGCTGAATAAGCAGCGAGTATTTTTTGCACTAATACAAAACTGACGCGATCGCATAATGAGAGAAATGAAAATTATTTCACGTCAAAAGGGAAAAAAAGCACCTCTCGGAGAAGTTCAAAAAGCGGAAGGGTGGATGAGTGAGAGGGTGGCGGGAGGGTGGGCGGCTTGTTTGTCTCAGTGAAAGGCGGGTTCATTAGTCGGGCCAAACGACAAAGATCCACAATCCCTTTTCAGGTCACTGGATGGAAGTCCTCCCGAGGACACTCCTCAGTCAATTAGGCGAGAGGTAATCACGTTCAGAGGTACTAGCGCACGCACAATCGCCCATTTCAGCCAATACGACTCGACGCCGCGTCATAAAGACCGCAGGCGGGTGAATTCAAAATTATTTTCTAAAGTGTGCTCTTAAGTAAGCTCTGAAACGAATTCCTTTTTTTCACTCTTTCAAGAAAAATGAAACGCATTTCAATAACGGATTACCTTGTTAGCTCGACAATATTTAAAATACAGAAAAAAGTGTTAAACACGAATATTTTTCGTGTTCGATAAGATTCGTGTTTATTTTCTTAGTAAAAATTGTAAAATATACAACAACGACAACAATAATAAATTTCTTCGAAAGGGTAGACTAAGAGAAAGAACTGCTACAATATTCCTAACACAAATCTCTAGTCTTCTCCATATTCATACAGCAAGTTACAGACGCTCGTCGATTCTTCCGACTTCTAACATGACTGACCTTTAAATTAGTCGAATATTAAGGTTAATTTATCGTAAAGTAATAATTTTAAGTCATTATCAAACATCGGCATTGTCAATGTACGAAAATATTGCTTTCTAGAAGTTTTATTTTTTCTCAACAAATATCATTACACAATTCCTTAGAAATGTGCTATTTCTGAAGGTAAATATTTTGGAAATATAACTGTCCCTGTTTTTTTCCCTTTCCCTCTCTTTCTAACTACTATATATACATGTAAATCTGTGTTGTTGTTCTGTTATTACGAAGCCCTGAGGAAGCTTAGGTACAAGCGAAACTAGTCGGCAATTAAAATAACCGCATAGTGGTGAAAAACAAAGTGCAGTGCTTTTATTTTTATTTATTTTAAATATAAATAATAATAAAAAAAATTAAATATCAACAGATGTTTTAATTCGTTTTAATTAAGATAGAATACTTGTATCTCAAGAAGGAACAGTGTGGCGGGCTATCGGGACGGTGTAATGGATAGTTAGTAAACTGTTTTTTTTTCATCTTAAGCTTTTTCGTGTTACGAGTATCAAGCTTTTTCGTGCTAAACACTTTCGTGTTGAGCGATTATCTTCCTACATTTCTTTTGTCGTAGGAGTCGTGAAATGATAATGCGTGTCACTCTCGTCACATTTTGCACGCATGATTAGTTTTATACCGCCACGGCGAATTTCTTCAGTAAAAGTATTACAAATGAATACTCACGTCTCTGAAAAGCCCACGCACTCGTTACTAGATACATAAAAATATCTACAGATTTTACCTAGAAACTTACTCTAAAAGTTTTGCTACAGGAAATCTGTCAAGCTCTTTTTGAGCCAAAGCGTATTATGTAGTCTCATTTCATGTTTAGTTTTTCAAGCAAGTTTTCTTTTTAATTGCCACACTGACCTTAAAATATCTGGACCAATCAAAGATCAATTGTAGATTTTGCTTCTAAATAATTATTGTTTTTCTCCTATCGGAAGTTAAGCAGCATCAAAGATTTTTTTGATTTCGATACAACAGATCTAAAAAGGGATGCTGGGCTACAACTGAACCATTCTCAAAGGTTACCTAGCCAGGATTTTTTTTCCTCTCGACACTTCACTTTCCGTTAATTTTGTCACACAATTTGGATTTTTACAAAACTAATACCTTAACCATCAATACATGTCGCTTGCTAATAACTGTATCTATGTCGATTTGAATAAGTTATTTGTAATCATTTTAAATTTTATATCTATAAACCTGTAGTCTTAATTTTAAAATTGTACTTCTCCCATTAATAATCTTTATACCTGAATCCTTAAATTTAATAGTGTCCTTTCTTTATTATTCAACATACCTATATTCTCATTTATAATAGTGTCCTTCTTTCATTAACAACATAATACAATATTTTCCTGTATTCTTAAGACTGATCACAGACTTAGGCTTAATTTTACCGTTATTCTTAAAATGTTCATAGATTTAAGTAAACTGTCTGTATTTTAAAAATTGTATTGGAATTTATTCCGTTTATAACAAAATAAATAAATAAATAACTGCTTTTACAATAACTTTTTTTTACAACTTGCATCAAAATGTCGGATTTTTATCAATTTCACCGAGATAAATTCAAATTTGAAAACGAAAGTAAAATCTAGCACGTTAATGGACTGCAACAGTTATATATTCTGACAAACCTCTCTAACACCTTCACATTCCTATAGCAGTCATTAACGTACTCTTCCGTTGTTTTTCTGACTTCTAGCAAGGCTAGTATTTTAAATTGGAAGAATTTGCTCATGCCATGTTTTCCTCCGTATTCCTCGCTCCGTACCCATTCACGTCGTTAATGTGTCTTTCTTATTTATTTGTCTATGCGTTCCATACGAGTATGTCCAAACGAATACAGTGATATTATCATAAGCTTGTTTATAATATTTTCTTCCGCTTTGTATTTCTTCCTGATATAAGCATTAATTAGGTATTATTAGTTTGTTTTGGTTTTATTTCACTTTTTTTTAATTAGTAACACAATAATCTTGACTCCACTGTTGTCAATTGAATGTGTGGTGGCCATTTGTCCCGTGGCCATATGTCTCGTGGCAATACGTCTCGTGGTCAGATGTCTCGTGGGCACAATTCTTGTGGTCGCATGTCTAGTGGTTATTGTCTCGTGGCCACATATCTCTTGGCCATATGTCTCTTGGCCACATGTCTCTTGGCCATATGTCTCTTGGCCACATGTATCTTGGCTACATGTCTCTTGGCCACATGTCCTGTGGCCGGTTGTCAGATTCAGTAGGTATCGGCACAAAAAGCTTATTATCCAAACTAGAAATGATATATATATGTTTTTCAATAATTTTGTGAATCGAGTAAGGAGTTAATCGAGGAAACACTCAGAAGAAGAAAATGAGTGTATCCGTGGCAAACCGGTAACTTAGAAAATCGAAACTCGAAACATCTCACCTACGTCAGTCTAAGGAAATCAAATGATTTTACTGAAATTTCTTGATGGAAGTTCATTTATTAGTTAATGATATGATTTACTCACATAAAAAATTGCTACGAATACATATTTTCAGAAATATTATAATATCATAAATTATACTTTCATATATCTCCATTATAATAGAGACTCGTTTTATTAATATAACCACCCTTCCACAATATGAAAGCCTTCAACGTCCGAGCGTCAATCAACGATATTTTATAAAATATGGAGTGTATTATTATTTTGTAATGTAAATAATATTCGAAAGCTGTTAAAGATTTAAAATAAGTTAAGGTTGATATTAACAACGTAAAATACTTTATTTTTTATAACTTTTATTTAACTAAAAAACTCTCGCCGAAGGGATAGACGGACAGAATGGATCGACACACTGTTCTTTCCTGATATCTTCTCATTTCCTGAACATTCACACAACGTGTAATGCACAAGTTAATGTTGGCCATTGCATTTTTTGGTGGAAATTTATTATAACAAGTTAAGATTTTTTAAAAATTTTAACATTGAGTTTATTCTACAAATAATTTTTTATCCGGTTTTATTTTCCACGAATTATTCGAACATTTTATAAATGAACGATAAAATTTTGAACATTTTTTATTTATTTATATAATTTGAGTATTTTTAACAATTAGTTTAAAATCTATAACTAGATTTATTGATATAAAGAACAGGTATTTCGGAAATATTGACATGAATCAAACTCGAAATATTTTGCTTACCAGAATCGCAAAGGAATCTGTGATCATTCGCAAATTATCAGTCTTGTTGTCGGTGTCTGTTACGTCATTCTTGAATATTTGAAATATATTTTAAAGTTCAACAAAATCGACCTGTTGACCAATAGTTATATTTGAAAAATCTCGTATTTTTGGGTTCCATCTTTATTATTATTGTGATTATGTTGTTAAATTGCTCATTTCATCATTACAGCGTGAGCCAAACCTATGCTATTATTATGATTCTCATGACATATAACAGGTAGTTTATCTTTCACCATTTTATTATCACGTGCACTTTACACAAGACCAAAATCATCGCCGGAAATCGAAATCGGGATCTTCATTGGATTTAATCCACTACCTTAGCCGAAAAACTTTGTTACATTGATGCAATTTTGTGAAAAGAAAAATTATTTAAAATAATCTAAAAGTTCAATAAAAAAGCCCAAACCAGATATTTTGGATATCTAAAAAAAAACTATTCATGCAATGGCATATCACAGGAGCATTATATTTATTTTTCTCCTGGTTCCAAAAGCCAAAATTTCGTTGAAATATTGAAATAAAAGGTAGACTTTCCGCAGCATTACTTCCTATTAAAAGGTTGGGTATGCCGCATCTGGTTCACCCTCGGCGGCTTATTTGACGATCCTTTGATCACCCCTCTCCCGCCTGGCGGCAATCCTTTAGCTCTATGAGTGGCTCTTCACTCTTCACTCCTCGCTCTACACTCCTCCACCTCCGCCCGTGATGCCCGCCCCTAGGCCAGCGAGTCAAACGAATCCGTGGGGAAATTCAAAACACATTTTTGTCATAGTTGCACGACTTTTCATATAATAAAATTCAATAACCGGCTCAAGTTTGAGAAGTGTTTCAAAATGTTAAATTGTTAAAAAAAACATCACTATTCAATTGAAGGAGTTCGTTGTATTAAAAACGTGAATATAATCTTAAATTTTCATATGGAGCGCTTACTTTGTGGTCAGACATTTTATACCTAAAGATACAAAAAAATAATAAAATACTTTGTATTTAACCACGGAATGGTAATCATAATTGATGCCTACTAGTTATGCTTGTATCCAAGGTTCATCAGAGCGAAATAATATCTTATTATATAGTTATTATATCGCCCTAAAAAAGCTACAAATGTAACTTGGAATCAATTCGATAACCTTAATTTTTCAAATGGAGCATTCACTTTGTGACTGAAATTTATAAACAATAAAACTCTTTTAGTGAACCACGGTATGGTTATTATAATTGATGCCAACTAGTTTCTTTTGTACTCAAGCTTCATCAAGGCGATATAATAACTTATTATATCGCCCTGATAAAGCTTGGGTACAAGCGAAGTTAGTTGGAATCAATTTATATATATTATTATAATATAAATTGATGCCAACGCAATATATTAACATAACAATACCGTGGTTAAATATTATATAAATTATTTTATTATTTTATATTTATGTATATTAATTTTTGTGATTTTTGACCTTTTCGATAGCCAATGTAAAATATTTTTAGTTTCTTTAAATCCAATATATTTCAGTTTTTTGGGATCTTGGGTATATTCGTGTAACTTGTTTCTCGTGATGAACGTTTCGGAGATCGTTGCATTCCCCATCTTCAGGCTATCCTGTATAATTATAATATATATTATTATAATATAATTATTATATATATTAACGATCTCCGAAACGTCGATCGAAGGAGACATATTACACGAATATTTTCAAGATGTATTGCTACCAAACGTGAAAATCTACGCAATGCTATGTATTTGTTCATTCTGGTAGATATATTCCACTGTACTTTTGAAACTATTGTCGTTCAATTTATGGTCATGCATTAAAACTTAACCTACGAATACTTTCCTTATTTTAAAAGTATATAATATTAGCTAATAACAGCATTTTCGTCAAACAAATACAATTGATATTTTAAAAATATATATGTTTATTTATTTTATTCATTAGTTTGATATTAATGTGATTAACGTGTTTATTTACTATTAATTTCTTTAATTTCAGGAACTGATGCTGCTCCGAGAACAAACGTTCTCTGCTTACTGCTTGCTGTGCCCCTGATCTTGGCTTTACCTTAAATTACTGAGGGGAATTGCTGTTTATTAATTACTTGAGGTATGTTTAAAAAAATATTACTTTTAACATAACACTATTTCATATATCAAAAGTTTCAAGTACGGAATTTCCAAAAAATTGTATGGGAGTCTTGAGTCAGCAAAAATAAAATATAATAATTAAAAATTATGAAAGATTTAAAATGTTTTCATATGAAGATCTTCATTTGTGGTGTGGAATTATTACAAATAATTATACACCACTTTATTTTCGTTAAACCAACCGGTTTCGCTCCCACCGGAACTTTTTCAGGGTTACAAAATAAACACACTGTCAGTTTATTTTGTACCCTTACGAAGCTTTCGGTGGAAGTGAAACCGGTTAGTTTTGACAAAGATTTATCATTTGTCAGGTTTTATCACGTTAAATATATAGATTTTTCACGTTAAAAATAGATTTACCAATGTAGTATTTTAAAAACGAAAATCGATTTTCTAAAAATTTAATTCCATTTTTCACCTTTGACCTTGCTAGTTTAGTAATCCTTGAAAAATACAACTAGATAATCCAACAATACGTTTATTTTTTATAATAACTGAAGACGTTTACAATATGGAATACTTTATTTTTGTATTCTCAATATATATTGTATACCTCAATAAATAATAATGTAAACTGGCGTTCTCCTAATAAAGACAGTATTCCTTCAAAATGTGTAGTGATAAATACAACTAAAAAGTGTAAAAACGTTATTTTAATTCAAAAGAAATATTCCAAAAAAATCTTTAAAAAACGATATACTAGTATAAAATATTTTGACGTGTAATATAATTATTAAATAATTCATGGTTCCTTTCGTTTATTCATTATATTTGTATTGACATAAAAAAAAACATAAGGTCGTGTAAACGAATCTTCTATACCATAATATGTTTATCTCACCGTAAGTTTTAATGTCGTATGAAATAAATTAAACAATTTTTTTACTTTTATTATAAAAGTTTTGTGTTTTTCTTTCAGAATCAAGAGGTTCCTGGTATCGTTTAATGTGTGGTTTATGTGATTGCTGAAGTATTGTACAATGTATGATCAAAATACAAAGAGACATTCGTTAACTTTAAGTAACGCACCAAATAAATGAAATTATTGTGAAATGACAATATTGTACATAGTTCGAGGGACTACATGAATTTTGCTAATTTATTTTCGTGTATAATAGAATTTTAAATCAAAAATTTATATTTAACTTCTAAGTATATAAATCTACCAACATATTGTATAGAGTTTTCTGAAATGGTTTGCTAGACTAGTCATAAACAATCCAAAGTTTTAAATACATTTGAGGTTTGTAATATATAAATAAGAATTTGATTAAATTAATGTGTGGATATTGCAAACGAATGTTAAGTTTTGCGGTGTTTTAATTATTAAGATAAGTATGCTTAAATTTTTCTATTAAAAAACACTTTATATGTTAAATGTTATATTTCTTTAAAATGGTGTAAATAATTTATAAAAAAATATTTAAACTTATAAACCAAATTGTGTTTTTTTACATATTACCAGAACCAAAATGTAAATAGTTATAATATAATGTATTGAATATTAATTTATTATGATTGTATCTCGTATTAGAAAAGTTATTGTATCTTCGAACTTTGTACAGGGTAAGGATTATATTAAATATAACTATTTGTGTTTCACTTAAAAAGTACTTAAGCCTACACTTCTTAATGCCAAAGCATCTATCATTGTTTTGATGTGTACATAATATAAATATATAATTATTATGGTCGCCGGGAAGAAGCGCAATTGACAAAGTCTAATAGATTCAAGTGCGATGATAGAAATTTACAGATGAATCAACTTATTAAAGAGTTGACAAAAAAACAACGGTCTACCCAATGTTTCTACAAATGCATTATTGCCGTATCTAAAAAAAACTTACTATCTGGGAAATATATAATTTTCATAATTTTCTTGTGTATTTTTTAGTGTATCACAACAGTGGACAAATGATAACGAAGAAGATGAGAAACTGATTTTTACACATAAACATCAACTCATAAAATGAATAAAAAATACATATTTTACACAAAAACTAACTTGAAACTGAAATATTTGGAATTTTATTGTTTGTTAACTAAATGTTTTTTTTATTATGTGGAATAATCACAAATTTTACATTAATCTATTGTAATTCAAGAAACTATTTATACGGTACTCGTATATGACGATACTAATCCGTCATTGGTATTTAATATGGCGTCGTTAGTTCCAATTTTGATAACTTTAATGAAAAGTTGGTGGCACTATACATTCAAAAGTTTTGTTATTTTGGGCAAAAGCGAACATATATATGATTTTAACAGTTTAATTGCGATTTTTATTATTTCGCAGTATGATAAAAGTGTCAACTAATTTTAATACAGTAATTATTTACTTACAACTTTACATTGGGATAATTTTACGATTTTACATTTTATTCCGATCGTACTTAATTTTTGTGTCGTTCTCCCGATGATAAAGGTGCAAAAATTCGGAAACTTAATGGTAAAAAAACAACTTTTATAAATCGTTAAAAATACCATCATGGAATTATACAGTAACACCATAATTATATAAAAAAAACAATGTTATTTGATTTAAAATTTAAACTTAACGCATTTACACTCTTGAATTACATTTTTTCTTACGTTACAACAGGTTATTAAATTCTTTCTTCTATTATTCTATATATATAATAAAAAATAATGTTTTTCTGTATGTGGGTCTGTCCATGATTTTCTTGAAAATTACTAAACCGATTTCGCTGAAAATTTCACTGTTTGTTCTCATTTGTCCCAGGAAGGTTTTGAATGTAGTTTGTATGAAATCCAATATACTTCTTCTTAGTTAGAAAAAACCTACTGCTTTGAAATTTTGTTATTTACCGATTGCTTCGAAATTTTGACACAACATTGATGAAATTTTGGTGTTTTTATAATCATATATGGGGAGAACCATAAAACAAAATAATTGTTTATCATTCTCCCAAAAATAAAATATCTATTTTTGCACTTACATCCGTTATGCTTTGGACTAGTGCGCTTCTACCCTGGAACTAACTATTATATTGTAAATGAAATTAAATATTATATTATATTTCTCATGGCATGTATGTTTGTTAAATTGTCAAGTCCTGTTTCTATCGATGTGAACGCTTTGTCAGCTTGAGCGATGGAATCAGTGTCGAAAAAATAAATGTGTAAACATATTGAATATTATGTGCTTTCAGACTTTTGAGTTTTCAAATATTTCCTTCGTCATACGTAGCATTTACCAAAGAACTGCCCTTTGATCGTTCTTCACATCCATCAACGAAAACATAATAATGAATTCTCATGTTTAATTTCATTTTATCTAAAACATTCTTTCAGGGTATCAAATTATCAAAATACGTACATTGAATTAAGTTGTTCCAAGTATTTTAATTGAGAGAAATTTTTAAATTATTTTCCCTAGATGAAAGAATAATTTTTGTTTTTTGTAACAAGTTTCATATGATTTTAGTCACATGTTGTGTGTTAAAGAATAACGAGAATTGTTGTTGATGTTTTCGATTGAATATCTTTAAATTAAATAAATGTATTTACCAATGGATATCTGGTCATTTTTATTCACAATTTGATGTAACATTTCATGGTTTAACTTTAAATAAAAAAATAAAAAATATAAATTTTGTTTTTATAAACATTATAAAATAAAAAATGTGTTTTTACAGAAGTTAATATTAAGTGGGGGCGACAAGAAAAGGAGGCATCGGCACCGCATCGGTTAAAGTGAGGCAGTCTATTTTTTCTACCTACACCTTCGGGGAGAAGGCGTGTTGGTTAGTTAGATAGTTTTGATAATAAATGAAAAGTTTCATCACAACGCTGAGACCAGAGAGACACTGACGAAATCTATTACATAAACAAACAACTGTTTTATAATAAATACGAACGAAAACGTTCGTTTTCTAGAAGTTTTTTAAATATTTTATGGAAAATGACACGTTTTGCCCTTCTAAAGCATTATCAAATGTCAATTCCCATAAAGTATAATAAAGCTTCTAGAAACTTGACGTTTTCATTCGTATTAATCATATAATATGGAGTTTCACATCATTGTTCAAAAAACAATAAATAACTCTATATATTATTTAATCGTAAAAAATACAAAAAATTTTAACATTTAGATGCAATAGTTGTTTGTCTCCTCTATCAAAATCGGAAGTATAAATAGATTAGAGGCATTCGAAATATGGATGCATCGTAAAATGCTACTCATTCCAAGGACCGATATGGTCAGCAAGTAAGTATGTTACAAAGAGCAAAAGTTGACAGACAAATGCTGGCTAATATTAATATTCTGAAGGTGTATTACCTGGGACGTGTGCCCAGAAGAGAGAAGTACGCGCTGCTTGACCTAATCATAATAGGCAGAATAGAGGGCCGTCGAGGTGTGGGTAAAAGGCAGGTCTCATGGCTCCGGAACATATGTGATTGGACGAGGATTAGAACAGTTTAGGCGCTGTTTAGAACTACGCAAGACAGGAATATGTACTCATAAGTGATAGTCGATGTCACGTGGAACCGGGATGAGACATAAATAATAAGAAATCGTTTTTAAATTGGAGTCATGCTGGAAGCTTTAGTAGCTATCTTGTATTCAAAACATATGTTTTTCGATTCTGAATCATGCATTATTAATATTGGTTAAAAATTCAAAATTAGATAATTGAAAATAGTGAAAGCTTGTTACATTTAAATGGGCTTTAAATTTTTATTAAACAATATATTAACAATAGAAATTTGTTTTTAAAAAGAAACAAAAGAAAATTTTAGGTATGTTTGTTTAGGGCGATTTTAAAATAAGCTCATTTTAATTGGTTTTTATTTTTATCAACACGCAGATGTTTGTAGAAAGGGTAGGCGATACATGAACTCATTAAATTACGCAAATGTTTCATTCATTTTAAAGGAAATACATTACTCCATACAATAAGAATGCTTAGGTTTTATTATTGTCTGTAAGTATAGAGCCATTGGTTAATTATCTTCTATATAACATATAGATAAAACAAAGTGGTGTTAGTTACATAATTTATAACTCAAGAACGGTTAGATCGAATTTGATGATTTTTGATTTGTTGGATTTGTCTCTCTATTAATTGTAAAAAACAAAACAAAATTGTTAACACAACATCATCACTAGTGCCGTTTAATAGTAACCTTAAAATGCTTTAATTTCTCAAAACGTAACATATTCGATACAATTGTGGGGTGATATTCTTTTTTTAAATATCTCAAATTATACTTCTGTAAATACTATTAATAAAAATATAAAAATGGTATGTAAAAATATATCCGCTATAAATAAAATTAAAATTAGAACGAAGTTCAGGAGTCGCATGCCTCTCTTCGCGAACGAATCACGTAATTTGACTTTTCCAAAAAAATCTCTTTTCGGATGAGTTTCAAGATTGGCTCGCCTCCCCCACTCGCCTTTGAGTCTGCCCGACGGGGTATTGAGGGGCCTTCTATTGTTTCCCGCGTACCTTGATCCTACGTCATTCCAAAAAGCAAAGATTTAATAAGTACTTGGCAAAGGGGTTCCCCGAATCGAGACACGAGCTTCTTTCCTAATAACTTTTATTGTAGGAGGGGTGCTAATACTGAAATTTTTATTTAAAAAATATGTGTCGAAGAATTTAAATTATGTGATGTTTCAGCATTCTAAAAAACATTTGAATTTGATTAATTATTTTTAAAATGATTCATTAAAAAGAAATATAAATATATACAGGATTTAACAATATATATAATAATTTAGTATGCTGACAAAATTTATAAAATTCATCAAAATTACTTAATTAACCCCCATTGCGTAGTTAGGTTAATTTGAAGTAAAGAAAAATATTTATTTTTTAAGGTTAATTTCAGGTCTGAAGAGTTGACAAATCTAGCTTTACTAGAACATTATTGATATATGAGAACAGTTTTGCAAATATTAAATAACAAGTTTTTATCTTTTTAATTTATACGCTTTCATTTTATTGTTTTTTAAGAATTTAAAGATCATATAAATCTTACCAAATTAATTGAAAATATAAACTTATTTAATTATTTATTATTTTTAATCAAACTATTTTTGCATTGAAAAACAGTACGATGGTATCCGTAAAAACACTTTCTAGTTCAAACATAAGATCTAAAAATTAAGTAATGCAAATTACAATATAAAAAAACATTACAATAGTAAAAAAACGAATATACAATTTTAGATATACTTATATTTTAAAATATCAGTAATAAAGCATAATTCAGGGAAACTTTTCCATAAGATAATTCTATTTAACTAACAAATAAGACATACAGACTAGTCGAAGAATAATTTTACGGATTGCTTGTGTAAATATCAGAGAAAATAATTTTGAATCACATAAATTAAATATTTGTTGCTATATATGACGAAATAATATAAAACTATTATAATTAAATAACTTATTCCTTTCTCGTAATGGGGAGAATGTTTTTATTATATATCGCAGAGGCGGCTCTAAAATAGGATTACATCTCTTTCGGATATAAGATTTATCCGTCAATGTGTCGTTACCGGGGGTGCCGGGTATTATAGAAACACCACACGTGGATGTGACTTTCTTGCCCCCACGTGTGGTATTACTATAACATTACATGAAATACATAAAAGTTATATTATTTCAGACAAAAACATCATAGCTTCAAATACTACTCTAAAAATGGTCGTTAAAAATATAAATAATTTCATTGAATATTATTTTTAAAAATAGGGGTTTAAATGGATATTTAGGGTCGTGGGGGACATACCGTGCTGTAAGGTATGCTCTAGCGTCTACGTGTGATCTTTATGATCCCGCAAACCCTGAGTGTGGCATATTGGACATACTCGTACGTTGATGTGCCACAACTAACAGAGAGAGGACGAATGGCAATTTTCGGCGCCACAAAACGATATCACCCCCAGTTAAGGGAAGGAACACCCCTACAGAAAAAAACCTGATCCTCCTAGCAATGGGGATGGGCATTAGGCTAACAACCTAAACTCGTAAAACCACCAACGTTACGAACACTTCAAGAAATTCGTTTCTTGGAGGAGGCTGAGACCCACCAGGGGTTGTAGCGCCGGAGGAAAAAAAATTATACGTGCTTTTATTAAAATACACAATTTTTTCTTAATATGCACCATATAGAAATATTTACATGGCAACATAAACTTCAATTAAAAAAATGTGTAAGCAAAGGGTAGGTAACCCCTGTCTCATATCACATAAATGGATCGCTGGTTCATTAAAAACCGCCGATAGAACTTTTTATTAATTTTAGAAAGCTGTTTACAATTTGTTCAAAAAAAATTTATTAAAGTATTAAACCTTCATTGAATACACAAACTAAATGTGCTTTTGTCGCTTAATGTGCTTTTGTCGATTAGGAGAGAAAATATGACTACGAAAATGTTTCTTTTTTTCATATTCTTATCAAAAAATTTATTTACGCATTATTTTTATTTATATGACATTTTTATATCACAATTATTTTTCTGTCAAAAACTAACTCATTAGAAATTGTTTTAGAAACTTTAATAAAATAAAAAATTATACGCGTACAAGTTATTACTCTCGATTGAAATATGACATTTCATTTAATTTACATCTATCAAATAACCTTTCAATATGTATTTTGTATGTTTCGCGTTGAATACGAATATAAATATTATTCTACATAACATATGAATAACACAGTTTTTTTTTTTTAACACAAATACATTAAAAAAAACCTATGTATATTTACTTTTATACATAGTTTAAATGTTTTTTATTCTGTGAATTGATTCGAAAACATTTACCAATAATAAAATCATGTTATTCTTTTCTTAGAAACAAAAATAAGATGATAAAATTATATGTCACAAATATATTCTTATGTTCAATAAACTGTTATAACTATTATATGTTTTGTGTACATAGCAACATTTTCCTTGCCGGAGAAATGTCACAGTCAGGAGCTTTGAAAGATATCCCTAAGGACCCCTTAAAGGACTAAGGCGATATGGGATTAACGTCATATCCTTTGTGAAAAATTCTTGGACCGTGCAATATGGAGGAAATATTATAGGGAATGGACACTTCAAAGTAGAGCACCGATTTCGAGGAAGAAATGAAACCGAATATTAGATTCAAACGGCGTTTTTGAAGGCGGACACTAAATTCATATGTTCGTTTTTCGGGAAAATTTTGTGTGAATGGTTTATGTTAAGTATGTAACTAAAATGTCTATTGAAACCATTTTTCTTATAAAACATCGGATATTTTTAAGTCAGATTAGATTTATTCAGTTTGATAGTTTATGATTTTTAAAGTATCTTCTTTTTTAAATTATATCACAACGATCGTAAAACATATATTGTAATGGTTTATGGATTCGCTCAAGAATTTTGAGATAAAATTGAAATAGATCAGGAATTCAAAATATTTATTTTCAATTTCTCTTTTTCTTTTTTACATAGACATGTTTAGGACAACCAGTCCTTCTTCAGCGATACATATTATAAAGATACATATTTTAAATGTTATAAAACTGTTTGTTTTTTTAATTTTTTAATGTTGGTTTATTATATACAAAATATATAAAAAAGAAAAAAAAAAAAAAAGCATCTACAACACAAAGTATAGCGAACATAGAAGAAATATAAATGTTCTCGCTCTTTTTTTATAATTTCAACTGGTTTTTGTAGCAAGCTACATATTTTTCTTGAAATAGCTTAAACCGTTCGGAATTAGAATAATGATTTGAATTTAAGAAATATGATTTATGAAAAATATAATAAATCCATTTTTATTATCATTACTCAAAAAGGACCCCATTATCAAAACCTAAAATTGTGGTAAAAATATTTTTATACCGAATTAAAGAGTTTGAAATAGACGTGGATTAAAAAGGGCATGTTTGTAAATTTTGATTGTTCATAAATAAAATAAAAATCGTTGTTTTTTATTCTGAATATAAAAAGTTTATTTCAACGTTAGTTCAATTTTGATATGTTTTTACAATTTTAATGTATTAAAAATAATTACACTATATCTTTATCTAGTTCAACCAAATTGCTACATTTAAATGTTTAAATATGTTATTTATTGTTTCTTGAACAATGCATATTAAATAAAATAATTAATACGAATAAAAACTTCAGTTTTCTAGAAGTTTTAATATATTTAATGGGAATGATATATTTCGCACTTCATCAAATGTCGGCGATATTTGATAATGCCTTAGAAGAACGAAACATATCATTCCCATAAAATATAATCAAGCTTCTAGAAAACTGACATTTTCATTCGTATTAATTTGAATATATTATTTAATATCACACTAAAGATAAAATATGTGTAAGTGTAAACAAAATTTGTTTTTAAAAAGCACAAATGATAATTTACAACATAATGTTACAACGAATATAAGAAATCAAAATCTGAGTTTTATTGCTTAAAAAGTTATGTTATAATGTATTAAAATTTTGTTTTTATTATTCATAAACACAAATTGATAATTCAGTACGTATTCGGTTGTAAAACGTTGTCTCATCTAAAAGGCGTATTTTGGTATCTTTTAGAAAATTTCCGATAATGCGGTAACATCTAAGTACTGCAACATTATCGATAACCCTTTCGATCCCGAGTGAGGAAGTGGGTCTATCAGGCGCCACAATTTCCTTTGTCCATTTTTCGGTAATAATGGCCCAGTCGACTTATTAATAGAGACCCCGTTATCTCCGAACGTCAGTCACGGAAAATTTACCGTAGGGTTTAAATAATTGACGCGTCAGCTTGGAGCTGACGTCTTTCACAAGTCGCCGATAACAGTTCAATCGAGTCATAGCTACTGAGTGATTTGAGTTGTTGTGAAAGGTTTCGGTAAGCACTTTATCAGCAGTTGTCACGAGGGGCGCCGCCCTAGGAGGTGCATTCACGAACACACAGCACGCACACTAATTTGGAATCATACACAAACCTTTTTCTTTTCCGACTTAGTGAACGAAAGCAAATTTTCATTTTATTTTAAATTTGATGCCTTATAAGGCTCGTTAAAATGAAGTGAAAATTTCAAACATAGGAATCCTATAATTTGTTTTAACACGGTGTTTAGAATTAATTTTTTTTGCAAATGATTTTTAATTGCAATAATTCGATTTTGGTATACCTAGTAAAAGGCAATGATTAAAACTATGATTTATGTTCAAAATCGTGGTACAGCAGAATATTTCCACAAAAATATAAATTCCGTTATTTAGTTATAGGAAATATACACGTTTTTTGTTTTCAAAATAAATCTATTATAAAATGTATATAAATATTACCAAAAAACAATTCACAATTAAACTGAATATCATATCTTAGTTTGAAAAAAGTATTACCAAGTGTCATACATGTATCCTTAACAAAACAAAATAAAGAATTAATTTAAATAAACATTTAAATTACCTTTAATTTTTCATATCAAAAATAAATAGTTGGGCATCGCAAAAATATATAACCTGAATAATATAGAAATAAAACGATTTTTTTAAACGAGATATATCTTTAAAATTTCTTCTTTGTTTTATCTCAGATCTGAGAGTAGCGACCCTCCAATCTTTGGATCTGAACAAAATATATGTATCTAATCCAACGAATGCTAAACTTAAATACCAAATAAAAATTCATTTGTAGATCCAATTATGTATTAAAAAAAATAATAATAATGTGTTTTCATACTTACGTACGAAGCTCTTGATTTCTGGTGTGACATTTTCGTAAATAATTTATGAACTATTATAATTTTTTGTTTCTGCACCATTTTGTTTTATTTTTATAACACAACCAATCTGTTTTGCTCGAAGTGGAACTTTATCAGAGTAACATCACTCATTTTGTTTTGTTACTCTGATGAATCTCCGGTTGGTTACATTAATAAAACAAAAGAATGTGGTGTTGAAACAAAATACTAGTCTATTTAATTTATTTAAGAATTTTCATTTACATTTTATTTACACATACGAATTTCCGTGGCAGTGTGTTGTTTTCACATGAGGCAGTCGAATGTACGTTTTAACTTTGTTTTATTTGCGGTCGGGAACACACCTGGAAATAAATGTTTAAACGGAAATAAGCAATTAGAAAAGTTAAGCAGATTATTTGAACAAAAGTCTGGTCCGGCGTTCGCCTACCGCAGACCAAAAAAGAGAGTACATCGAAAAGGTAGAACGTAACACTAACTCCTCTGCGAGAAGTTGCCGTATAAAAGTGCAATAAAATAAAAAGCGCCATTTTGAGCGTACAAGAAGTGTTAAAACAAACAAATTATGCTCAGAGGAGTGCTTATCTCGTTTATTTTTCTACTCACTGAAAGCTGGGAGACGAGGAATTCCTCTCTAGTATAGGAATCTAATGTATTTATTGTACTGATGGAGCGATTCAAGATGAAAGAATATTATTAGAGGGAACATTAGATGTTATTGTGTGAAATTCGCAAGTGCCTTTGAAATGAATAAGTGTCAATACTAATTTCAAGTACCTATCTTTATATAACCCTCTATATGGGCATATGTAGTTGAACTTCTCCTAAATGGCTGGATCGATTTTGACGAAAATTTTGTGTGTGCTTCAGTGGGTCCTTGGATGGTTTAGATTTACAATTGAACGAGGTAGGTGGCGATATGTTCTGGTTCTAGGAAAATAATATTTTTGTTCGGGCAGGAAAACATCTGTTGATTATAAATTTAGGGAAAAATAAATACAGAGATTTCAGAACACATTCATTTTTAAACATTTTATTCTTTCAACATCCTTTTTCACAGCGTATTTATTATCTTCTTCTTCACCTTCTTTTATACCTTTGGCCTGTTCCTGTAATCGGGCTGGGTTTCTTGGGAGTTCGACTCCCAGCTATCCCTTTATCTCTTTTGCGGTCTTCCGGGGGGAAGATAGCCGGCAAGAATCTGATGCGCCGAAGCGTGTGGAAATTTAAAACAATATGTATGAAATCCCTATAAAAAATAATCAGCATTCCATTTGTTGGATTTTAAATACATTTAAAACCAAGTATAGCTAAATAAAATTCTTTTGATATCAGTACTACATGATATATTAGATCTCTGTTTTCACAATGTTACCACTTCAATAGTGCATTAGACAGCTATCTATTACAATTAGTTTAGTTTTGAACATTATAATTATAATCACACGTATAAGCAGCACGGGTAAGCAGAAACATTAAAACTGTCACACTGTTCCATCCTGACATACTTCTCTCGGATCGACATTCATATATCGTGACATGCGGGCACGTCGATTTCTCTGACTTCTAACTTGGCCGGCATTTAGTATTTGATGGATTTAATTGTGTTTAGTCTTCTTCGAGCTTCCTCTATTTTTTAACCCATTTACATCGTTTATATACACTTTCTTTATCATTCTACATTTATTAATTATTTTTATGTGTCCAAACCAAATGAATGACAATATTTTTAAATAATATTATAATATCTTCATATCTTGTATTTGCATTTGATAATATTTTATTATTTACAGATCATTAAGATGATTTGGACATATGGAAAGAATGAATGAAGAAAGAATGGAAAAGAATTATATGATAACGATGTAAAAGGAACCAGAAATAGAGGAAGTCCGAGGAAAACGTGGCACGATCAAATAAATCAAATATTGAATATCGGCCATGTGAAGAGACAGAGAAATCGACGCGCGTGCATGACATGATGTATGAATATTGAAGAAGCGAGAGAAATATGTCAGGAAAGATAAGTGTGGCAGTCCATTATTTCTGCCTACCCTTTTGAGGAGACGGCGTGAGGGTTAGTTAGTTAGTTAGTTACAGATTTACCGCACAATATTTTATGAGATCTCATTTCTACTACATTTATTATACTTTCATCATTCTTTTGCAAGTTCCACGCTTCACTTCCACACATACATACTTGTTATATTATGTAATTTTAAATAGATTGACTATCAGTTGAAGACTACAGGGGAAAAACAAGGAATATCAGTAGAATGTTAATTTGAATAAATTGAGAATGAAGCTAATCAAAGTCTATATATTTCTTAGCAATTAGCAATCGATTAACTGGCCATAGTCGATGACACACATGATTTTTGAATATGAAAATTTTACTGTGGATAGATACGTACAAATGCCGCTAGATGGCATTATTACATTTATTTTGAATTTTAACTGACATTCCTTGTTTTTCCCCTGTAGTCTTCAGTTTATATTGAGAGATATAGCAAATTCCATTCTCGATTTAAGACATAATTACACAAATAATTGAATCGTGTAATTCGTCTCAATTCGCACTGTGTAATTACTCCTCATAATGTATACGTGCAATACTCTGGTTGAATGAGAAATCTGTTTCCGGGAGACGGAAACTCCGGAAACGGGTCGACTTGAGCCACGTTTTTTTCGTCTAATGTAAATTGGAAACTCGCCGCGAACACTGTTAACAACGTGCTGAAAAAAGTACACCGGTTACGGCGGAGTAAGTTGGCCGTTGGGGCGGCAGTGGGCGGACAGGCGTCGCGTCGCGTCGCGTGAGTGGGCGGGGACCTTAATGTGGCGATACATTCTCGGGTTCATGGCTCATTCAAGTTTCAATAATTTTTCTGAAGGCTGTTTTACTTTTAATAAACGAAAGCATCATTTACGCAGTTATGTAGTTGCATGTTTGATCATTATTTTTAATTTATTTATTGTTTATTTGGAAGAAGAAATTGTAACAATTTACATTAATTATTTTGGCCGAAACACTATGATATTTTAACATTTTATAACTCTTAATTCAAAAACTTTGTTTTATATCACAAATTGTATTTATTTAACTTTACGCAGCTGTTTCATCAACCAATGTTGACATCATCAGGTGTTACAAAAATATATATCAAATGTCAAATTTTTATTCACCTTTAATATTTTCTCATATAAACGGTAAATAACCGTTCTTTAAATTAAAATATTTAGGTACCTAACTCAATTTCACCAAAAACTTCAAAATTATATAAAATAAATTATTCAAATTGACTTTGGAACAAATACACAAAGATTCGAAAGGAAAATAAATATAATTTGTGATATAAAACAAAGTTTTTGAATTAAGAGTTATAAATTTATATTCACTTTATTTATTAAATATTTTTAGAAACAACAATATTTCACAACATGTTTCAGAGGTAATTTCCATCCTCAGATGTAATTTTAACAGTAATTCACAACTAGAAATATAAGTAGCCTCTTATGTTTTTTGTGAAATATTTTTGTTTGTAAAAATAATAATTTAACAGTGGGATACCACAGTACTAACACCGTGACTTTCATTAAACTATATTTTTTTTAATTAAAAAAAAATGCTTACCCAAAGATTTAAATAAATGTAATTAGAATTTACTTTACAATCTTCTAAATAGCTAGAATATAAGTCATTATTATATAGGAGGAATCAGGTCGTGTCTACGCTCGGGTATCCACTAGACCACCACCCGACAGAAATGAAATGAAATGTTTTTTTTAACAATGACGTTAAATACCAAATAAGATATATTACATGTTGAAAATGACGTTTTCTTCAATACAATATATAAAGTTAATTTTCTTATGTAAAAATATATGAGGTGTTTGCTGGTTCGTTGATTTAAAACCTATATTGAAAATTATAATAACATACACACATGTTTCTTTAACAATGATATAAAACTCCATATTAAATAATGAATACAAATGAAAATGTCAGTTTTATAGAAGTTATAACAATTTTTAGGAATGAAATATTATGCTCTTCTAAGGAATCCTAAGAAAATTTAAATTGCCTTAAAAAGGCGAAACGTATTATATAATAACCATAAAATTTAATAAAACATAAACTGTTAAATGAAATAACTTTGTTTTTTGTATCACAATTGTATTTTATTTTTAAAAATAGGAACAAATACACATAAAGATTCGAAAAATCACGAAAATTTGACATTTGATATATTATTGTAACACCTGATGATGTCAACATAGCTTGATGAAAAAGCTGTTGCGTAAAATAAAATACAATTGTGATACAAAAAACAAAGTTATTTAATTTAACAGTTTTAAATGTTTTGGTATCATAGTGTTTCGGCCAAAACAATGGACTATATAATAAAATAAAAAAAAAACGGGTGTTTTATTCACATTAAACATCATTCTTTAGTGTTGCAAAAGTTTAATATTTTATGTTAACCTTTGAAATTTCCAAGATTTAATGAAGGATCATTAGATGATCTAATAAAAGTCAGACAAGACGTGACGGTCGCTTTAAAGTTTCGTGATATTCCACGCACATTTTACAATATTTGAGTCAAGCGTAAGCAGAACATACATCACGACACTTATTAATATTTCGGAGTGCTCTTTATAACTTCTCAACCCGATCATTACCCCAGAATTATGCTGATGGAAAATTCCACTCGTTTCCAAAGAAAACGCTCTGAATATTTATTCTTAAACATTTAGGTTCGGTATGTACTGTGTACATATTTTAGCTAAGCTTGGCCCATATAATTTAATGCGAAAAAGCTGTTAGCTTAGAATTCTAACCTTATCTCAATCTGATAGGGATACTTCGAGTTTGCTGGATTTAATTTTTGCTGTTAGCTATAGAAACAGCAGTCGGCTAATTGATATTCAAGGCACGTATATGTTTATTAAGAACAAACATTTTATATTTTAATACGCACATAATTACTGAAAGCGTATTGTTAATAACTTCGTATAGGTTAAAAACATACACATGGAGAGTGTATGTATTTATTTGAGTTTGCTAAGTACTTGTTCGTGGCACTAAGCACGCCATTGGAGTTATGTTATTCAAACGTAATTAATTTTGTCATAGTTTAGTATTAATAAATTTCGTTTAATTAAATGTGTTACAAAATAACTGTATGATACATTGAATTAATATGAAATTTCTAGCTCTTAAGTTAATTAATTTTTCTATGTAAAATATGTAATTATTGTATATGTAAAACTTTTTTTTTAAAGGATCATAGATGTTCCCGCCACATACCCGAGGCTGTTATAGGGCGTAGCAACTCCCTTTTGTCAGCCTCAGTCAGTTGAGGAGTTATTCCGGGCAGCGAATGACAAAGAAACCTTTGCAGAAGTGTAGGCCAACATCGGTAAATCTTATATGGCACAAGAATCAGAAGGAAATTAATATTTTTGAAGTTTTATGTATTAAAAAAAAAAGTTATGAACATTTAACTCGTTTAAGTATGCGGTCATAAGCATTGGTCGATAATAAAATGCGGTTTCTTGAAATGAAAAATGAAAATAAATAGACAAAAAATATATTTAAAAAATAAAATATGGGTTTTCAGTAATTTTAATTATGAATGTCCCGATTACTTTCCTATTGCTATGAAGTTTTTTTATCTTGTAAATTCGAAAGAAAATTGGTTATATATATAGAATTTTCATTATTGCATTTATTGTGTTGTGGATTCACATTTGATTAAATTTTCATATACATTGTATTTTCACAACACTTTTAAGAACATATTTGATTTGGACCGCAGACGTCTTTCCTCTGTGTAAAAACTCGAACGAATTAAAGTTTATAAAATTCATACCTAATGGACGTCCGCGGTCCGAAATCGTTTTTTTTTAAGTTTAAAAAAATATCTTGTAAACGTATTTTACAAAGTTACAAAAAATACACATTTTAATTTAAGTACAATTTCATTTTTAATAACTTCGTGTAAACACATAAATTGTTTTTTTTAATACTTCATTAAACACTTTTTTTAATATACTTGGTATGCAACCACTTTATTATGTGAGGATGCGGGCCTACCGGTTTCGCTCTATGCGAGCTTCGTCAGGGCTTGAAACATACTGGGCTTGACACAAACAGTATACGAGTATGTCAAGCCCTGACGAAGCTCGCATAGAGCGAAACCGGTAGGCCCGCATCGTCACATAAGAGTTTCTCGCTCTTTTTATTAATCAATTATGTATTACTTATTATTGTGTATCTTTAACTTGTATCAATAGTGTATTGTAAAAAAAAATTCTGTAATGCTTTAGATATTATATGTTTAAAATAAAGCAAAACAGTAGCCGCACCAACTAGAGTCAAAGTTGAAAAACTGCAAAACAATGACGTAAGAAATAATTTCGTAAGAAAAGTGAAAGATAGATTGAGTGAGCGGGATGTAAGTGAGTTGAGTATTGACGAGACCTGGAAATACTTGAAGGAGAGTTTGTGTGAATCAGCGAAAGAATCGTGTGGTGTGTGTGTACAAGGAAGAAGGAAAGGGGATGCATGGTGGAATGATGACGTAAAGATTGCTGTTAAAGAGAAGAAAGATGTTTGGTTGAATATGTTGTCGATAAATAAGAATGACAGAGTTAAGTATGAAAGAGCAAAAGATTTGTATAAGGTATGCAAGAAGAGAGTGAAGTCGGTAGTGAAAGCGCGGAAAGAAAAGCTGAAGGAGGAAGAAGGGCTCAAAATGACAAACAACTTCCAAGCAAATTTAAAAATGTTTTGGAAAGAAGTTAAAAAGCCCGAAATCCTCCTGATAGTGGATGTGTGAAAGCAATTTTAGACAACGAGGGAAGAATGTTAACGGAGAGTAAGATCATACAAGAAAGATGGATGGAATATTTTAAGGAGATGTATGGTGGTGATACAAGCGTGATCGAAAATATAACAGCTAGTGCGAGTGCGGGACCTATGAATGATAATATTGAAAAAATAAGTACGAATGAGATGAAAAGATCCGTGAGTGCAATGAAAAGTGGAAAAGCTGTTGGGTTTAATTGTATTGCCATAGACTTTATTAAAGCGGTGGCGAAGTGGTTTCTACATGGTTATGTAAGTTATTTAACCAGTGCTTGGAGGAGGGATATACGCCGCTAGACTGGAGGAGAGCAGTAATTATGCCCCTGTACAAAGGAAAAGGATCGCGTATGGAATGTGGAAACCACAGAGCTATTAGTCTTTTGAGTGTCGTTGGTAAAGTCTATGGCAGAATTTTAATAGAAAGAGTTAGAAAATTGACGAGTGACAAAGTTTGGGATGTGCAAGGTGCCTTTATGAATGGCAGAGGATGTATGGATCAAATTTTTGGACTTCGTACATTGACAGAGAAATTTCTGGCCAAAAATCGCAAACTTTTCTGTGCGTTTATCGACTTACAAAAAGCATATGATTACGTTAATAGAAAAAAAGTTGTGGAAAATATTGCCTGAATATGGAATAAGTAAAAACTGATCACGGCAATTAAGTCGCTATACACGGAAAGCACTACCAGTGACAGAGTAAATGGAGATCTCACAGCCTGGTTTGATATCAATAAAGGTGTCAAACAAGGTTGCGTAATGGTTATTTAATCTGTATATGGACAATTGTATGAAAGAGCTGAAAGGGTTAGATGTAGGTGCCAAAATGAGCGGATTGTCAGTAAGCTGTCTCTTGTATGAGGTATGTCCTACTTGCTGAGAACGAGCATGCACTACAAGTCCTGGTGAATTGTATGTATGAGATATGCATGCGAAATGATCTGATGATGAATGTTAATAAGTCCAAGGTAATGATTTTTGAAAAGGAAGAAACCATGACAGTGTGCAACATTAGCGTGAATGGTGAAAATTTGGAGCAAGTAGTTGAGTTTGTGTATTTAGGTAGTATGTTTACAAGAGATGGGAGAGTGGAGAGGGATATTGAAAGAAGGGTTGGGGCAGGCAACAAAGTGAATGGTGCACTTAAAGTTGTCATCGCAAACAAAAAACCTATCCAAAAAAGCTAGAATGGCAGTGCACAATGGTGTTCTTCTACCGACCCTTATGTATGGAAGCGAAGCATGGAACTGGCAAAGGAAGGATGAAAGTAGAATAAATGCAGTAGAAATGAGATCTCTTAGACGAATGTGTGGATATTCTGTGTATGATGAGTGTCGAATGAAAATATAAGAAGTGAATGCGGTGCGAATGATGGTGTCATGAACAAAATAATGAAAGGATCATTAAGATGGTTTGACATATGGAAAGAATGAATGAAGAAAGAATGGTAAAAAAATTATATGTTAATGATGTAAATGGTACCAGAAATAGAGGAAGACCAAGGAAACGTGGCACGATCAAATAAATCAAATATTGAATGTCGGCCATGTGAGGAGTCAGAGAAATCGACGCGCGTGCATGACACGATGTATGAATGTTGAGGAAGCGAGAGAAATATGTCAGGAAAGAAAGGTGTGGCAGTCCATTCTTTCTGCCTACCCCTTCGGGGAGACGGCGTGATGGTTAGTTAGTTAGTTAGTTAGTTAGTTTAAAATAAATAAATGAAAAATGAAATGAAAAATAAAGTGGTTGCATACCAAGTATATTAAAAAAAGTGTTTAATTAAGTTTTAAATATGTCCAACCACCACCAATAATGGCTTCTTATCAAATTTCAAATGTTTTTTTTAAACATATTTGTTCCTTTTATCAACAAAAATGTTCACTTTTTTTTAAAATTATTTTTATATAAGGATGTCTATGAAAGCTAGTTTTCCATTTAAGGGTAAGTTCAAATGTTTATAAATACTTAATTAAAATAAACTGCGTGGTTTAAATTTCCCCTAGTTGTAAGAAACAGTAGCATCTAAAAAGGGGCATATATTTAGACGGTGCAGACTGGCCCAGCAGGCTGCATGGCCCACTAACGAGGCTATTACGGTTAAGTGCGTTTCATTTTCCACACATTTTCCCTGATATGTATCATTTGCAAGAGTCGGGTCGGCTTTCCTCGGGTTAATTCACACCATGTAAAGATATTTCTCCGCTACTATATATTATTATATGGTTCAAATTAATGTTAAGTAAATGTATAATTCGCTGAGTGAGTACATTATGGAGTTCTGGTGCCAACCCTTATGTATAGAAGTAAAGCTTTGAGCTGACAAAAGAAGAAAAGTAAAATAATCGCTGTAGAAATGAAAACACTGAGAATAATACGTAGGAAAACGATATGTGACGAAATAAGGAAAAAATGTAAGGCAGATGATTGCATCATAAGTAAAATTAACAAAGGATCCCTGAGATGGTTTGAACATATTGAACGAATATGGTACACGATAGGAAGAATGCTTCAAATATACGAATAGGTCGAAAATAAACAATAAATATTCAACATTGCAAAAAACTTTTTTTTTCTTTATTCATGTATATAATCCATTGTTTTGGCAGAAACACTTTGATATTTCAACATTATTAACTGTTTAATTGAAACACTGTTATATAATATCACAATTGATTTAATTTATATGAAATTGTCGCCACAGCTGTTTCGCTAACCAATGTTATCATCGTTAGTTGATTATAACCCGACAAAATAATTAAATCAATTGTGATATAATATAGCAGTGGTTTAATTAACTTGTTGTTGCCGTATTTAAATGTAAGTCCCGGATGGACCGGGGACAGGCCCAGGGAGTGTACGAGCGAGGCTGATAAAAGGGCGCCGCTACGCCCTATAACAGCCTCGGGTATGTGGCGGGAACTTCTATGTTCCTATAAAAAAAAAAGTGGTTTAATTAAATAGTTAATTTTATTTAATGTACTCATATTATTTTGGATGATGTAACTGAAATAACATTAGTTATCTAGTATATATACTTATATTTTAGTATTTTTTTTATTTAAAACCACAAGGATACATTAATATACACTTTTAAATGTCGTGTGTCGAAATCAAAAAAAATTGTTTTGACAAAACTCATTTTAGTATTGCTATTTATACAAACTTTTAAAAATACATTAAGTTTTGTAACTGTATTATTTTGTTTGTGAATAATCTTGTAAGCAAACAATTAATTAAGCGATTTAAAAAAAAAAAAACCTTGATTGAAATGTTTCCATTTGTATTCTTGCGATGCAATATTTTCATTTAAATAAGTAATTACCTGTTTTTAAGGATGTAACCCATTTTTCCGAGCCAAGCTGCCCAGCTTAGTCCAATTCTTCTCTTGGTTATCTCAGCCCAATCGCATATTGTGTCCCAGATATGTATATTCTTATACATTCTCAATTCTGATTCTGATCGGAAAATACCGGAAACGAAAAGTCTATGAAACCTGTGTTCTGCCCGTTGGTACATATGGTCTTGAAACTGTAACATTGTCCAAACAAAGTGCCGAGAAACTACGAGTGACCCAAAGAACCATGTTAGGAATAAGCCTAAGAGACAGAGTCAGAAACGATACGGTGAGAAAAAAAAACAAAGGTCATTGACATCATCCACTGGGTGGCGACTCTAAATTGGCAATAAGCAGGTTACATAGCCAGAAACTCAGACAAAAAAATGACCAAGAAGACTGCTGACTTGGAGACCGTGAACAGGATGGTCTGAACAGACATGTCGGAAAAACCTGGATGCAGTCTGCACAAGACAAAGTCACATGGAAGCGAATGGAGGAGGTTTTTATCCAAAAGTGGGCGGGAATAGACTGATGAAGAAGAAGAAGTATTTACCAGTACATACGAGTTACCGAAAATTCCTTTACAATTAGTACATAAATGTATATAACACAGTGAAACATAAAGCACGTTTTCGTTCGTGGTTTGTCCTCCCATTAGACCGATTAACTGTTAAAGATTGAGCGCCCCAGTTGCGCGTTTCGCGTCATGATCACCGCAAGGGAATTTCAAAGCAGCCCCCTATTTGCTTAGGCTTAAGGGTTGTTCCTTAATCATATTTCCATGTGTGATCCGCGCTCTAAACAAGCCCCTGTGGAGAGAGGGGGCGAAGTGTCTCCCGTCGTTGGCGTTTGAAGTTTTTCAGGGTTGGTTGGTGCTAGAATATTAAATAGCTCTTGCCTCAAGTACATTTCAAGGTTTTAAAAATCAATATTTTTTAACGCTTGGGTGATGAGTGATATAAAATACTCACAAAAAATTGATGCGTATTATTCAAATCTGTTGTTTTAACGGTCTTTGAAAATTTAAATTGTATTTTAAGAACATGGATTTGTTATGAACAGGTTTTATTATAAGTTATGGAAATGACGTACTAGATATAATATTTGAAAACCATTTTATAATACGCACTTACGGCAAAATACGTGATTCTCATAAATAATTTTTCTTCAAGAAAACGAACATATTCATAAAATACAATTATTTATAATGGATTAATACAACACTGTTTTAGAAACAATAAATTATTTGTTTATTAACTTTAGGATTTAACACTGTGAATTCTTTCATAACGATAACATAGCTTTTTTTACTTGAATGATTATTTTTCTCGCAATGATTCATAGATTTAATTAAATACCTTCATCATTGAGAGAGCGATATCAAATTGTGTCACTATTGTTCTCCCGATGACGAAGGTAAAATGCCTTTGAAATGTGTCTAAAAAGATAATCTTAAAAATAAAAAAACAATATTTTTAATGATTAGTTCCTATTTGTGATCATATAGTTAATTAATAAAAAAAATGTTTAATCAATAAACTTCATCAGATAATAACTTTCGTTAAACATGTACAAATGTTAAGTTGTGAATTTTTCAAACTCTGTTTAAGATTAACTCAGAATTAATCAATGAGTTGGGAAGTTCGAAAACACTTCATTCAAAAACTAATTTATTTGGAATCTGAAGAATTTTTCAATAATGACTTCTGCGCGGCGCCAAATCAACAGATATCCATAATTTCCTTGGCTCGTTGTTGGAGAACGACTATTATTTAGAAGATGGAGCCAATTAGCTCAGCGAATAGAGACGGAATGATGAATTTTAATTAATTTAATTTAAATTAATTGAACACTTCCAGATATTTAATGGGCGAACTCATTATTGCTTGATTGAAATTATTTTTGATCAAATCAAATCGCCAAATTGCAATAGCAGTTGAACCTTAATAGTCAGCCAAATGTTCAATGTTCCGATTTATGTGACCGTTTTAGAACACTTGCCCCTGATCCATAGGACTTGGGTTCAATCAAGGGTGTGACCCGATTAATTTTTCGTAATATTATATTTATATATATTTTTTCCACTTTTCTAGATTATATAATATAAATACTAACCCCATTGGTACTAGTTTTAGAATTTTTTTTTTATAAAACCAATAAATAATAAAATTTTGAACTGTTAAATTAAATAACTTTGTTTTTGTATCACAATTGTATTTTATTTTACGCTACAGCTGTTTCATCAACCTATATTGACATCATCAGGTATTACAATAAAATACAATCGTGATACAAAAACAAAGTTATTTAATTTAACAGTTTAAAATGTTAAGGTATCATAGTGTTTCGGCCAAAACAATAGACTAATTAATAATAAAATGGTTTTTTTTTTTAACCACAATAGTATTTTTCTTAATCTGTTATTAAACATTTCAAAATTATGTATTTTTTAGAGTGCAGTAAGGTCAAAGCAATATTAATCAGCGTTTGTTTTAATCATATTAAATTTAATAATCATAATTATGTACATAATGTAAATAGTAGATTTTAATAATGAATAAGCTCATCCAAATGAAAAATACATTTATCTCTGGAAAGCTCTAGCGCCTCCTTGGGGGCTGTGCCACCCCCGAATTTATGTTTAAATAAGCAACAACAACACAACAACAACAAACCATCACGCCGTTTCCCCACAGGAGTAGGCAGAGAGAATGGACCGCCACACTATTCTATCCTGACACACCTCTCTAGATTCCTCCACATTCATACAGCGAGCCATACACGCACGTCAATTCTTCTGGCTTCTGACATGACCAACCTTTAAATTTGATTAATTTGGTCATGCCATGTTTTCTTAGGTCTACTTCTACTCCGTACTCCATTTACATCGTTAACGTATACTTTTTTTAACCATTCTTGCTTCACCCATGCGCTACATATGTCCGAACCAAAGCAGCGATTCTTTATAATTTTGTTCATAATACCTTCTTTCGCTCTACATTCCTTTCTAATATCAGCATTTGAGATTCTGTCATACATTGTTCTACCACACAAACGTCTTAGGGACCTCATCTCTACCGTTTTTATTCTGCTCTCATCTTTCTTCTGTCAGTTCCATGCTTCGCTTTGCATAAGAGTTGGGACTAGAACTCCATTGAGAACTGCCATTGTCGCTTTCATTGAATAGTTTTTGTTTCCAATAACTATTTTTAAAGCTCCATTCACTTTGTTACCACCAACCCTTCTTTCAATATCACTGTCCGTTCGGCCATCCGCTGTGAACATGCTACCTAAGCACATTATTAGATATAACAAATTGTAAGTAAATATAAAGGTAGAAGAAGAATTATAAAACATATGTTTCAACCCTGAGATTATAATATACTTTTGGTTACGGAGAAGACCCTTCGAACATTTAGCTATGAACTTACCCAAAATCGGACATCTGATTCGGAGCGAGATTTGTGTGGCATAGGTTTATGTACACGGGGGAATACTGATTGTAACATTTGCATACTAATTATATCCTTATCATGCGAACATTTCTTTTTGGTTGGCGGGCACAACGAATTCCAGAGAAAATCTAAATTTTTCTCATTAACTTTTAAACGTCATTCAATTCATTTTTTGTATTTTCCAAATGGATATTACCAGGATATGTATATATTTGACACAACATTTTGAATGTATACAAATTCTTGTAGACGAATACTGGATTTTACCCATTGCGGATAAATTTTTTTTATATAAGGATTAATTGTATCTCAATAGAGACGAAGGTGTAAATTGTTTTCTGGGAACAAAATATGGTCGTAATAAGGGCGGAATGGGGAAAGTTCTTAAACATAAATCGATCGCCCAACCCAACCAATGACAGGTCATAAGTCCTGTAAGCGCCTCGTCCACCATATTCTGTTCCCAGAAAACAATTTACATCTTCGTCTCTATTGAGATACAATTAATCCTTATAAAAAAATAAAAATTATCCGCAATGGGTAAAATCCAATATTTGTCTACAAAAATTTGTATGCATCCAAAAAGTTCTGTAAAATAACTGGTCCAAGTCAAAGGCATAAAAATTGGAGAGACATCTCCAGGCGTAATCTAGTACTGTATGATTTGCAGAGACTTTCACAGTGCATTAATAAAGATTTTCTGCTTAATGCTTCCCAATCTTAATAGATAACGCTAGTGTAGAGTGAACTAAAAAATGTGAAGATAAGCGCAGCATTCTAGCATATATACAACTTAAAAAAAATTTCAGACGTGGTGGTCGTAAAAAGGGCGAAATGGGGAATGGTGTTAAACCAATGACAGGTCATAAGTCCTGTAAGCGCCTCGTCCACCATATTCTGTTCCCAGAAAACAATTTACATCTTCGTCTCTATTGAGATACAGGTATATACTCGTATTTGATTTTATTAATGATAAATACATAAACACTGTGAATTCCATTGTAATTTGGAATATAATTAACACTGTTTATAGAATAATAACGGGCAACAAAGTAAATGGTCCACTTGAAGTTGTCATCGCAAACAAAAACCTATCCAATAAAGCTAAAATGGCAGTGCATAATGGTGTTCTTATACCGACCCTTATGTATAAAAGCGAAGCATAGAACTGGAAAAGAATGATGAAATTAGAATAAATGCATTATAAATGATATCTCTTAGACGAATGTGTAGATACTCTATGTATGATAGAATATCGAATGAAAATAAAGAGAAGTGAATGAGGTTCGAATGATGGTGTTATGAACAAAATAATAAAAGGTTCATTAAGATGATTTGGATACATGGAAAGAATGAATGAAAGATAAAAGCATGTTTAAAAAAGGATATTTTAACGATGTTAATGGAACTACAAATAGAGGAAGACCGAGGAAAACGTGACACGATCAAATAAATCAAATGTTGATTGTCGTCCACGTGAGGAGTCAGAGAAATCGACACGCGTTGCAAGATACGATGTATGAATTGACGACCTTCGTGGCAGAGTGGTAAGAGCTCTGGCTTCCATATCGAAGGTTCCGGGTTCGATTCCCGGTGATGGCAGTGTGATTGTCACACTGTCTTTGGTCTGGTGTAGAATTCACGTGACAATAAAATGGCGATAGATTGGCTACCTATCACATGTCACGAGAATCAATATAATAGCTAAAAAAAAAATTATTGTATACTGTAATTGGGTTCAAGCGACCTGTTGTATACATAAAAAAAAAAAAAAATTGAGGAATCAAGAGAAATATGTCAGGAAAAAAAGTGTGGCAGCCCATTCTTTCTGCCTACCCCTTCGGGGAGACGGCGTGATGGTTAGTTAGTTAGTTAGTTAGAATTATAATATCAATATCAAGCCTTTTTCTACCAATATCAAACATTTTAAGTTTTATGTTTACACTGGAGGATGAAGGGCACCTCCGAAACACGTTGTGCTTGATATTGATTCATTTTATTCTATAAAAAAATCAATAAATAAAAGTGAAATGAAAACAGTCTTATTTAACTCCATTCCAAAAATATATAGGTACATTTAAATCGTCAGTTTGGAAGAATGCACCAAATCGAGGAAACGATAGCAAGTACGAAGCTATAGAGGCTGAATACCTCCAATATTTGTAAGTAAGTATTCTCCTCTTGAACGTTGTTTCATTGAAAAATGTCAGTATGAGGAGCGAACTTGTTCAGAAGATTGTTTAGCCGGCATCACTAAAGACAGGATGGTTATGCATTATTACCAAAAAGTCTATGCCGACGCTATCAAAAGAATTCATCTGGAACGTAAAGATGGATACTCTCGAAGATGGCGCAATTATCAAATAATCCCATAATAAATCTAATAAAATTTCAATCAATCTCTTCTTATTTATAAATTATCTGTCTTCAGCATGCCCAAGAGTTAAAAAAAACATTTTATTATCACATATGTAAGCTTTTAAAAAATATATAATATATTAAGAATTCGTTTACCTAATTCGACTTAGTATTGTCAGTGACAAGACTTTACAAGTTGCTAAGCAAAGAGGCAATTCAATCAGTCGTGTTTCGATAAATGGTAGATTATGTGTAATAATATTATAATATTTGGTTTAATTGTCGTTGGAGAGGGGGCGTTGGAAATTGTTTCTTTTGTAAAGGGGCGATGGTCAAGAAAAGCATCATCTGTGGACTTTGCAAAAATAAACAGAACCGTTTTGTCTTTTAAAAAAAGGTTAAAAATATATACTCGTAAAACGGTTCTGTTTATTTTTGCATAGTCCACAGATGATACTTTTTAAAATGAAATTAATTAAAAAACTTGAAATTATTCAAATTGAGTTATAAAACAACAAACCCCAATCTATTTCGTCATAATTGTACGGAATAATTCCCTCCAAACTCATTCCTTCTGCCCTTAGCGAGGTATGAATATATACGGCGGATTAGTAGGGGATTTAGCCCTCCGAACATCCAGCCAAATTTGAATATCCTAGACGGCGAAAATGGATTATGACAAGGGAAAAAAGAACGGAGTACTAACGACAAAATTAAGTGATAGGGAAATTTGATAAATGACTGCAAATGATAGAACGCTTCTGCCAAGATTAATGCGCTTATCTTTTGGGGGATGAATTAACTACGGTTATTGGGAAACGAGCCATCAATTGAATTGCAGGTCTGATAATTGGGATTGGGTTGACGTTGGGGACTAGGATTGGAATGATTTCAGAGGAACGTGACTGTGAAATTACTATCCAGATTAACGTAATTGGTGTTTTGATTAAACTGTTTGCCTTGCTCTACACCGCCAATATACCACAACAGCAATTGAAATTACTGAACGTTTTTATGAACTCGAGTTGATTGATTAATAAGGGGAAATGGATATAATTTTTTTTACGATTACTATACTGTTAACTGTTTAATTAAAACAATATTATGGAATATTTTTAATTAATTTTATTTCTTTTGAAATTGTCGCCACAGTTGTTTCGCTAACCAATGTAAGCATCCTCAAGTGTTACAATCAAGTCCATTTGTTTTAATAATACAGTCAACAATGTTTAAATATCAAAGTGTTTCCGCCAAAACAATGAATTATATAATGATTACTATATATTTTTCTAATTATTTATAACATTATAATAAGGATTTCGATAGGAACGAGCCGAAATTGAAAAATCCTTCAAAACATTTTGTTAAGGACACAAATTTTTAGAGTATGTAAATAGACTAAGTATTTACTTAGATAAAAAAATAACGATTTTTCATTGTCAGCTTCAAAAGTTTTCGAAAAAAGAGGCATCTAGTTTTTCAGTTAATAGAAGTTTTTGAATTTTAAGAACATTCCAAAGTTTTGTAGATAAATGGGTGAAAAAACTGTGGAAACAGCAAAATTAATAAGCTTTTAAATTTTCTCTCCTATTCCTGGAGATGTATCTTTGAGGTGATTTTAATATGAAAAATTTAATGTATATATAGTGTTTGCCGATGAAACAACTTTAATTCAAAACTTGTTTTAAAAGTTTTCTAATAAAGTAAATTCACGTCACATCATCATTCACATCAGTATTCACTTTCGACTATGAAACATGGTCCCTAACGCAGAGAGAAGAAAGCAATTTTTGAAAGAATGATCCAAAGATAACAAATTAGACCCACGCTGGAGGATAACTAACAGAATCAAAATAATTTGAACTAGAATTACTGATAAACCAGGAAACATCGGTAAGAAACTTGATGCTGAGCGAAAAGGGCTCAAGAAAAAAATGGGCAGACTGCGTGGAAAGAGGACTGAAGGAAACTGAAAAGACCTGTAAAATGGAGAGGTAAGCCAGGGACAGGAGCTAGTGAAGGACTACTGTAGAGGATAGGTCATATGCCACACCGGGATGTATCTCGAAGAAGAAGAAAGAAATAAAAATATATTGATGGACTTGAATAATATAATACTCATTTCCGATAGACAAAGAGATAATATTAAAAAAAATTTGATCAATTTTGTCTGCATTAATCTATCGCCATTTTATTGTCACGGTAATTCGACAACAGACCAAAGGCAGTGTGAAAATCACACTGCAATAGCCGAAAATCGAACGCGGGACCTTTGGCATGATAGTCAGTGCTCTTACAACTCTGCCACGAAGGTCAAGTCTTACAACCTTGATGAAAATCGTGAAAGTAATTGAAATCTAGATATTTTCAATTTTAAGATAATTAACTTTTTTTTTTTTCATTTCATATAATTCACAAATATAACACGAGAACTAATTATATAGTATTAAATTGTCGGTGTTTTATTTTTATTACTTGGCGCCGCATTTCCATATAAGAGTGGTTTCCCACACACTGTTACCGAATGTGAGACGAAAATCGGACGCCTCACTAATAAAATGCAGGATTAATCTAAGCGGGAATAACGGTTTGGTTCAAGTGCTTGACGAGGATGCGATCAATGTAAGCACACTAAATCCCTTTTAGCATACTATACACCTCAAAATGCATACATAATACGTATTACTATGGATAGTCATTTTTATCTATCACACAGTAACAAATATATGAATCGAATTTAAGGCATTTGCAACTAAACAAATTAATAAGGTCTCAGAAAGTCGAACAATAAACCTAGTTGCTTTGACGACGCCGACGAGAGATATAATAAAATAAATTTTATTGCTTCATTGACCTTTTTAATATTATAAAATAATGCATTTGTCTGTGATCGTTGTATTCTCATCTGTCGACGTTTCTGATTTTTGCATTCACCATTTTAGAGTCTGTAATTTCTCCAAAATTTCGGATAAAAAGGACACTACAAGATATATAGTAGGTCTGCCGAAGATCCCAAAAAAAAATCAATTTAAAATAAAACAACCCAACGTAAGTTTTTTAAATTATACAATACATATCATATATATTCTTTATACAACCATGGTTCGCTCACAACTCGAATACGTATCTCCCGTTTGGTCTCCTTACTATGCAGCGCATATTCAACGCATCGAAAGAGTCCAAAAATTTTTCATTAAACACATTAATTTCAAAATGTGCAGGTCGTTTGCGAATTAAATTCTGCCCTTAATTTTTATTCCTTGGACTCTCTCGAAAATAGGCGAACAATTAATGATATGATGATGCTTCACAAAATCATTCACTTCAAAATAGACAACTCCGAACTTCTTAGTAAATTATTACTGAATACCCCTATGCTTCGCACAAGACACACTGCGAACCAAATATTCCACCTTCCTGCTTATCGGACTAACTACGCTCAGAGTGCGACGGTATACCGGACGTGCGACTTGTACAATAAGTGCTTTAGTAACATCGATGTGTTCCATCTTAATGCAAGTGATTTTAAAAAAATGATTGGAGCAACCCTTCGGGGCGAATGAAATTAGTTACTCTATTTTTTTTCTTTTCTTGTCTTTTTATTTTTTTTACATTTTAAAATTAAAATTAAAATTTATTTCTAATTATTCATTATAACTAATAGTTTTCTCTTTATCTTATTAAAGTGTTACTTTATTACTCTTATATATTTAACCTTATGTCAGTTGTTATATAATATTTGTGGTAGCATGTAATTGGCCTTGTTTTGTTGTCTCTGTGCGTTTATACTCATATACTGTAATTGCTGTTTGTTACCCTCAATAAAAAAAAATAATAATAATAAAATATTACTTGGCATCATATTAAAAGAGACACCCAAGGAGAATTTTGTACTCTCAGCTGACTCAAGTAAAATATTTACACGGAGGTCAGGGAAACGTTTCAAAGACTTCCTAAAACTGAACCTCCAAGGGACTTACATCAATAGTGAATTCTGGGAAAATTCTGCAGGACTTTGAAGTACAGCGCAAAGACGACGCCACAGGGAGACGAAAGTAGAAAACATCGGGAGACGGTGACGGTTCCACTGCCGACATCTTTCCCTGCTCTAGTTGCCCCAGAGTCCAGATTTGGGTTATTTAGCCACAGAGGGACTCACAACCGCGAAGGACAGCTAATGATGATGAATAAAATTTCAAAGTCCATTGTTTTGACCGAAACACTATGATACGAGTACTTAAATATTATAAACTTAAATTAAAATTTGTTTTATGTATCACAATTATATATTTATTTTTCGCGACAGCTGTTTCGTCAACCTATTTTGACATCATCGGGTGTTACAATAATATATCAAATGTCTAATTCTCGTGATTTTTCGAACCTAAGTGTGGTTTCTTATGTCATTTTGAATAATTTCTTTGATATAATTTTGAATTTTTTGCTGGAGTTGAGTTAAGTAACTTATTATTTTAATTGAAAGAACAGTTAGTTACTATTTATATGTATAGGAAAAAATATAAAAGGTGTGAAATATAAGAAATAAAAATAATCATTATAATAGTAATAAGCTGTCGCGAAAAATAAAAATAAAATTGTGATACATGAAACAAAGTTTTTTTTTAAAATTAAACAGTTTATAATAAAACTTCAATAAAACTGACGTTTTCATTAATACCAAAAATATATTCTTCTTTTTCAGTCTGTTCCTCCTCCCCGGCCTCCCCTCGTATTTTCCACTCCCTTCTATCCTACGCGATCCGCATCTAGGCACTTCCAGCACTCTTCCAGATATCGTCGCATAGAGTCCCAACTCCACGCTTTTCCGTTCTCGGGCACCTGCACGGGAGTCGCCTTGTCCACTTTTCATCTCTGGTGACACCGTGGGGAAGAGCAATTAGTCTGCTGAACGCGGTCTCCTCGGAGATCGACGTCTTTCATGTTAGTGAAAGTACGTTCAGGGGGCAAATACTCTTAATTCTGGAGAGGATCCTGTCTTTCTAATGTTGAATCATCTCTCATGCGTTTCTGGTAGTATACTATACACAATATATTATTTTAGCTGTTCTCAATAGATGCCTTAATAATCATTTTTGTAATTTCTGTTAATAAAATAAACTGATTTGATTTGATTTGATTTGATTTTGATTTGATATGAGTAGCAAATGACGTGTCCCACCCAAAGAACTTGATGACGTCTAATATTTTATATAAATGATATTTTTACTCTGATCTATGGCAAGGTTTGTATATTATGAATGTTTGTACTTGATGTGTTATGCAAATATAAATATTCACAGCAGATAAAAATAAAGACCTACCCAAACACTATTAGAATTGTGTTCAGTTTACCGAAGTGCCGTCTACGTAACGGAAGGCTCCGCCGTTTATCTCCTGGGCATTGCAGCGCGAGTTCAGCCATGATTTACAGCCACACACCCCCGTGGAAGGGGACTTATGACGTGTGGAACCTCAAGCTGGATCCCGTGCGCTCTGGACCATGTGAGTCACAATTCTTTCTCACTCAATTTAACAAAGGATATACACAATTTATAGTATTACATATTCGTTCATTATTTATTCACGGACAAAGAATACCATATTCATTGGTGTTTTGTATTGTTTATGGGACATTTAAATAAAACCGAAATTATACGAACCTTTTTCATATACATATATGCTTGGACGAATACAAGTACTAAGCATTAACTCTTACATAAACATAAGTTTTATTTGTTTTTTTTTATAATGCCCCACAATTTTACAGAGGATATATTTATATTTTATTATATAATTTATATTTGACATTGTTTTGGCCGAAACATTATGATACTTCAACATTATTTACTGTTAAAATTTAAACCCTGTTATGGTATTACATTTTATTATTATTTTTGTTTATCGCATCATCATCAGGTGTAACAATATTTTTTTTTCAAATTGACACTGGAACAAATCCACATAAAGGTTCGAAAAATCACAAAGAGTTGTCAAAGCTCTCCACATAAATGAACAAATTATTGTAACACCTGATAATCCCAACATCGGTTGGCGAAACAACTGTCGCGATTTCTTTTTTTAATTTTGACATTATTACGGTTTATATTTATATGAAATTATGTTTCCAAGTATGTTTTCACATTTAAAAATAAATTCATCATAAGTATAAAATAGTGAGCATTTTTTTCTTCAGAATTTGGTTTTATGTTCAATTCAAATTGGACGTTTTATACCTATTACCACTACTCAAATTTTTTAAAATAAATTTGTTACCAAAAGCGTCAGATAAACTCCCCATTGTTTATTTGGCGGCTTTCTTGCAGAATTCTATTAGAAAATCTCATTTAAGTACGGCGTTATGAACCGCAAACTGTGGTGACAGCTTTATGAAAAGTTATTGAATACAGCAGCGTTCGGGTAATATCCGAGCCTAAACTGTTTTCACACCTACGAGCAAGTTTTTAATGGAAACACTCCTGCTTAGCTTATGAAAGCTTCCCGAGAGCTTTCTACGTACACGACGTTGTTTTCGCTGTAAGCAATTAAATACCGTGTTTGCCTTCCGACATGTACGCAAACCTATCATGAGGGCTTATCGCCGGAGCCGCTTTACCACCGCTTTTCCAAACACAACGTAATTGTCAATTTAGCTTCACTCACGGATAATAAAACTTTTGATAAGCAATTAAAAGCTTCTTTAATCATTAACACGGTTATTGAACCCTTTTAATTATCAAAATTAAGCTTATAAACGATACGAAATATGGCTTTTTGAGTACGACATTCAGGTATGATGAAGATAGATAAGAAAATTTCTATATTTTATTAGTATTAACTATTTAAATATATATTTTTTTAATAAATAAAATAAAATTTCTTTTTGAATTTGAAATAAATTGATTTTTATTTTATTCTACTGAATACAAATTATCATATTGAATAAGGAAAACAAAATGCCTTCGCGGTAATTAAGAAAAAACGAATCGCTAAGATTCTCAACTAAATATATGTTGAGAACGAAGGCATTGACAAATTTCGAGCCCTCGTGGACAAGTGGTAAGTGCATTGACTGCTACCTCTAAGGTTCCGAGTTCGATTCTCGGCGAGGGCAGTGTGATTATCACACTGTCTTTGGTCTGGTGTAGAATTCACGTGACAATATAATGGCGATAGATAAGCTACCTATCACATGTCACGAGATCACTATGATAGCTATAATAATACCCTTTATTTCGATTTGGCTCATGCTGTCATGATGTAAAGAGCGATTCAACAAAAGAATATAAATTCAAGCAGCCGAGCATTGTTTACATAAGTTATTCTTGACTTCGAAAATTAATTGTTACAAATCAATTATCGATACATAGTACATTGTGAATGCAGAACACACTTCCTTTCAATTAACTGTTCCTGAAAATTTTAACTGGCTCAAAAATGTCTTCCGATCAGACAATTAGAACACATCAAAGAGTCACCTTAGATCATGTTACTTAAGATCAAGTAAGACATATATGCTGGAATGCTTTGAAGGATATCGTCTTTCTAAATCTCTTACATCTCCTTTGAAAATGTTACCTTTATAAGGATATTCAATCTTGAACATAAGATTGTCATTGTATTCATAGTGTCTTCTTAATTTTCCTAAACATGTTGGTCTTAAAAACTCAAAGGTTGCCGTTTTTCTCTCAAGATTGATAAAATAAACAAACTCCCACAATATTTTATGAAAACAACCGTTTTGATATTGCTCTTGATTAATACATAGAAATACATAGTTCTGCCGATTTTTCGGACTGCGAATATAACTTGTTTTTTTACTATTATTTTTTATATCTTATTTTATGCTCTAAATTGCCGCACACAGACGCTTCAGGGTTCTTCTGTGTATAAGGCGATTCGTTTCATCTAATCGAGGTGCTAATGGAGATAGCTACCTCTTTGGATGCAGTTATATCGAAGTCGTGAATACCCTTACGAAAAGAGCAACAAATATCTATTCAAATGGTTTAACATTTTTCTTTTAATATTATTTCTCCTCCCCTCAACCTTTACATCTATTTGACTAGGGCTGTAATGATGCAAAGAGCTGTTCAACGAAATTAGAATAGTCATAATATATATCTATGTAAGTACCATGTAAGTGCTTAATTGTTAACTTTATTGTGAGTGCATTTACCTACTTAATATAACGATAGGTATCTCCGACAGCGACAGCACAGATTGTTTTACCTACCGGCCGCCAGAACCAATCTGCCTCTGGTGACACCGGTGGGAAGAGCAATTAGTCTGCTGAACGCGGTCTCCTCGGAGATCGATGTCTTTCATGTTAGTGAAAGTACGTTCAGGGGACAAATGCTCTTGCGAACCATCACTAATGCGTCTGGTATTATTTTATTTTTATTTTTTATTATTGATGGTAACAAACAGCAATTACAGTATATGAATATAAACACACAGAGACAACAAAACAAGGCCAATTACATGCTACCACAAATATTATAAATATAACAACTGACATAAGGTTAAATATATAAGAAGAATAAAGTAACACTTTGATAAGTTAAAGAGAAAACTAGTAGTATTAGTAATAATGAATATTTAAAAATGAAATATAGTTTTAAAATGTTAAAAAAAGAAAAAGACAAGAAAAGAAAAAAAATAATGTAACAAGTTTCATTCGCCCCGAAGGGTTGGTCCAACCATTTTTTTTTCACTTTCATTAAGATGGAACACATCGATATTATTAAAGCACTTATTGTACATGTCGCACGCCCGGTATATTCATGGTATTATGTTGTATGTGTATAATATCTTACATGTACTCAATAGATGCCTTAAACATTTATGCTGTTTGTAATGTCTTTTGAGTAAATAAACTGATTTGATTTGATTTGATTTAATATTTTCCACTTAGTGATCTCTGTTCTACAACATAATTCCTACTTTCATACATCTTATGCCAGCTTTAACCCTCGTTTTCATGCATATGAAAAATCTGTGAAAACCGTAAAAGATACAATAATTAATTGAAACAAAACACCAACTATTCTACTAAAAATTGTGTTGAGTATAAATAAAACCAAAAAGTACAGTGTAGTAAAATCTTTTAACACAAATTAAAATAGAGCGGAAAAATGTACTTCTAGTTTTACTATTATTTTAAGTCTTATTACTTCAAATCATAAAAAAGTTTAGTAGTTTGCAAAATTTTAAATCACATTGGCGGAGATATTCCCGAAAATCCCAATGAAACCACTTTTTTATTTATAGTGCAAATATTTTTGAACATCGTCATATTTTGATTGTTTTATTTAAAATGCTTTAACCATTTATATAGATTTTTTTTAATTGAAAAATGTTTTGACAGCTACACCTGGCTTACCTAGATATTGGATGAAATTATAATCTTAGCTAAATGAAACTGACTAACTATTTTAACTAACTAAGTAACTAACTAACCATCACGCCGTCTCCCCGAAGGGGTAGGCAGAAAGAATGAACTGCCACACTTTCCTTTCCTGACATATTTCTCTCGTTTCCACAACATTCATACATCGTGTCATGTACGCGCGTCGATTTCTCTGACTCCTCACATGGCCGACATCCAATTTTTGATTTATTTGATCGTGCCACGTTTTCCTCGGTCTTCCTCTATTTCTGGTTCCATTTACATCATTAACATATAATTTTTTTACCATTCTTTCTTCATTCATTCTTTCCATATGTCCAAACCATCCTAATGATCCTTTCATTATTTTGTTCATGACACCATCATTCGCACCGCATTCACTTCTTATATTTTCATTCGACACTCTATCATACATAGAGTATCCACACATTCGTCTAAGAGATCTCATTTCTACTGCATTTATTCTACTTTCAACCTTATTTTGCCAGTTCCAGGCTTTGCTTCCATACATAAGGGTCGGTAGAAGAACACCATTGTGCACTGCCATTCTAGCTTTTTTGGATAAGTTTTTGTTTGCGATGACAACTTTTAGTGCACCATTCACTTTGTTGCCTGCCCCGACCCTTCTTTCAATATCCCCCCCCCACTCGCCCATCTCTTGTAAACATACTACCAAAATACATGAACTCAACTACTTGCTCCAAATTCTCACCATTCACGCTAATGTTGCAGACTGTCATGGTTTCTTCCTTTTCAAAAATCATTACCTTGGACTTATTAACATTCATCATCAGATCATTTCGCATACATACCTCATACATACAATTCACCAAGACTTGTATTTCATGCTCGTTGTCTGCAAGTAGGACAGCTATTTTTCTTTGTATATACCAAAGATCTTCAATCAGTGAACTTAAGTAAATAACTTATTCATATTTTCATCTTATGCTAGATCATTGATTTGTTCTTGAATTGGGCTATTCCTCTTGGGAAGTGGAATACCAGGAATCTTTCTACCTTTATGCGGGTTTTCTACTACGAGATGTCACATGCATGTCTGAGGAATTCTTACATATTAGAAGAAGAAGAGGAAGGAATTATAAACAAGCTTTTAAATCACGAACAACCCGTGGAAAACGACATGAGAAATGTGATCTTCTCATTATATTATTATTTTAAAGTGCATAAAAATTAAAACTTCTACGTTTTTTTCTCTTTATGTAATACTTGAGACTCTTAACGTTTAGAGAAAAATAATTTCGTATCTCAAAAGCACAATAAATAGAAGTGACTTCGTTCTAGAGATTATAATGAGTAAAACCTCTGTGATCCTCCTTCGTTATATCGCGAGAAATACTAAGGAGAAAGGATATTTATAGGAAAGCGCTCTCAATTCTTGAATCCATCTCCTTGTAATCTGAATTTATTTTGGATATTTTATTTAGTAATAAAAAATGTCCATTGCTATGGCCGAAACACTATGATACTTCAATATTAAAATTTATAACAAATTTTAATATTGAAGTATCATAGTTTCTGACAGATGTTTCGCCATCCGATGTTGGCATCATCAGGTGAGTTGTTTGTAAAACCTATAAAAATTTACTTCTTTCTTCTTTAACAACCGTTGTCGTCCACTGCTGGACATAAGTCTCCCCCATACTTCTCCATGTTTGACATGTCATACGGGGAGTGGTTGGCATTACAACGCCATGCTTGCCAGACGGGTTGGCGAGGTGTCCTTCCACGTTAGCCCTCCTCGCGTGGCCGACTTTTAATACCAAACCATTTTAATATTTTATTCATAACACTTTCATTCACACCGCCTTCATTCATAACATATACTTTTTTATGTTATTAACATAAATCCCACATTACATATTACCGCCTCCATTGGAATCCCACGAGTTACACATATTCAAAAAGTTTTTTTTTCTTACGATAAATATTATTAATCGTAGATCGTCTGTCTCTTAAAATGGGATAATATCAATGATTAACCACAAAGCTTCGTTATTTATTATGTATGTTCCCTCTAACGTGAGTCCCTCTTTGGGAAGTACTGAAGCTTCACTGCAACAAAGGCTTCAGAACCATTTCTGTAAGTTAAATAACTTTTGAGAATATATTAACTTGGTCATGACTCCTTAATGAAGAGTAGCGGAAGAAATATTACAACTGAGGAATCTTATTACAAATTATAACTCCAAACTTTCTCTTATATAACTTTAAAAAAATCATTACTTAAATTAAATTAAATAATACAATTATTGTAACGTTGATAATAAATATTCATACACTCAAAATCCGTTTATTTTTTATAAAATAAATTTTAACAAATACAGTTCAAAAGCAAGAAAGCTTTATTAAGACAAAATACTATTTTTTAACGTACTAATATTAAAGACGTCCATCACCAAGAAGATCATAATCAGCAAACTGATTGTTTTCCCTACTGGCATCACCAGGAGCAGGTTAGTGGTTCGGGTGTGAGATAAAACAATCAATACTGGCGCTTTCAGAAAAATAAGTCAGAAATTAAAAGACTAACATCTCTCAACACGGCTAAGTTCTCGAAATATACTCGGATTAATCTAACTAAGCTAAGAGAATTGATTGAGAATTGATTGAGCTATAAATAGTACTATAATCTCTCATTTACATATATCAGAGATTTTTTTAAATTTCTCAAATTTATGGAAATATCACGCCTCGTGCGGAGTCAATATCACAAAACCCCTTTCTAGCCTAGTAGGACCAATTAAGTTTTGAGGACTTCCGAAATGAAGACACTGAAGACGATAGCAGGCAATACACTGAGAGATCGAGTGAGGAACACCAGAATAAGAGAGATATGTGAGGTTGAGGATATTTTAAGATGGAGCAGACAGCGAAACAGGGACTGGTATGGTCATGTTCAAGAAATGGACACCACCTAAATTGCATTACATAATCAGCCTCATGGGACTCGTCCTCATGGAAGACCTCCTAAAGGTTGGAAGAACAGCTGGGAGTCTACCTCAACAGGAGCAACACTCTGGAGAACAGACCTGCTCCGAATCAATGAATTATATATAACGCTAAGGACGTTGGGATTATTGTATATCTTTCCAGTATAAACTATGAAACACGAATAAAATTTTATATAAAATATAAAGTACAATGCAAGAAAACCTCTCAATATAAACATAAAAGGGCAGTCATCTCTCTTTAAATCTTGTCGGAGGTTTGATTATGGAGTTGAAATTATTAATCAATTCTTTCTTCTTCTTCGATGGCCCTACAGCCCATATCGAGCCTTAGCCTCCAGTATTCTTCGCCTCCAACTCCTCCTGTCCTCCGCTTCGACCCTCCAATCTGACACTCTTAACAATCTTATCAATTATGTTATATTAACTTTATGGTGAATTGTATTAAATTAATTAAAGATGAACTTTATGATTATCTTGTATTTAGTTATTCTGATACACGGAAACATTGGTGAGTAACCTAACATTTTTTAATACTCACGTATGCTTAAAAATAAATGTTTCAAATATCGAAAACAAATGACAACAATGAAAGTGACTTTCGGTGACGCTTACTTATATTTATTGTTTCACTTATCAGAGTGGCAAGAGTCCCGGGTTCGATTCCCGGCGATGGCAGTGTGATTGTCACTTTATCTTTGTTCTGATGTAAAATTCTCGTGACAATAAAATGACGATAGATTACCTACCTATCACATGTCATGAAAATCAATGGCAAAAAAGTTGTATACATTAATTGGGTTACAACATTGTGTAATGTATCCCAAGATCGAGTAATAAAGTTAAATTTTGCTGAAAACAAATCCTTTGGTTAGGAACCAGCAAAGAAGATTCCTTAGTGAATAATGGGATTAAAATTATTTTGATCATCTATTTTGCCAGCCTGCTTTTTTTCAAGCAAAATTCTAATAAAATTTCCACGTGAATTTTTCCTTGAAAACAGGAGAGCGTGCAATTGACGTCTTGTGACTTGTAACACGTTGTGATGCGATATTTTCCGGAACAATTTTCCTGACTACACTTTCAAATAATTATGATTTTCACTTTGAAATAAAATATGCTGGAAAAAACTAATAATGTACGTAAAAAAAGTGTATTAAATAATTTATAAGATTGAAAACGTCAGTTTTATTTTAATTTCGTGGGGATGTCATGTTTCGGCTAGCTAAGGCACTTTGGAATGTTTTGAATGTAAATAATCTGTAATTTATAATAAACAGGCATTTTTTGTTTCTTCTTTATTTCACCTGGCCATTTCCCGTTATTTGAGGTCGGCTCTTCTAATACGGCTCCACCAAGTCTCGCGTTCCTGGGTCAATCTGGAAGTCCAGTCCCAGCGCCTTCAGGTCGTTCCTTACATAGAAAATCCACGTTGCAGGAGGCCGACCTGGTCCCTTTCTTTCATCTTTTAGTTGCAGGGCCTTGAAGATGATGATGTGAATTTCGGTCATATTAATAAATTAATATGAACTCAATCAGGCGTTTTCGTTCATTTAATTCAATTTTAACGTAACGCGGTGCGAAACATGGTGTTATGAACAAAATAATGAAAGGATCATTAAGATGATTTGGACATATTGAAAGAATGAATGAAGAAAGAATGGTAAAAAAAAAGTATATGTGTACGAAGTAAATGATACCATAAATAGAGAAAGACCGAGGAAAACGTAGCACAATCAAATAAATCAAATATTGAATGCCGGCCATGCAAGGAGTCAAAGAAATCGACGACCGTGCATGACACGATGTATGAATGTTGAGGAAGCGAGAGAAATATGTCAGGAAAGAAAATTGTGTCAGTCCATTCTTTCTGTCTACCCCTTCGGGGAGACGGCGTGATGGTTAATTAGTAAGTTAGTATTTTGATATAAACGCTACAAGGGCATTTGCAAAAAATATCACGCTTAGTAAAAAAGTAGTAGCGATTAATAGATAGACACATACTCGTATACAAAGAGAACATATTAATTTATAGATCAAATATTATTATTTCACCAAGGAAATTAAACAAAAAGATTAATTAAAACTGAGATAATAAATGTTAGAATACAGAAAATCAAATAACACGATTCTGCTCTGAGGCAGACTTCCAATTCTAATTGAGAACGTTTATAAAAACTATAAAAATTCAGATAAAAGCATTTCACGTACCTGCCGTACACGGTATCAGTAAAACAAAGTCTACGTAACAATATACGGAACCATTCAACGAGGAATTCGATTTAAATAGAAAACATAAAATTGTTGTGTTTTGTAGATGATATTTTGAAAGGTTGAAATGCAACTGGAGTTCCAGATTTCATACCAGAAGTCAGTTGCAGGGTACAATTTATAATATGTAAAACAGTTTTCAAGAATAGGAAATGTATTTTTTTTCGTATTTTTTCTATTGACGTTAATATAATGTATTTTTTGTGGAAAGCAAATTGAAGACCTAAAGTGACAACCCAAGAACCAGGAAAAATGTTACATTTTGCTTTCTTGGGTAGAAAATAACGACGAAATAGATTTTCTTCATACTCTGAGTTACCTAGCTGGTAATTCTCTTTTTTTTTTTTTGGAGAGGAGTATGTTGACCATCAGTGTGCAAGACAGGACACGAAATGAATGGATCAAGGAAATGACCAAACGCTATGTAAAGTGCAAAACAGCTCAGTTGAAGTAGAATTGGGGTGGCCATATTTCGAGGACAACGGATGATCGGTAGACCAGACACACCCTAAAGTAGCGACCGGCAACCCGCCACTAAAATTCGGGCAGATGACAAGCAAGATGGTTAAAGACATCAAGAGAATGGCAGGAGGTCAATGGCACAGATTGGCGAGGGATAGAGAGAAGTGGATGTAGGAAAGGGAGGCTTATGTCCAACACTAAATAATGATGATGTTGATAATTTTCTTTTTATGATTTAAACATGACGAAAATATTAAGGCTACAAGATTAGATGAAAAACATCTTAAAAGATTATTAATCAAAGATCTCTCTGTATGTACCGGTGACTAATACAAGCGTATTTAATAAATTAAATCAAATCAGTTTATTAACTCAAAAAAACATTACAAACAGCAAAATGTTTAAGGCATCTATTGAGTACAGGTCAAATATTATAAAAATACAACATAGTACCAGAACGCATTAGAGTTCAGTTATAAGGTCAACGCTGAAGGACAAAATCAGAAACACTATTATATTATACGTGAAGCCCGCATCACAAAATACTCGTAGATTGTAAGATATGATAGGAAAATGAGAAGATCTTGGTACGAGCACGTGGAGAAAATGCACATCAGCAGACTTCCACAATAGGTTGCAAATAACGTAGTGCTAGAAGATAGCCGCCAACCCGGAAGGCCAGCAAATAGATGCCGTGACAGTTGAAGTTTTATCTACTAGAAGATCTTTGTGTAACAAACAAATCCTCAGATCTTCTTCGAGAGAAAGAAGACGAAGAATGAAACATTGTCTTGATAATTTACGCTTGGAGGGATAGACGGAGAAATGACCCACCGCATTATTTTATCTTAATATACTTCAGAAGTTATTAGTGTAACATTTCATGCATATATTTTTTAAATATATTGAAATAAACTAGATGTTTATTGTTAGTCAATTTTCAATTTCATTGATATCATTTTCTTTTCCATTTATTCGTATTTCAAACATCATTTATAATTGGAAACTTTTCCAAGCATTCTTAATTTAAATGGTGATAAACTCCAAAAATCTTATAAAAATGATTCTCTACAGAAAATAAAATCAATAAACCTCTTTTCATCAATTTTAAAATTAGTTTCATGAAATAGGAATTCGAATCGTTTGTCGGAAGCTTTGCACTGTTATATGCAATTTTAATTGGATATAAAATTACTTTGTTTATTTAACAAAACGGCTAGAGTTCTGTTTATTCGATTCTTGCTACAAGTGCTTTATAAACTTCGATGTTTTTTATCTCAACGTATCAGATTTAAGAAAAATGGTTGAACCATTTGGTGTGATTAATTCAAATATTAAGTATTCAAATATAGATTTATTAATGGTGTTTTTCTTATTAACTTTAAATATTGTGTATGGTGATACGTTATTGGCATACTTAATTTTTTCTTCGTAACAATCATATATCAACGTTTCTGATTGTTATTTTAAAATAAATAATATCAAAATAAATCGTAGACTTTATTATTAGAAAAGACATATTGTTGTGAATGAATTAACACTTCTAATGGAAACATGTTGCAAGTAAAAAAAACACAATTATTAAACTCCACAAATTTAACGTCAAAAGTTTAACAACCGTTATTTGATCTAAAAAAGAACCGATGAGATGTATTGATAGTACTCATATATGCTTATATCAATATAAAGACCAGATAAATGTGAGATTGAAATCAACCACGTTTATTTTAAAACAAATTTAAATGCATGATAAGTAGAAAGTCACACCAGGAATCTTGTAAATCTTCTTCTTCTTTTAATAGAATAGATCTGACGATCTGTCTCCTAAGATGATGAGGCCCAGCTGTCCCTTCATCTCTTAGATGGTCTCCCAAGTGGACGGTATCCGGAAGGGATTTCATAAACGGCTCTATATGCGAGTTAATCACTATCCAATCTGGCTACATGGTCTCTCCAACATCTTCTGGATTTACTCAAAACGATATTCTCTATTTCGCAAGTTTTTCTTATGTCTCCGTTACGGATACGATCTTGGGGAGTTTTTCCAGTAATGTGAATTCCAGTAGTGTGAAAATCCTTCTTAATCTATTTTTCAATTGTGTGGATATTTCTAATTATAAAATTTTTATGTTATTATAATATTTGTCTTCTTCTTCTTCCTTATTGTAGACCTATGCGGTCTGTTCTCCAGAGTGTTGCTCCTCCTGTGAGGTAGATTCCCAGCTGTCCTTCCATCTTTTAGGAGGTCTTCCACGAGGATGAGTCCCATGAGGTTGATTATGCAATGCAAAATAGGGGAGTCTGGTGGTGTCCATTCTTTGAACATGACCGTACCAGTCCCTTTTTCGCTGTCCGCTCCATCTTTTAATATCCTCAACCTCATATATCTTTCTTATTCTGGTGTTCCTCACGCAATCCCTCAGTGTCTTGCCTGCTATCGTCCTCAATGTCTTCATTTCGGAAGTCCTCAAAACTTGTTTGGTCCTTACTGTGTCTGCCCTTGCTTCGATGCCATTTGTTTATAAACTGAGAATACTCCGCATCAAGACCTATGTACGGAGTATCTTGATGTACGGCTGCGAGACATGGTGCCTATCCGAAGGAGATAAACGGAGACTAGAGGCTTTTGAGATGTGGTCCTATAGAAGACTATTAGGAATTTCCTGGAGAGACCACATCACGAATGAGGAGGTTCTTCAAAAAATCGAAAGAAGAAGGCACCTGCTCAGGACCTTGCACGAAAGGCGTGCAAGATGGATCGGCCATGTAATACATCAAGAAGAACTCTTGCATGCCATAATGGAGGGTATGATCGAGGGGACAAACTCTAGGGGACGCCCACGCAGAGAATACCTGGAGAACCAGTTGGTGGACGTGCACTGCTCATCATATGCAGATTTCAAAAGAGCCGCACAAGACAGGGAAGAATGGAAGAGAAGAATAGAAGAAATTGCTGCAAACCAATCTCAGGATTGAAATTTTCTAACTAATAAATGAAACACGTTGTTTCGGAACGTGCGTACACTTTGGAATACTTAAATTTCATCAAACAATACGTTATCACTTGTTTCTTAAAATAAAGCAGAAATAATAAGCCTCATTCTGGAATCTTACATGTTATCAATGTTTGGTGTAAATTATATTTTGAGAGATGATTTTCGTTTTCTCAACGTTCGTTTATCTTCTGATAACATTTCCGAAGTACGCCGACTACGAAACATTCATTTTCTAGAATAGCGTACATTGTTTCATTTCAACAACAGATCGTGTTATACTGTTGCATGTTATGTCGTGGTTTTTAGTATTCTGTTGTGATAATATTATCGTATGATTTTATATTCGTAACATAATGAACGCATCAAGTTGCTTATATGTTCATAACTAAATAAAGGACGCTGATATGTTCGCAAACAAATAAAGTTTCGTAAGATTATCTACGAACTTGTGTAAGTTTTATCTTCAGACTAAATGAGGATTAGTTGCTTCTATAATCGCCTTTATTTTAAGTTGAGTTTTTACATTTGAATAACTTAAAAAAAGTAATGTATTTTTAGAATACTTTATTTTACTCTTCATAAACATGTTTCGGATGTTTCTCACCCTTCTTCAGTGTACACATGTTAAGGTTTATGTAAATTCATAACATAAGATAGGTCCATTTTATAACAAATTGAAATTGGCATATATAACAAGAAGTATCACAGTACTGACTGAAAATAATTTAACACAAGAATTCGAATTTAATTATTTTTATTGTTTATATTTTGAGAAGATGTTGACCTCAACCTACTCTTATAAATGTTATGTTTACCTTTTATAACTTACACGAAACAAATTTTTGGATTATTTTTTTGTGAAATATTGAAACTATTGCCTTTCTAGTGCAAAAATGTGATTATATACATATTTTTCAAATAAATCTTATTGAATAAGAAATTTAACATTTTTGTGAATGTATACTTATACTTATATACGAATCCTGGATTTTCACCCATGGTGGGTGGTTAATTCAAATTTAATTGTATCTCAATAGAGACGAAGACGCAAACTGGAAACTGAATATGGATGATCAAGGTGTTTACAGGACTTATGACCTGTCATTGGTTGGGTTAAGCGCACGCTTTATGTTATTACAACATTCCCCATTCCACCTTTGTTTTTATGATCATGCATGATAAATTTTTGGAAGTTGTATATATACTCCAAATCCATACTTATCTTCTAAAATTAAAAAAAAAAAGAAATTTAATATTTATTTTGTATACATTTGAATATATCACTAAAAATTTTTAATTATCTTTATTTTAAACAAAATTAGGTTCTAATCTCTTGGAATATATTTTTAAAATGAGTTTCAGGTTTTCAGATCTTCAAAAATAACTATATACAAGATGTGTATTTGTGACCAAGATTCGAAATTCAATAAAGAGCAGTTTTATATTTGAAGATATAAAGAGTAGATTTATATTAATGAAATAAATAGGAATCGGAACTGTGAATATTAAAGACAAAGAGAAACAAAATCATTTTTAGGTCAAATCCCACTTCAAGATATAAGAACAATTTTTTTATCGTAAAAATTCGTTCTTCATTCAAAAAACGTGTATCCGAACCAGGTCGATGGTTTTAATAATGTCATGAAAATAGGCTAAGTGGCTCAGAGTACCGTGCCATCTTTCGTTGCACCGAGCTGACAATCCTGGAGGGTGTAATTTTGTGGAAACGAATCAATTCTCATGCGATATTGTGGCAATCAAAAGCTCGTTTGCTTCGCGAATTGCCCGAAGACAGGGGCCTCGGGAGACGATTTTCGTTCAGCATTTCTAATACAACGTTTCACGTTTCTACAGTTGAAAATATCGTATTTCACTTTAAACAAATGCAATTCACAAATATCAAATATCAAACATTACAAGAGGTTTATAGTAAAAGGTTGTTTAGAAATAAATAGAAATATTTAAAAGCTTAATTGACGAAATATGTATTTTTTCTTTCTCAGAGTGCCACATCAGGTCCAGCCTCCTCTGTTCTGTGGCAACCGTAACAACTCCCCTCTCCTCCGAACGCAACACTGCAGACGTCAGATTCTTTAAGTTTATTAAAATTAACTGAAAATTTCGGCTTGATCATTTGTACCGCATAGGGGATCATCAAAAAATCATAATAAACTGCTGATTAGAAATATATTATATTATAACGTTTAATAATGCTATTAAGAGAGTAAGATGTATACGAGTATACCAAGACGTCCGATTACTTACTATCTTTCTTTGGCCACACAAATATTAAATAGCCTCTTAAAAAGAGAATTTTTAGCCCCGTTGATGTTTTTTCTCTAAGCTTCTCAATCCTGCGCCTAGCCAGAACAACCAGAATATTATTCATAAGGCGCTGTCTAGCGGCGCACACTGGAGCCGAATTAAGAATTGTCGGAATAAATTATTTTTGTGGTCTTTTAAATATGAAATAAATAAAACAATGTAAATAAATTGTTATAAAGTAATTTTAAAAAGAAAAACAGGATTTTTAAATTTTTTATTCACTATCTGAAGAATTTTCGGCTTCGTTTTCACTGATCGTGGATTGCGTGGAAACGTCTGACGTTATAATATTAGGTGGAGCCAATAGATCTAAAGTATCCTTTTCAAAATTTACATCTTTCTTTACAGATACTTCTCGCAAGCTGCTAATAAGAGGGTCCGAAGATATTAAAAGTAAATTTAATACATCTTCATTAGTTTTTATACGTGACATAGTTCGCGAGAAGCATTCTCTGTATCTTTTGAACTCTTTGTTTCTTGCTTCTTGGGCCTCTTCACTTAGCTGGCCTATAGGTAATAAAGCATGCTTTATTATTTCTGGGCCGTGAATTAAAACTTTGTGAATAGTTGGAGGCATCGGGTACCACGCATATTTTCCCGCAAAGAGTTTATGGGTCTACAGTATCGTGTCTTTCATTTTGACAAAAACTATTTTATTTTGTAATATTAAATTGTCCGATATCAATCTTAAATGTACTTAAGACGATATAAAAATATTATTATCCTTAGAATTTGGATCGCTACTAAACTTCTGTTTTTATTCTGACTGTGCAGATCCGTCGAAGCACCATTTGCATATTAAGGTTATATTTTTTATATTTTCTGATTTCTGAACTTCTAAAATTTCTTTATGAGCTTCCAAAAGACGAGTGGCAGTATGATCAAGTAAAATTTGCAATTTAATCTCAGCAAAAGTATCTGTGACTGCAATGCTTTCCTTTGGTGGATAACATTCGCTTTTCGCCTGTTGTATTTTTTTGCAAGATGGAAATAGGAATTTGTCATGTTCTCGAATTAAATTGTATTGATGTTTGGTGAGTTTTACTTCAATAAACATCAAAAGAGCTTCTTTTTCTGTAAGCTGCTAACCTTTTAGAGATGTTAATTTTCTTGTATGCATTTTTGTATGAGGCAGCTGTGGATAAAGTTGTCGTAACTTCCTTCAAAACTTTGGAGGCATCCACTTGACCAGCAGCTCGCAAAGTCACCTGTACTGCAAATGTTCATTCCTTAAGAGAGTGCTTTGATCTCAAAGATTTAGTCTTTTGGCGTTTAGCTCTATCACAAGATTCTTCAAAATTTGTTTGAGGGCGACCCACTTTTTTACTTAAAACAATAGAAAAGTTATGAAAACCTATTGAAGTATTTAGGCAGTCATTATTAAAAACCAAATATCTGTTCTCTTTTCTGATAGCCTTTTGCCACTTCTTCTTAAAATCAGACACAAAAAATGAAATTGTTTTATGAAGGCTTGGTAATTGGTCTTTTAGACATTTAGTACGTATTTCGACAAATTCCTTCAAACATGATACTTGATCAGCCAATTTAACGTAGCCAGATTGTCTCATTTGATCAAATAAGGTACGTCTACTTATAAAAATATTAGTTGTGCCTGATCCTAAAAGAAAAAATAATAATTGAAATTAATTTAAAATAACTCATAAATGCCTTCTTTTTTATTATGTTTCCACATCCTGGACAAAAGTGACCTTTAAGTGAAAAAGCGCAAATATGCGCAAAATGTTTTTTATATTTCCTTAAGAACAATGAATACGTAAGCAAATAAGCCCAAAATTGCAGACATGATATGAACTGATATCAACTAAAACTTTACATATAAAATCAATAAACTAAAAAAAAGCAAATATTTTTCCCAGTAATGTGAATACCCCTTTAAAATATTACAATTCAGAATATATCGAAGATATTTTCAAAAAAAATATGTACCAACATGTGGGTGATAATGCTATATTGAAATAATAACAAAATTTGGAAGCACTATAAAGTATTTGCCATGAATCCAAGGTGACTTTTCGTATTGAAATCGCAGACGGCAAAAGCTTCGCCTATAACGGACAAGTTTCGACTGGAACAGGGATAAAAGTTGACTTGCACCATGACTTTAGAGTACTGAGCTGTATGCCAGGTATATTTAACTATCAATTCCAGGAATTATTTGTGACCTAATGTTATTTTAAAAAAAAGGGTTTATTCGCACAATTCCTGGATCGGCCCCAGTGTGCGGCGGCTCACAGTACTCGTTATAAGGGGGGGGTTATCGAACGGATCTCTTGGATACTCATATGTCTTCAAGTTCCTGCTTTGGTTGGCCAAGTTTATTAAAATTAACAGAAAATTTCAAAAGTCATCGATCATCAAACATTACAAATGTTCATAATGAAAGTCTGATTAGAAAAAAAAAAAATTGAAAGAAATATTAACGTTTAATAGAGTTCTCTCACGATACTCCCAAATTAATTAAATTAATATATATATATATACATATATATATATATATATATATATATATATATATATATATATATATATATATATATATATATATATATATATATATATATATATATATATATATATATATATATATATATATATATATATATATATATATATATATATATATATATATATATATATATATATATATATATATATATATATATATATATATATATATATATATATATATATATATATATATATATATATATATAAAATAGGTCTAGTAAAAAGAAATCCATTATTTTTGCAATAGATGGCTGTAGTAATCTGTATCTCGCGTTATATAAGTGCGATTGGATTACGCTAGATGGCGTTAGAAAGATGAGATTTCGTACTAAAAAATCTTTTGAAACAGATTTGTGATTGCTTGACTCAGTAGTGTTTGAGCTCATGTCGAAGATGGACACCAGCAAAGAGAAAATACGCTTTATTCTACAATTTCTCTTCGATAAAGGTGAAAACGCAAGTCAGGCAGCTGAAAATGTAAATAGTGTTTATGGTCCTGATACTGTAACAGCCAATCACGCACATTTTTGGTTTCGTCGATTTCGTTCTGGTAATTTTAATGTCAAAGCACCGTTTCGATTGTCCAGGAGCTAAACATTGCAAAAAAACCGTTTGGAACCACTTGAAAAAGGCCGGATACACAAAGAAGCCCGATGCATGGGTGCCGCACGAGTTAACGAAAAAAAACCTCATGGACCGAGTTTCCATCTGCGAATCACTGCTGAATCGCAACAAAATCGGCCCATTTCTGAAGCGGGTGATAACTGGTGATGAAAAGTGGGTCACTTACGACAACGTCAAGCGAAAACAGTCGTGGTCGAAGGGCAGTGAGCCGGCACAAACGGTGGCCAAGCCAGGATTGACGGCCAGGAAGGTTTTGCTGTGTGTTTGGTGTGATTGGCAGGGAATCATCCACCATGAGCTGCTCCCCTACGGCCAAATTCTGAATTCGGACCTGTACTGTCAGCAATTGGACCGTCTGAAGGAAGCAATCGACCAGAAGCGCCCAGCTTTGGCCAACAGGAGAGGAATTGTGTTTCATCAGGACAACGCCAGGCCTCACACATCGATAGTGACTCGACAGAAGCTCCGAGAGCTTGGTTTGGAGGTTTTTATGCATCCACCATATAGTCCGAGCCTCGCACAAATTGATTACCACCTGTTCCTGTCTATGGCGAATGATTTGGCTGGTGAAAAATTTACATCAAGAGAAGCTTGTGAAAATCGACTGTCTCAGTTTTTTGCCAATAGGGACAAGAGTTTCCACGAGAGAGGCATAATGAAATTACCTTCAAAATAGCAACAAGTTATCGAACAAAACGGTGCATATTTGACCTAAATTGGATTATTCTAACTATGGTAAATAAAGACTTCAATTTCATACAAAAATAATGGATTTCTTTTTACTAGACCTATTATATATATATATACGAGGTCTGTTCAAAAAGTATCGCGAATTTTATATTTTTTTCAAAAAGTATTTATTTATTCATGAATATCTATTTTGTCCCCTTCAAAGTAATTCCCCTCGGATATAATACATTTATGCCAACGTTTTTTCCAATCCTCGAAGCACTTAAAAAAATCATTTTTGTGATCTTGTTCAGCTCCTCCTTCGATGCCGTCTTTATCTCCTCAATCGTGGCGTAGCGTCGTCCTTTCATGGGCCTCTTCAGTTTTGGAAACAGGAAAAAGTCACAGGGGGCCAGGTCTGGGGAATACGGTGGCTGCGGCACCATTACTGTGTTGTTTTTGGCCAAATATTCGCGCACAAGCAACGATGTGTGAGCAGGGGCGTTATCATGGTGCAAAAGCCAGTTTTTGTTCTTCCACAAATCCGGGCGTTTCTGGCGGATTGCTTCGCGCAAATTGCGCATAACTTGCAGGTAATATTTCTTATTGACCGTACTACCCTGTGGCAAGAACTCATGATGCACCACGCCCCTGCAATCGAAGAAAACTGTGAGCAAAACCTTCACGTTCGACCGAACTTGGCGCGCTTTTTTTGGTCTTGGCTCATGCGGCAGCTTCCATTGGGATGATTGAGCTTTGGTTTCCACGTCATAACCATAAACCCATGATTCGTCACCAGTTATGACCCTCTGGAGCACATTTGGGTCGTCGCGGACCGAGTCCAACATCTCCTGAGCAATGTTAACGCGATGCTGTTTTTGGTCGAAATTGAGCAATTTTGGCACGAATTTCACGGCGACCCGACTCATGCCCAAATCATTGGTTAAAATCGAATGGCACGAGCCAATCGATATGTTTAGGTCCTCAGCAACTTCTCTAACGGTGATTCGACGATTGGCTAATACTATTTTCTTCACTTTATCAATGTTTTCGTCTGTTGTTGACGTGCTCGGGCGTCCGGCACGCTCTTCGTCGTTCATATCTTCTCGGCCCTCTGAGAACATTTTGTACCACCGATAAACGTTGCTTTGGTCCAAGGTAGCTTCACCATATGCCACAGTCAACATTCGAAATGCGTCCGCGCACTTTATTTTGTTTTTCACACAAAATTTGATACAGATTCTTTGATCCATTTTTTGGAATAGGCAAAAATCGAAGACGAGCCAAAACACATCCAAGCAAAACAGCTGTCAAAAATTAACTAAACATTCAAAATGGCCGACCTTGTCAGCATAAGTAAGGGACATGAGTACCAACATAACGCTACAAAAAAATCAAAAATCAAATATACGTAGCTAGCGGAAATATATATATATATATATATATATATATATATATATATATATATATATATATATATATATATATATATATATATATATATATATATATATATATATATATATATATATATATATATATATATATATATATATATATATATATATATATATATATATATATATATATATATATATATATATATATATATATATATATATATATATATATATATATATATATATATATATATATATATATATATATATATATATATATATATATATATATATATATATATATATATATATATATATATATATATATATTATATATCTGTACCAGGATGACAGCACGGTCAAGATTATTAAAATTAGCAGATGATACTGGCTAGGTTATTATAGAGGATCCAAACGAATGTTGTTTAACAAAGCAGTAGATCGAAGGAGTGTCGACAGCCTGGGATTGCGATTGTTGGATCGTGTCATGGCAGGCTCAGGAGCCTCAAGACTGCAAGGTGGCGGTCAGACACACTACAGGTTGTGGACGTTTCATGGAGTTCGCTAAGACCCACCAACGGTTGTTACGTTAAATATGAAAATGATGTTTGATTGGTGAATGAAGATGAAAATTCATAAAGCATGCGTAAGACCAGTAATAACACGTGACGTTGAAGGAAAGGAAGACACACTTATGAGCAAATAAGTTTGAGGACTTTCGAGATGAGAAATTGAGGATGATACCAGACAAGATACTCAGAGAGCAAGTAAGGAATATTAGAAAAATATAGATATGTGAAGCTGCGGATATTATAAGACGGAGAAGATATCGAAATAGGGTCAGATCCAAAGAATGGACACTACCAAACTCCCATATGTTGCACTACATAATATACTTTACGGGACTTGTTCACTTGGAAGACCTCCTAAAAGATTGAACAACAGCTGGGAAGCCACATCACGGGAGGAGCAACACTCCGGATAACAGATCACATATGACTATAGCAAAGAAGTAGAAGAAGAAGTTTAGTAATGAATCCATTTTTTTCTTACAAAAATTAATCCAAGAAGCGTTAATTTCCCTGAATCACTATAATACATCAAAATTATTAACTGTTTAATTTGAAACACTGTTAATATCACAATTTATTAACTTACTTTCTATAAGATTGTCGCAATAGCTGTCTCGCCAACCTATGTTGGTATCATCGGTTGATACAAACACATTGATGTGAAATTAATAAATAAATTGTGATGCGTATTACATTCTTCTTCTTCTTCTTCCTCAGCCAATTCCCGTTCATTCCTGGACAAAGGCCTCCTCCATTCGCTTCCATGTCACTCTGTCTTGTGCAGACTGTATCCAGGTTATTCTGACGTTTCTGTTCAGATCATCCTTCCACCATAGTTGTGGTTGCCCTTCAGTTCTCTTTGCCGTCCACAGTCTCCAAGTCAGCAGTCTTCTTGTCTATTCACATCTGAGCTTCTGGCTACATGACCTGTCTATTGCCATTTTAGAGTGGATGATGTCAGTGACCTTTGTTTTTTCTCTCACCGTTTCGTTTTTGACTCTGTCTCTTAGGCATATTCCTACCATGGTTCTTCCATGGCTCTTTGGGTCAGTCGTAGTTTCTCGGCACTTTGTTTGGATAATGTTACAGTTTCAAGACCATGAGTACCAGCTGGCTGGCGTATTACATTAGTGGTGTGTTTATTTATATTTTACATCACTCTACATTTTAATTCTATTTCACACACACCGAATGCCCGGAAAGCTGTCCGCTACAAGTGGTTTAAAATTTAAACGGTTAATACATTTATTTTAATCACAGCAATAATAAATTTTACATCATAACTGAACATTTAAATGAAAACATGACGTAATTTGAACGGGGAGATAAAAAAAAATTCGCTACAAACTCTAACCCTCCGTGAGTGAAATTGTAATCATCCACTTATTCCCAATTCCCTTCTCCCCGCGCGTTATTACCTGCTCATCTTCACATTAATTGAGCTGAAAGGGAAAGCTATGAATAATAAATTAATCTGATGAAGTGACACCGCCGTGTAAAACAGTTTTTCTAATTGCGTCATGTAAATTTGCGGCGAGAATTGCGCTGTAGGTATAGGGCGACCCCTCTGCTTAGCATAAAGGAATTAACTGCACTCTTCAATGGATGGACAAGTGCACTCTCGGCAGCGACTTTGTTTTAATTATATTTCAACGAAGCTAAGTAAATATTTCACGCCATTTTACATCTCATGCAAAATTTGTGGGAATGTTTTACAGAATGTTCTGTTTATTTTATAGCATCTGTGCTAAGAATATTATGTATACGTATTTTGTATGGAAAATATAGTTTTGCAATTCTCGTGAAATCTACATTTGTTTTATTATTACATTATAAATACTTTAAAACATATGTTTTATTATTACATTATAATTACATTTTCACATTATAATAAATTATAAATTGTTGTATCGAATTTTAAATTCGTTTTTTATATAAGTCTTTCATTGTTTAGTTTTTATTATATATTTATATTATATATACCTGAAGATGGAGGTATCCTCCCAAATGTGTCGTGTTTTAAAATATTTTTTAATGTTTTGTGGAAAATAAACAAAGTTTTATTAAATTTCCTAAATACTCGTATATTATAATACTATGGAATTTCACAGCCTTAGCTTTCAATAAGTTGTTTTATTATTATACTGTGGATAGACATTTTAATAACTTTTTAATGTCACTTTTTTATACTCTACTTAAATATGTTTCGGATGGTTCTCACCTATCTTCTATTTATAGATTTAAAGGATACAAGATACAAAATCGTTACTTATACGAGCAAAGTTTAGAAGTGAGGGTAATTGTTATTTACCATATTATTATTATTGTTTTGTTGAATAGTTTTTTACCTCATTATAGCGCGAGCCAATTTGATGTAAAGAGTATAGCTATCATATTGATTCTCATGACTTGTTATGGGTAGCATCACCATTTTATTGTCACGTGAATTCTACACCAGATCATGACAGTGTGACAATCACACTGCCATCGCCGGGAATTGAAGCGTTCAAGGGACAAAGACTTTTGACTTTAGAAAGTATCTTGTCTTCCTAATGTCAAACCATCTCTAATGCGTTCCTGGTATTATGTTGTCTTTTTATATTTAAACATGTTGCTGTTTGTAATGTCTTTTGAGTTAATAAACTGATTTGATTTGATTCTACGACAGTCATTCCAGTGGTCGTATTTATTTGGTCAGCCCATTATGTAGGGAGCCTTTCTCTACCTCTATATCTCTCTAGGCTATATACTCTAGGCTGTTCTGATCTTGCCTCGCGATGTGCTCATGGAACTGTCTATCCCAGATTTAAACTTGCTGAAGGATGGGGGCATTCGTTTTTTTTTTGCTGTCCAGTGGTTTTGATGCATTATTTCGAATTGGTTTTAAACATTTACGTTTATGAATGGATACATATTTAGTATATTATTTATCAATTTACCATTTATCTACGCAATGGCTGTTCTTAGATACAAAATTATACAATCACTTTGTATTTAACCAAGGTATGGTTATTATAATTGAAGCCAACTAGTTTCACTTGGACCTAAGCTTTATCAGGACAGCATAACAACTAAACAAAAACACAAAATGTACATGTACAAATAATAATAAAAGGTGGTGCGAGGAGCTGCAAATCAGGGGAGTGGGTGCGAGAGGGAATAGGTTTTATCGAAAAAATGTTTGCTTTTGAAATAGCAATGCAAATTAATTTAATTAGTGCGGAGTCTGAATGTTGGGGATTAGAGAAAGAAAGGAAGGGGTAAGCAAATATAAATGTTTGAATAAGCAAATTTCTAGGAAATGTAATTTGTTGTCATGTCTTAGGACAAATTAATATTAATGCAAACGTCACAACAAATAAAAAGAAATACCAGTTTATGAAGAATTACCTAACTACGCTGGAAACAAATTAAGAATAGGGCTAAACAATAGGTTAATTTGATCACTGATGATATGTTTGGTAGCTGTTTAAAATAATGCGTTTCCTAGAAAATTGCTATTTCAAAGGTAAACATTATTTTAAATAGTCCATTGTTTTGGCTGAAACATTTTTTTGGCGTAAAATAGAATACAATTGTGATACAAAAAACAAAGTTATTTAATTTTACAGTTTAAATATTATTTTGAATATCTCTTTCCCTCTCGCACCCCCTCCTCTGATTTCACCATCGTTTATTATTTTATTTACATGTAAATTTTGTGTTCTGTTTAGTTGTTATACCTATTGCCCTGGTGAGGCTTGGGTTATATTATTTTATATCATAGTTAATATATAAATTATAAGTTTATAATCTCTTACCACAAAGTTAGTGCTTACTCTTAAAATTGTATTAAATTTTATTTCGAAATATGCACATTTCTTTAAAATTTCAATATAAATAGTAATCACTGATTTTTTCAGTGGATTTAAATTTTAATCTCAAGCTTAACATATAAAGTGAAAAATTATCAAAAATATGCAAATACGTAAATGATGAAATGACACGGTCCGATTGCGAAATTAAGTCTTAATCGTTTTCGCGACGAGATTGGCTTGTTTTCCCTTTTCAATTAAGACCGTATTACCGCTCCTGTTTGCCAGCAACACCTTTGGCCGCGGGGCGTGTCTCGAGGTTCGTCATCCGGTCTGCCGACGGTGATTACCGGAGGAGGGCCCCGCCCTTGGTTCCCTTGCCCTCGGTAGCCTGGGGCCCGGGGCCCACCGCCCAACAGGACACGCCTCTGTCCGGGGTGTCTCGTTCAGGTCAGTCAAGGTTATGGAAATTGAAAATTGTAACGTCACCATTTGATGAACGACTTAATTACCACACTGAAGTTTTGCTTGAGCTGAAAACAGATATAGTCAAAACATATATACGAGTATATTTGAATATTTTTTTTAATCATTGTATTTTTACAGACCCAGACCCGGTATTGCAGCAGGAACTTGGAGGCATAGGACCAACCAAGAGATCCGTACGATGACCGAGCAGCACCTTATAACGAGCACCGTGAGAGCCGGTCACCTAGCATGGATTGGGCACGTATGCCAAGCTGAAAAGACCAGAGCAATCAAGACCCTGTACGCGTCTAGACCGACTGGAGTAAGACCTCTAGGAAGGCCTAGACAGCGCCTAATGGACAATGTTCTGGCTGACCTGGCTAAGTTGGGAGAATCGAACTGCTGGGAGCAAGAGGCGCAGGATCGAGGAGCTTGGCGAAAAATCATTAAGGAGGCTAAAACTCTTCAAGAGTTGTATGGCCATAGGAAGTAAGTGATGACTTGGAGACCGTGGACGGCGAAGAGAAGTGCAGGGCGACCGCAACTACGGTGGAAGGATGATCTAAACAGACACGTCGGAATAACCTGGATGCAGTCTGCACAGGACAGAATGATATGGAAGCAAATGGAGGAGGCCTTTGTCCAGGAGTGGACGGGAATAGGCAGAGGAAGAAGAAGAAGAAGAAGAAGAGGAAGTAAGAAGTATTTTTACAATACTTTTATGCACTTTTAACAAACGTCTTTCGGGACACAGAAGCCTCAGAGTAGAAATTTTAACACTGAGTTAAAATTTCTTCTTAAAAGAGCCCTATGTCCCAAACCTTGTTAGTAAAAAGTATAATACAAAAAAGTGTTGTGAAAATACAAGGTTTAAATTGGTTATTCAAATGTGAATTCATAACACAAAGTGATATCGAATATAGAAAAAATATATATTTAGTCCGTTTTTCCATTACGTATTTCTTTTAGAAGCTGGAGCAGGTAAAGCGATACAAATGCCTAGGCTATTGGCTAAACGATGAATGGGACTGCAGTCAGGATATAAGAACATACATAATGTGTATTTATATTATAAATGGCCCATTATAGCTTCTTCCAACAGAGAATAGCCCATCGAATTGAGAATGATAATAATTAGATGTTATGTGCTACCTGCCTGTTTATTTGGTATATAAAGATGATCTTGACAAAATCTATTACCAAAAGCTAGATGCCTTTAAAATGTGGATATATCGTAGAATAAAATATCATGGAGAGAATGAGTCACAAACGAGAAAGAATTGCAGCGTATGAAGAAAGGAAAAGAAATTGTCAAGGCCATAAAGCGCAGGAAACTGGAATACTTCGGGCACATTATGAGAAACAATAAATACAAAGTACTTCAACTGACTATCCATGGTTAAATGAACGTAAAACGAAGTATCGGGAAAAGAAGAAAATCATTCTGGAAAATTTTCGAGAACGGTTCAATTGCAGCACATTCCTGTTCAAAGTTACTTTATAAGGGTAGATATTGCTAAAGTAAATGTTTTTTAACTCTTTTATCGCATGAAATATTCCATCAAAAAGCTTTATACGAAAAAAAAACGTTTTATTTTGTTTTTCACAAATTTTATTTTTCTTATAGCTCATATAAATCAAATTCCTACGTTTTTAATTGTCTATGCACTGAGAATAAAAATTTACTTTGTTAGTATTCAAACCGGTTGACGAATGGTTTAAGTACTTATTCTCACTGCTTATAATAAGATTAAAACTTCTTCTTCTTCGTCTTCTTCTTCTGATTGCAGATTTCGCATGTTCTTCACCTCGTCTCGAAGAGTCCTTCCTGCTATTGTCCTCAGCGTCCGCATCTCTGCCAACCGCACATAAACCTTTGTTATTGTGGTATCCGCTCTGGTCTTAATGCCATTTGTCAATATGGAGCTTACACAGGTTTTGTATATTTTTATCCCAGTGTCAGTATTTATTACATTTAAATGAACAAAAAAATCTTTCCTAGCTACCAATAATTGTTTTTCTCTTAAAGTTACTAATTTTCCACGTAAAACTTCTCTGGCAGTGAAATCATGTAATTAGTACCAATTTCCTTATAATGTTTATTATTAGGCTTTGAATTTCACTAACAAAGCACTTTATTAAGTAGTTTGCATTGTAGTTATTAACGTGAAATTATTAATGGTTGGTCAATCAACCGAATTTATTGTTTATTATCTTATACGTAATGATGATTCTCTGCGGCGAAAGGTTGAACAAACATTCTGCATCCCTTCCAGAATTCGTTTTAGGAAGGGTTGAAACCACCCCAGGCAGTCAATTAGGACCCCTGTAAATTCCCGCTAGCCTGGGGTAAGTACGTCGATGGAAAACTATCCAAAACCTATCAAATTTTAAAACCACTCACGAGCAATTACATTAATTTCCCGGTTAATTGAAGCGATTTCGTATTCAAATGGCCGGCTTACAAAATTGTTATCCCTTTATCTCCAACTCATAAAAGCTTATTTTCTGAGTTTTTTCGTTTATTATAGGTTTTAAGCACATTGGGAAAATTCGTTTAAATAACTGGTGCAAACACGTTTGTTGTAAACTTGTTTATTAACTCATTAATGCCAAATATATTAAATCATTGTCTGCAACGATAACACTGTCTTAGAGAAGTACCAAAAATTAAGAATTGTTCGACACGCTGTGGAAAGAGCAATGTTGGGAATTAGTATAGTGGAGAGAGTGAGTAACACCACTATTAGAACAAGAACATGAGTTTAGGACATCATCAAAAGAATAGCAGCAGTAAAATGGCGCTGTGTAGGCCATATCGCTCACAGCTTCGACGATAAATGGACAAAACGCTTTCTTTGCTAGGGTCCTTGAATTGTGACCCGAAACTCGGGACGTCCCCAACTTCTATGGAAGGATGATATTAAAGAGACCGCCGCGCGCCGGTACGATATGGACATATGTTATATATATACATATTATATTATTATATATAGGAGCAGATGGAGGACTCACCGGTCCATGAGTGGCCGGATACAGGATACAGATGATGATATGAAATCAATAGTAAACCCTACCAATTTAATATACTCGTATATTTTGTTTACAACACACAATTTAATAAAAAAAATTAACAAACAAATATGTTTCGGACACACAAGACCTTCATCAGTGACATATGATAATTATTATATAAATATTACAAATAAAAAATAAAAAAACACTTATGTGGTCAATTTTGACAGATATTAAAATGATTTATATATTTAAAATATTTGTAATATTTATATAATATTCATCATCTATCACTGATGAAGGGCTTGTGTGTCCGAAATAAGATTGGTTTTTAATTTTAATTTTTTTAATAAATTGTGTGTTGTACACAAAGTATATTAAAAAAGAAACATTAAACATCCGCAATACAGAGTTATGGCGAATATATAAGGAAATTATTCAAATGGCAAACTTAAAAAATTGTTATCCCTTTATCTCCAATTCATAAAAGCTTCAAGAAAACGTACATTTTTTATCAATATTATTTAATATCTGTTATTATGTATTTAACTCTTTATATAGAAAATTTTACTGGTTTTATGAACCGTAAAAAAATCTTCATGATTAAAAAAATCCTTTGAAAAAATATTAAATAGGTTAACCTTTAAAATAAGTTGTTTGTTGTTAAGAAGTTTCACGCTTAAATATCGAACCCGTTTTGAAATAAAAATTTGAAAACATTGCGGAAATAATAAAATTCTTTTGGTTTATTCCTCTCAGGTTTATTAGTAAAAATACAACGTACAAAAGTTTGCGAAAATATAAACAGTCGATTATAAGCAATGTTCACAAAGAATTCAGAACTTATTAAGTTGAAAATTGGGTATAAAACGCTTTATTGCCGATTACGTTGAGCTGTATCATATACATTTATCGATATTTTCCGGGGGAAATATGTTTACCTAGAGAATAGCGGCCACTAGGCTAGCTAACGACCAATAAACCCAATTTCCTACACGGGCTATTGATTATCTGCCCACCTGAATACTTTCGGACTCGATAAGTTATTTGGGAAAGTTAAGTAATCAATAGTTTTTTGTCCATTTTTCTGATTTGGTGGTGGTTCTTCCGCACTCAAATACTTACGGAAGTCGCTATTGATTCAAGCCAACACAATACATATCATACTAATGCCCGCCGTAATTAATGGGTTATGGTTCTCTATTGTGTCTTCCATTAGTGTGAATGTTTTTTATACACGTGTCGACTGGTAAAATAATCAAACACAGGAGTGCTTGGGGGAAAATGAAAAAATACAACATATCGTGGGTATACTGGCAAAAAAACGTTAAGTCTAAAATCGCTGTTTTGAGAAATCAATCATTTAAGTTTTCTTTAAATTTGAAACATATAAGTGTCGTTGTCAAAAGTCAATCGAGGGAATTTTTTTCAGCCGAAGACAATAAGTAGAGTTAACGTTTTTTTCCAGTACAAAAATGTTCAACAAGACTCTTCGAAAAATATTAAGTTTTTTGAAGCTTTTAGCCTGTATGAAATACCTTTTGTACGATTTAACGTTAAATTTATTTTTAAAACTAGAGAAAAAATCTGTTTCATTCGACTTCGTGTATTTTGCCAATTTGTAGAGCATTGTAAACTTTACAATACTGCATCACTAAGTCAAAACTGCCAATTTTCGACTTAACGTTTTTTGCCAGTATACCCACGATATCATGTACAAATGTAGCAAATAAAAATGTACGTCATTTTATAAAGTTTTCACGTTTGTACAAATAACGATAGGGTAAGAATGTGTTTTTGCATAAAGCAATAAAAATGTTATAAATTCCTTTTTCAAACCAATAACAAATTATTATTATTGTTTTATAACTGGATACTTTTGAGAGAAGGGTGCTGCGCAGAATTCTGGGGCCTGTGAATGACGGTGAAGGCTGGAGAGTGCGGCATAATGACGAGCTGTACAATATTTACAAAGCTCCCAGTCTCTCCACACAGGTCAGACTGAATAGACTGAGATGGGCCGGTCACGTACAGAGGATGCCGTCATCGCGAACCCCAAAAAGATTGCTGGAGTGGCACCCAGGTGGTAGAAGACCAATTGGACGACCAAGGCTGCGATGGGAGGATGAAGTTGGGAGAGATGGAACAAGATTGTTAAGAGTGTCAGATTGGAGGGTCGAAGCGGAGGACAGGAGGAGTTGGAGGCGAAGAATACTGGAGGCTAAGGCTCGATATGGGCTGTAGGGCCATCGAAGAAGAAGAAGAAGATGTTTTATAAGTTTTATTTATATAAAATTAACTTTTGTAAAAATACGATATCTGAGTGTTTTATTTTACCTTACAAATTTAACGAATAACTAACTAACTAGCCATTACACCGTCTCCCCGAAAGCGTAGGCAGAAAGAATGGACTGACACACTTTAAACAATGCGGTACTCCATTTTTCTCTTTTCGCCCCGCGAAAGACGCGGCGTGAAGGGTTGCGAACCTCATCGCCACCAATAGGCATCTCCCGCACATACTTCAATCGTCCAACATGCACAAAATAAATTTAAAGCAAATGATATAAAAAAAAAAATAATAAAAAGTGTTTGAATAATAGTAAAAAAAAACACAATTTTTAGTTTAATTTGTTAAAAAAAGGTAATGAATTTATAAATTTGCGTTAAAATATTCATCTGTTTGTATTTATTGTACATCATCGTTTTTATTGTAAACTCAAAACAGAAATCCTTAAAAAAAAAAAAATTTTAACCGATATATAAAATAACACTATCTGTCAAAACTGACCACATTCGTGAAATCAAAAAAAAATATATATATTTATATAATATTATATAATATCACTGATTAAGGGCTTGTGTGTCCGAAACATGTTAGGTAATTATTATTCTTTTTTTAATGAAGTGTGTTTTGTATACAAAGTATATAAAAAAAGAAACATTAACACTAGGTATTATATTTAAACTACTATTTGATATACTAATTTCAATGGAGTTAGGACTGCTTGAATAAAGATCAATACTTGTAAACGTCGGGGTAAGTGCATCTATCTAACACTATATTACATTCGACAATAACACATGAGAAGTTCTTTCTCGATTGGTATGAACCAAACCAGTATGAAACTTCTTAAGATGCCATTTTCAATGATGTTTCCGGGCGAATTTAAGAAGGAGAGGAGGAGCAATATTAACTCTGGCTGCAGCTCTCAGGGATATTAAGATACTTAATGGTGAGGATCTTGTTTCTTGTAGCATCTTTAATACATCATAGTGTATACGAGGAGTGCGGCGCGCAATTAGTACATCCCTTGCTTACTTCTGCTTCAGGCTTTCACCATTCAAAATAAGTGAAATTAGTCTCTTGTGGCATTAAAAAACATAACGATAATTATTTTTTGTATAAAACACACCAAGACGAAATAAGCAATTCAATTCACGTACTAAAATGCGTAAACTAAATTTAAGATAAACAATTGTTTTCATGCGACTTTTTATAGAATAGAATGTTGAATTTATCAATATTGCTTCTCTTCCAACATCAACGATTGTATATATTTTTATGTATTGGTCTGATAAAAATGAAATCATATGTATTTTATTAAAGTTCTTTGGAAAGTTTATTTTTTCATTTATAAAAATCACTTTTTTCCCAAATTATAATTTTAATTATAATTTAGTTTATAATCATTTGTTGAGTTAACTATGTTCGCCATGTTCTCACCTTTAAAATACCTCAATGCCTCAAGACTTAAGTCTTCAACCAGCGCGTCTTGCCAGTCATGACGTACGGAGGCGAGACGTGGACACTGACAAAAGGTCTAGTCTACAGATTCAAGGTCACCCAACGCGCCATGGAAAGAGCCATGCTTGGAATAACCTTGAGGGACAGGTTTAGAAACGATTTTTTTCGACAATAAACCAAGGTGACTGATGTGGCTCTGAGGATAGGCGGGCTGAAGTGGCGATGGGCTGGCCATATCTGTCAGAGAACCGACGGCCGATGGGGAAGGCGGGTTCCGGAGTGGAGACCACGCACAGGATTCCGCAGAGTTGGACATCCCCCTGCCCGCTGGACCGACGATCTGAAAAGGATTGCTGGACATGGATGGACGGAAGCGGCAATGGATAGGGGGCGGTGGCGTGCTATGGGAGAGGCCTTCATTCAGAGTTAACTTTTAGTTAATTTAATTTCTAACTCATATTCTATCTTTTTTTTTTGTACAAATTATATCGTGATATTTTTCAAAACTCCCCTGCTTTTCTGTTTCGAACCGAGAATTAATATATTTGTTCATTTATCTCTCCAATTATCTTTGTAGTAAATATAATAGAGGTATTATCTTAGTAATTTATATTTAACATTTAAAAAAACATCAATTTGAATGTATTTTTTTCTTGCCGTAATTTGTTATTTGCATGATTGTTTAGTTTAGTTTATTTTTAAGTAAGTTTATGTATAATTTTTCACAATCTACAATAAGTATATACATATACTAGTTACAATAATGTTTCAAATAACTCACCTCAAAAATAGTGTTTAAAGGAACTCATATCATAAACCGTGTTTAAAAAACCATGCCATAAATAGTGAAATCGAATAAAACAAAATAAAAAAATATAAACTTTTGACTTATAATAAAAATCCATTCCTTTATTTTCATGTGTTTATACAAGGCAACTTTACTTTTATTTTACTTAAGTTATTTATATATGAATATGATATCTCTAGTATATGTTTTTTTGTACAAATTGAATATAAAAAAAGTGATTTTATAAAGCGGAAAATTTTCTTTCCCAATTTCAATTGAATGATGAATCACTCACTTTGTGGTAAGATATTTCAAATAGAAAAAAAAAAGTTTTTGTGTGGTAATTCATATATTGTCCTGACGAAGCTTGGGTACAAGCGAAACTAGTTGGTTTATTAAAATTACCATTCCGTGGTTAAAATACTAGGTGTTATGTATAAGAATAAAGATTGCTTAAAAATGGACTAAAATGTTGACATTAAAAAAAAGTGTTTTACCTGAAATGTAGCTTTAGTACTGACATTCAATAAACATCTTTGTTGATACTCTAAAAATGACGTTAATTTGATTTTTTTTCTTGCATATGAAGTTTAGATTGTACAGCCATACATTTGTATATCTTTAAATTAATTCAGTAGTTGATTATTCTCGTGACGTGTGCATACATTACAATACATAACAAATATTCGGGAATGTACCCGCGTACGTACACGGGGCACACACGTAAGGTTAGTGTGTGTATTAAATTTAGTGCGGCCGTTAAGCGGGACACAGCCATAATTACGGGACGTTACTATCACCCCAGCCGGTTATAGGTATGCAAATATTTGGGTCCATTAGTGCGGGCCGGGACCATCTCTCAAAGGGTTTAGCGTTAAACCAAACACCGGGGTGTTAGAGTTCATCTTAATACAGGGATTGAAAAGAACATCTCATAATTCAACCCCCCTGCAAAATCTTAATCATCTTCGGGATAAAATATTTGGATTTTTTAAATAAATTATTAATTTACTATCATAGCTTATTGAATGCTAAGGCATTAACACTGTGGAATCCCATAATAATATTAATAAATTGGACAATTTATAGAGCGCCATTTTTATGTATTACTCATCATAAGGGTAATATACTTAGGAAATTGAAAATAACTTTGTTTAATCCACTAAATATTAAAAAATATATTTAAAAAACACGACATGTTTCGGAAGATACCTCAATTTTCAGGTGTAAAAAAACTCGTATAATAAAAACTAAACAATGAAATTATTATATAAAAAACGCATTTAAAATTCGATACAATAATTTAAATTAAAAATTAACCTGGGCTTTTTGTTATAAGTTTTTAACAAATAGCCCAGGTTGATTTTTTTTATTTAAATAATTGTATCGAATTTTAAATACGTTTTTTATATTAATCTTTCTTTGCTTTGTTTTTATTTTATTTTTACACCTGAAGATGGAGGTATCCTCCGAAACATGTCGTGTTTTTTTTAATATTTAGTGGATTAATCAAAGTTTTTTTCAATTTTCTAAGTATATAACTATTATTTATCTTCTTCCCAGTCGTATGCCTCATGATTGAGGATCGTGTCCATCCTGTAAACTATTGACCATGGCACTCTATGCGCATATATCAACTATCAGTCTCCAGGTGGCAGCTAATGAGAGACCAGTCAGATCTCTGATTTGATTATGATGACCATGGTGATGAACTTTTCAGGGATATCCTGATATCTCCGAGATCTGCCTTGATACCCAGCTAGTCACTGATTGATTATATAATGATTTTACTGAAATATTTTGATGGAAGTTCATTTTATATAATAATTAAATAAACATATGTGTTCCCGGTTACTTCTTCCACTTTTGTCTTAATTTCGACAGCGACCGGTTTCGGCAGGTTTGCTTGCATTGACAGACTGTTACCCATTCTGTCGATCTCGCACCTACTGGCTGCCACTTACGTTTATATTTTTATATATACAAACACCAAAAACTTAAATCAATTTAAATCAAATTTATTATACAACCACCAATATGAGCTTTAATTATTCATTATTAGGAAAATGCAATTGGGTCTTGTCCAGGCTTGAGCCCAAGTCCCATGGATCAGAAATGCTTATCTTAATACTATTAAACGTGTAACTAATATACTTACTAATCACCACGTTGTCTCCTCGAATGGGTAGGCATAAATAATGGACCGCGACACTGTTCTTTTCTAACATACTTATTGCGCTTTCTCCCTCACTTATACAACGTATCATACAAGTACGTTGATTTTTTCAATTTCTCACGTGACCAACATTAAACATTTGATTGATTTTATCGTGCCACGTTTTCTTCTGTATTCCCATGTTTCTTATTCCGTTTATGTAAACCTGTTGATTTGAGGAGGTCACTTTAGGTTGAATACTCTACTTCTCAATTTACTTAAATTCGTAAGACTGAGGTATCGAATGTTGAAGGCGGATAGGCGAACTAAATCATGTTTTGATAGAGTGGATGGGCCCTTCGCCTCTAAGCTAAAGGGCCGAAGCTGTAGGCAGTAAAAGGTCAGACTCCCCGGGCCGTTTATCTTAGCTAAGAATACCCGAGGAATAGTTTTCTAATGACCGAATCTCGTCTAAATTTATGAAGAAGTATACTTCATGTTCGACCCAAAGTGAATGAAAAATAAGACGGATTTATGGTTGTCTATTTCGAATTTATTTTAATTGTAAATAAGGTTAACGATTAAATAATTTGTTTTCTATTTAATCAAAATACATTTTTTCCACCCAACTTGTGATGTTTTTATCAAATAAAAAAAAAATAATATTGTATTTTCATTTATTTGAATTACAAAATTTGAAAGTTTTCTATTTTGTGTTAACTTCTTAAGTTTATCAAATATTTATATAAACAAAAAATATATATTTTGTTTTTCTGATGATGAAAGTGTATAACTTTCGAAGCCAATCGAGGAAAATATACTCAGAAGTGGAAAAAAATACAGTATTTTACTTTATAAAAAAAGATTTAATCGAATTCTACTTAATTTGTACATTATAAATTAAAACATATGTACGATTGTTTTCAGTTTTACATAGATTTTTATTCATATTAAAAAGCAATATTTGTGACATATTCGTATCGTCTTGCTAGGGTATTCTTAAACTCAACAAACAAACGCAAGTTTGAGAATGCCCTCAAACTTGCGTTTGTTAAATAAATGTTTATAAACTTATATAAATAAAAATATAAAATTTACTTGAGCTTTATTTGGTGGACGTTGGACGATCGAAGTGTGCGCGGGAGATGCCTATTGGTGGCGATGAGGTTCGCAACCCATCACACCGCGTCTCTCGCGGGGCGAAAAGAGAAGGATGGAATGCCGATCGTTTAAAATCTGGCAGTTCATTCTTTCTGCCTACCCTTTCGGGGAGACGGCGTGATGGTTAGTTAGTTAGTTATATTTTATGAGAATAAATATGATAAAACCCTTCGAAATAATAAAAAGAATTTTGCAAGGCTTAATGTCGAAGATATAATGACAAAAAGTTTCAACCTGATCTTAAGACAGCTAATTAACTGAATATGAATTCATGTATGATTTTTTTCTTAGTGTTTTGCATAGAACATATTTTCTGTGTTTAATCATTTTCTATTAAAACGTGTTTTATTAGATCAAGGGGTGATTCATAAATTTCGTTTAACAAAACTGCCGAATAGCAGTATTTGTATTACAGAAAGTATTCAACCATACCCCGATATGTCAGAATTCTATGAGAAAATTACGGTCAGCTAAATAATTTTAATTTGAAGTCAGAGCCACGATTTGTACGGGTGCTTAAAGTCAATGAGCCAGAAAGCGTACCCCTTTGGAAGTTTATAAACCCGAAACCCTTTCCAAAGACATTTAAAAAGAGAGCAATCTACCGGCGCAGCTCAGTCCCTTACCAACAAATACAATGGGGTGGAAATATGGCCAAGTTAAATGAAAACCCACCCCTATGTCCACTTCCCTAGAACTTGGAGTTTTTCCTAAGACTTCGGCGTGTAATTGATTTTGATGTGGACCGTGCTTAACCGACTGAATAATTAATACCGGACTCTTTGAGATGCTTGAATGAAGTCTGCATTGAATGAGTCGGAAAACAATCGGGAAAGTATTTCAAGCTGTATGAGATCGTGTTCGTGAGATTTAATGAGCCTTATTCATCGTGCACTATCAAAGATCAAATATTATAAATAATAAAGCAAATTAAATTGATAAAACAATCAATGTTGTTATTTGAACTTTCATTGAAGTAGTTCATTGTAAATTATGAAAATACATATATTATTTTAAATAAAAAAATTCTTTAAGTATTTTTTTAGTCGTATTCCACTTAGGTGGCTTTGACCGGTTTCGGTAGTTTACTACAATCTTCTGGCATACCCAAAATTGGCAGCTAGCTGACACTGCAAACAAAATTTTAACTAAAAAAATGAATTTTCATTATTTATTATGATAAAGAGTAAATTCAATTGAGAACTTACAATAGAATTATGATTTATGAATGTAATTAAACATAACGTTTTCACAATTTATTACTCGAATTCTATTTTATTGGTAAATATAAAGTACATAAAAATATTTTTTATGTATAAATGTATGTATTTTGAATTTTGATTAGTAATAAAATTCTGTCATTTATTTTATCATAAAATAAACTAGTATTATTGGAGCGCTATTACACAAGCTAGTATTATTGGAGCGCTATTCAATGTATATATAATATTAATTTAATATCATATACTGCAATTTCGTTGTCCAGTCTTAATATTTATTTATTAAATAAAAAAAACAAGCATATCATGTTTCCTAGTATAGTAGCAAAAAAACATTCATGTTGGAGGGTCTAAGCAGAGGACAAGAGGATAATAATGGAGGCTAAGGCTCGATATGGGCTATAGGGCCACTGAAGAAGTAGAAGAAATATACAAGGTATAACTCAGTATGACCATTTAAAAGCGCATTCATTTAATGTTTATATTGTATTTATTTTAATATAAAAAATATATTCAATTTTGGTTGTTCGTTGTCCATTATTTATTATATATACTTATATTTTTATTAAATAAAGAAACAAGCATAACATGTTTTCCTAGTAGTGTAGAAGAAAAACACAATCAATATTAAAGGATGCCAAACCGTCCGTTTTATTTGTTAACCTCTTTGGCTCACGTGTTAACAAAAAGTGCGGTACGAGAAAGAAATTCCCTTTTGGTTGAAAGGGAACGATCCGAAACGGAGAAAAAACGGTAACATAAAGAACGGGGTCTACCAAATAGAGAGATAATAATATAACCTACAAATAGGCCGGTGTTCTGAAGCCGAAGCCGCCGAAGCGAAGTACACATTAGTAGAAAGAATGAAAACGTCTACAGCGTTATTTAATAGAGTATTTGTGTAACGTAAACAATGCCCACCTCGGAAGCTGCACAACAGGAGAGCTAACAACATGTTTACCCACTTAATTGCCTATTATTGCAGCATTATTTCGTACTTAGGTTTATTAAGCTCTAATTATAAGCTAAAGGCTTACCGAGTATATAAGGGATGATGTGTGCTCTGAAACACATTCCGGTTATGTATGCGGTGAGATAAATTCGCCAGTTTATGTTGAAGTTCACGTGGCTGTCATATCGGATAACGGCAGATGCGAGATAAAATGTATGTAGCGCGAGCAAGTGAACGTGTTTCTTTGGGTTTCATTTTAATTACTCCCATAATTATGGAATTATGCTTTGTGTGCCAAATTAAACAGAATAACATATAATGTTACTCGGAGGCTAGGAATAATACAAGGGGTTCGTTATTTCAACGTAATTGCGTAGTTTTACGTCTAACCCTTTCATTTTATAGACAGAAACTATTTAATTTCCAAGAGCGAAACTTTATCAAAAGACAAACAAAACATTATTGGTCTTTTGTTTTAAAACACGCCTCCAATTAATATTCCTTCATTTGTATAAGTTTCCGGTATTTAATAACGAAGGTGAATTGTCTTTACGGTGCCTTTACTTTGAAGCTTTTTGAAGTTTATCTTTACGACTTTCTGCTGAAATGAGGCAAACGAATGTATTCGCACGCATTTAATGGGGTTTAAACTTAAAACGGTAAGAAATTTTCTTCTCGCTCCCGAGTTGGCCATTTCTTTGAAACTGTATTCTCCTTTATGAATAATGGAATTTATGTTGTACCAGTTTACACTGGCCGTACGAGCGGCAGTGCTTTGTGCAGGAGACTTGAAAGAATTTGTTCGGAAAATGTTAAGCGAAGTTCTGAGGAGAAACAATCTAACGTATTTAACGTTTTCAGAGCTCACTCGTTTTACATGCGGTAACTGAATTACAAATAAATAGAAAAAGTATCTTCCAGCCAGTGCAGTGGGGTGCCTGAATTATTCTCGGGGGCGGAGCAGCCGCGGCCCCAGCCTCTAGCTAACCTGTCAGACTCTCCTCTGTAGGGGTCTGATCTTATTCTTTTTTTTCTGCTATTAATTTATGCTTACATTAAAATCAGACTTTATACTCCTGGATTAATTTTTTTTTATCATGCTGAAATCCGTTAAAATAAAATACCCATCTTTTTTTATATACACAATTGAATGAAAATGTAGTTTTAGATTAAAAAAAAAAATTTGTGTCGTAAAATATTTAAAAAAAAACGTGAAGAATGCATGTTAATTTAATTATAGAAAATCGCTGATTTATACTATTGTATTTTTTTAAATAAAATAATGGATGAAGTCATTATTCACCTAGTAAAAAACTAGTTTAAAATATATAAATTATATAAAATAAAGTTTCCTGTATATGTACACTTAGCAAAAGGTTGTAAAATTTTTTTCGTATTTATGCCTTATTTTTGAACAAAATATTGATGAATAATAACAGAAAAACATTCAAAATTTATCTTCTTCTTCTTTATGACTATACAGTCCTGGGTGAACCTCAGCCGCCTCCCAAATTTTTCTCCAGCCAACCGTATCCTGAGCTCTCGACTTCCACTACTCACGCTTGACTCCCAACAATTGCAGGTCCTCAATTGCAGGTCCTTTAGAACACCGTTAAGCCAACGAAGCTGCGATCTTCCCACGCTTCGGCTTTATACATAATTTTTTATTCGCTGTACTTTATAATATGAATTGGACAATGTTTACAAAGCTTCTTCTTCTTTCAGTGCCGTGTCAGGTCCTCCCAACGTTGGCGATCACTACAGCAAAGGCATCTCTATCCTGCGCCATTTGGAACAGGTTCTAAACTCTTGTTATTCCTGTCCACTCTTTAATGTTCCGCAGCCAGGACAGCTGCCTTCTACCAACTCCCCGACGTCCCTCCACTTTTCCATTAACATCAGTCAAAGGAGGTGGTATTTTTCTCCCCTTAGCACATGACCCAAATATGAGACCTTTCTAATTTTCACACTTAAAAACAGCTTTCTATTGGCTCTGGCTCTCTGCAGTACATCTGCATTACTGACCCTATCGGTCCACGCTATACGGAGCATTCTGCGGTAAATCCACATCTCGAACGCTTCCAACCGGTTCATTACATTTAATTTCAGAGTCCAGGTTTCGCAGCCATATAGTATAACATACCATATATGACATTTAATAATTTTTTGTCGGAGTTTCAAGTTAAGATTATCGTTACAAAATTATTTTCTCATTTTACAAAGCTTATTTAGTTATTATTGGTTCATTTCATACTTTAAAAACAATCAAATCGTTTTAAACGATATTCTTTTGTTTAACAATGAGATTCTGAAGGTAACCTGACCAAACAAAAAAAACAATTAACTTACTAATCATCAAATGGTTTCCCCCGGAAAGTTTTTGGCAGAAAAGATGGACCACGACACTGTTTTTCCTAACACACATCTCTCAAATCTTCAACATGAATATATCGTTTCATGCATACACGTAAATTTTTCCGACTCCTGCGTGACCGACATTTGAAATTTTATTGATTTGATCCTGTCACGTTTTCCTCAACCTGCGTATATTTCTTTCTCTATTCACATCGTTTACGTATAACATTTACATTATTTCGTTATATTATCCGAATTATCTTGTTTATCCTATTATAATATTGTTCATAGCGCTATTATTCGTACTGAATTTGTTAGTGCATTCAAAAATACAAAGATTCACTGCATATTTATCTTGAAACCCTATTTCCATCACATTAATTTTCATCATTTTTGCCAGCTGTATTCTGACCAAAAAAATAAATATTTACTAACTAACTTGCTATCACGCCGTTCCCCAGGTAGGCAGTAATAATGGACTGCCACACTTTTCTTTCCTGACATACTTTTCTCAGTTCCTCAACATTCATATATCCTGTCATTCACGCACGTCGATTTCTCCGACTCCTCACGTGGCCGACATCCATTATTTGATTTATTTGATCCTGCCACGTTTTCGGTCTTTTTATATTTCTAGTTCAATTTACATCGTTAACATATACTTTTTTACCATTCTTTTTTTAATATTCAAAATATTGATAGGGTCATTAGTTTGCGGGAGATTCCTATTGGTGGCGATGAGGTTTGCAACCCATCACACCGCATCTCCCGCGGGGGCGAAAAGCGAAGGATGGAGTGCCGCATCGGTTAAAGTGTGGCAGTCCATTCCTTCTTCCTACCCTTTCGAGGAGACGGCGTGATGGTATGTTAGTTAGTTAGTTAGTTTCTTTATTTTTTTTCCATGTGTCTAAACCATCTAAGTGATCCGTTCATTATTGTGTTCATTTGCACTTTATTATTCACAAATAAATATTAATTAAACCAAAAAATATATTAAAGAAACATCCAGTAATATAATACAACAACTTTGAGACAAGATTGTTGTTTGTAGATTTCAAAATCATAAATATATTAATGACAAGGGAATGCCAATTTACAATAAATTTTATTTCGATATTCATAAAAGAGTTAATAAATTATGTGTCTTGTATTGGATTTCTTGGTTATAGCGTTACATATCTGAATTAAGCATCCCTGAAACATTGCAGATTTTGAGCAGTTGTTTATATTCATGATTCTGGAAACGAATCCAGTCCCGCGATCTCATTTGTTCGGATTTTTATTATTTGCTGCAATCGTGAACTTCTTTAAGGAAATTCGTAACAAGAAAACGAACTTCTTTTTTTGTTGGCAAACTTTGAGAAAACGGAAAATGGGTTTTGTAACATAATGCAAGGAGCTGATGACATTCATTTAAAGTTCAGTTAAAGTAAGCTTGCACTCAAGGTATATAGAATAAATATGGTAAGATATTCCGCGTTTTATTTTTGACATCTACTGCGCAGCTACGTCACGTGGAGACCCAAGCATTAGGTTGTGTAGTATGAGTTGAGTATATATTTATACATTGGGTATGGAATTTTTCTTTGTTTATTTATTACGTCTAATTAAAAGAAGTTTTTGTAATTGTATTAAATAAATTATGACAAATCGTTTTCTTTATTTAAGTTATTGTTTTTTTTATTTTTCTTTTTTTAGAGTTAGCATCTTCAATGAGCTTTAAGTTCATTGTTCTTATTTTGAAAAACATTTTACATCGATAAAAAAGATTTTTAACTGGATATGGCAAATCAACTCCATTTGATTTAGCTTGTTTATAGTTATTTAGGTTTGTTTATAGTTTCGTTTCGATTTCGAGTTCACCACATGACGTCACTTGACAGCAAATTATTAGAAAGGGATAGCATGCTACGTGCGCAATATCTTACCATATTATTCTATATACCTTGGCTTGCACTGCTCTAGAACGTAGTTTAAAATTTTAAATTAATGAGAATAATATGAAACAATGGGTGTTTTAAAAAAATAACATTCTTCGTTGTAATCGACAGATTTTGAATCTCATTAATATATCTAAATGAAACAATATACTCGTTTCATTGTTTGTTACTTAAATTTATTGGCAGATATATATAATAAATATTGAAAAAGAAATAATATGAATGTTCATGTACAAGGATTTAATGTATTTTGATCATTTAATTTTTTGGTTACATAATTTTTTTATGAGCATTTACTTAGGAGTTTCAATAACCGATAAGAATAAAGTGTGTTATTTTAATATGTTTTGACCCTGAGAATGGATATGCTGTTAATAATGTCTTTTGAGTAAATAAACTGACACTGCACTTTGTTTTTCACCACTATGCTATTATTTTAATTGCCGACTAGTTTATATACATGTGTGGTATATATATACCTGTCCCTGTTTTCTCCATCCTTCTTTTCTTTCTATCTACTATATATACATGTAAATCTGCGTTATCCTACTGTTATTACGAAGCCCTGAGAAAGCTTGAGTACAAGAGAAACTAGTCGGCAATTAAAATATACATAGTGGTGAAAAACAAAGTGCAGTGTTTTTATTTCTATTTTATTTCAAATATAAATAATAAAAATAAAAATAAATGTCTTACCACAAAGTGAATGCTTTATACGAAAATTTATATAAACTGATTTAATTGATTCATTGAATAAAATGAGTTTCTGAAAAACGTGTTAATATGTGATATTTTATTAAAGGAGCATATTCTCGTGGGATGCGAAATATTCTTTATGTCATTAACACTTACTGTAGGTTATCGCGTAGCAATTCGCACATGGATAGCTTTCCCTGAAATGGTATTCGTTGGTAAGTTATGCATTCTCTTATTACACCTCGAGTCTGTCGTAACTTCATTAGAGCCGTACAGCGTGCGAGCGCCGTTCCGGGAGGAAGGGAATATTATCTTTGTATTAAAACTCTTCAGAAATAGGAATCTCTGAAGGAATTTATTCTCAAAACTGCTGATGAAGTTTTTAATGTAAGATTTGATTTCTTTATTACAAGATTGCGCACACGTTTTAAAATATGTTCATATGAATGGTAACTAGCTAAAATGGGTAGCAAGTTGTTTTAAACATATTATATCGATGTTAAGAGATCTCATTTCTACTGCATTTATTCTACTTTCATCCTACTTTTGCCAGTTCCATGCTTCGCTTCCATACATAAGGGTCGGTAGAAGAACACCATTGTGCACTGCCATTCTAGCTTTTTTGGATAGGTTTTTGTTTGCGATGACAACTTTAAGTGCACCATTCACTTGAGATCTCTTGGACGAATGTGTGGATGCTCTGTGTATGATAGAGTGTCGAATGAAAATATAAGAAGTGAATGCGGTGCGAATGATGGTGTCATGAACAAAATATTGAAAGGATCATTAAGATGGTTTGGACATATGGAAAGAATGAATGAAGAAAGTATGGTAAAAAAATATATGTTAATGATGTAAATGGAACCAGAAATAGAGGAAGACCGAGAAAAACGTGGCACGATCAAATAAATCAAATATTGAATGTCATGCGTAGATGACACGATGTATGAATGTTGAGGAAGCGAGAGAAATATGTCAGGAAAGAAAAGTGTGGCAGTCCATTCTTTCTGCCTACCCCTTCAGGGAGACGGCCTGATGGTTAGTTAGTTAGTTAGTGAATCTCGATGTTAATGGATGAAAGATCGAAACTTTTTTGTTAGGCGATTTTGTCATTGTCGGCAGTGACTATAAGTTCAACTTTGAACCGTAAAAGTTTAACAAATATGTTATTTATTTTAAAAATTAATTCATAAAGGCTTAAAATTTGTACTTTTTTATGATAACTTAAAATCTGCAAAATATGGGATCTAGGAACTGAAACAAAACTGTGTAATACACTGTATATAATATGGTTTTATCAGTACTCGGCCTATACAGTTGAATATTTTATTATAATGAAAGCATGTTAGTTAGTTAAGTTAGTTAAGTTAGTTAGTTAGAAAGTTTCAATCCTGGGATTGGTTTGCAGAAATTTCTTCTATTCTTCTCTTCCATTCTTCCCTGTTTTGTGCGGCTCTTTTGAAACCTGCATATGATGAGCAGCGCACGTCCACCAACAGGTCCTCCAGGTACTCTCGGCGTGGGCGTCCCCTAGGGTTTGTCCCCTCGGTTATACCCTCCATTTTGGCATGCAAGAGACCTTCTTGACATATTACATGGCCGATCCATCTTGCACGCCTTTCGTACAAGGTCCTGAGCAGGTGCCTTCTTCTTTCGATTTTTTGAAGAACCTCCTCATTCGTGATGTAGTCTCTCCAGGAAATTCCTAATAGTCTTCTATAGGACCACATCTCAAAAGCCCTTTAGTCTCCGTTTATTTCTTTCGGATAGGCACCATGACTCGCAGCCGTACATCAAGATACTCCATACATAGTACGGACGAATTACAAGACTTGGTGTCGAGAATGTATGAGGTATGCAAGTCAAACTATTTAATCATGAATGTCGGAAAGTCAAAGGTGTTAGTTTTTGAAAGGGAAGAGCAAATGACAGTTTGTAATATAAGTGTGAATGAAGAGAACTTAGAACAGGTGAGGGAATTTTTGTATTTAGGTAGCATGTTCACAGCGGATGGCCGAACGGACAGTGATGTTGAAAGAAGGGTTAGTGCGGGTAACAAAGTGAATGGAGCTTTAAAAATAGTTAATGGAAACAAGAATTTATCAATGAAAGCGAAAATGGCCGTTCACAATGGAGTTCTGGTTCCAACCATTATGTATGGAAGCGAAGTATGGAACTGGCAGAAGAAAGATGAGAACAGAATAAATGCAGTAGAGATGAGGTCCCTAAGACGTGGTAGAAACATGTACGACAGAATCTCAAATGCTAATATTAGAAAGGAATGTAGAGCGAAAAAATGTATTATGAACAAAATTATGAAAGGATCGCTGCGTTGGTTCGGACATATGGACCGCATGGGTGAAGAAAGAATGGTTAAAAAAAGTATACATTAACGATGTAAATGGAGTACGGAGTATTTTACAAATTTGTAAATAATTTTATTATATTTTAAATATCTTTATAATATCACTGAGGAAGGGCCGGGTTGTCCGAAACATGCCTGATATTTAACATATATTTTTTATATACTTAGTTTACCACACTAACTTCAGTGTGGTAAACTAAGTATATAAAAAAGAAAAAGACAAATAAAACATCTACAACTCAAAGTATGGCGAACATAGAAGAAATATTAAATTATTATTTATATTGTATCCACATTTTTCAACTGTTAAAATTAAAAAAATATGCACAATTGTCTCGAAAAACAAAAAAAAAATGGGATACGATAAACAGAGTTTTATAATTTAACAGTAAATAATATTGTTATTATTCAATTTATTTTAACATTTTTTACCAAATATTATAAACATAACCACAACCTGCATACTTTATATGAAGACTGATAAATCGTTGCATCTTATATTTACACATAAAATTCAATGATTCAATCAATGCAAATATCTCAGTATATCAATAATGTTATATTCTATCTGTTTGAACGGGTAACGATGGACCTACGATACCATAAATATTTGTAATGCTGGATTGTGCATATTTTTCGTATTCTTCACGAACGCTATTCGTGCTGTTTGCGGTATTTTATTATGCACACCATTGCCTGGTCGCCCGTCCCCCTGATTGCAATTTATTGAGCCGAGATCGCCGTGGGGGAGGGTAGGGTAGAGCTTCCACGGGGCGGGCGTAGGGTAGCAGTGTGTTTTAAAATATTTAATTCTAGATGGGGAAGACCGTGTACGGAGGTGTAAAGGGCTGTTTAAGCTACAGGTAAGAAGATCTTTTTTAAGCTTACAGCTTTAATTATTTAACACAAAATCCAATTTCCGATTAAAGTAGAAGCTTAACTCTTATATTTTCCATTATTATTTTTTTACCCTAAAAAAAAGATTATTGGTGAATAAAAAAAAACTAATTTTTAAATATTTAAAATATATCATTAATTTAATTAAGCTAGTTTTTTAATACTTTCAACCAACTATTTTAATAAATATAATTTTCATTATAACACTTAAATTTACAAAAAAATTTTTTTTTAAAACAATTCTAAGTTTATTTAATTTAATTTAAACAGTTTATTTAAATTTATAACACTTATTTTTACAGTTATAAGTTATAACTATAAGAACAAAGCTATATATTACAAATTATAACTGTGTATGATAGAGTGTTGAATGAAAATATAATAAGTGAATGTGGTGCTAATGAAATTGTTATGAACAAAATAATGAAATGAACATTAAGATGGTTTGAACACATGAATGAATGAATGAAGATAGAATGGTAAAAAAGTACATGTTAACGATGTAAACGGAACTAAAAATAGAGAAAGATGCGGAAAACGTTGCACGATCAAATAAATCAAATATTGAATATCGGACACGTGAGGAGTCGGAGAAAACGATGTGCGTGCATGACACGATGTATGAATGTTGAGGAAGTGAGAGAAGTATGTAAGTAAGAAAAGCGTTATTTTTGTCTACCCTTTCGGAGAAACGGTTTGATGGTTAGTTAGTTAGTTTTTTTAATTGAATATCTGTTATTGTTCTGCAAATATTATAGTAAATAACAAAGTATTAGTAAACCAAATATTCGAGATGATCTAACATAAAAACCAATCAATATTTTCAATTGACACTATACAATTTCGAAGTGGTAGTAATAACATGTGGTTATTTTTAAAGCACTCGCTATGAAGTGAACTAACCGCCGAAGAGTCATTTAAAAGCTAAAATGAGGTTCTTTCCAGCGTTTCCCCCGCACCGCACCTTGCCTCGAGCACGCCGGTCCGGCAAATTGATATTTTCCCGGTCGGGAACTAAGAGGAAGCAATGGATGTATGTAAAACTAATCTAGAATACCACTATCACGTAGTACGTGTTCCATCGCATATAGCGATCGGGGATTTGTTTGAAAATTAAAACGGACACGCAAAAAATCGTTCGCTTTGATGAATCGTAAAATACTCGCCGATAAAACGACAAAATAGGTGGAATAAATTTGTTAGTGCTTTGTTGCTTCGGTTGATACAGAAAGCGAAAAAGTAATTTTTGTGAAATGTTCTTTTTGTGGTCTATATAACAGAATGAAACTTTCTATGTTCTTTCGATAGCTTTGTAAATGCCGATTAAAGCTCACTATCATGCTTAATTGATTACAAGCTTTCAAACTGATTGCTAACGTTATTCCATATCTTATATATATGAATGTCATATTTTAAACATAATTTAATTAATTGGAATGAAAACACTAGGTCTATAGAAGTTATACTTTATTATATGGGAATGTCATGTTTCGCCCTTCGACATTTGACATTTGGCTTTCTTTTTAAATGGCGATAAAGATCATTTACATAAAATAAAATTAAACTTCTAGGGACAAAAAGGTTTTATTCATATTGTTTAATACAATAATTAATACGAATGAAAACATCTGTTTCCTTGAAGTTTCCCTGTTTCTAAGGTATTCTCATATAGATAATATACGGTAAGGAAAGCATATGTTAACGATGTATTTGGAATAAGAAATAGAGAAAGACCGAGGGAAAAAATGCGCAATCAAATCAATAAAATATTAAATGTCAGGTACATGAGGAGTCGGAGAAACCGACGTGCGTACGTGACGCGATATATGAATGTTAAGAAAGCGAGAGACTTATGAAAAGATTTTAAAATGTGAAAGTCCATTCATTCTGGGTACCCATTATTATTATTATTATTAATATTATTTTGGTGAATCGCTCTTTACATCATGACAGCATGAGCCAAATCGATGTAAAGGGTATTATAGCTATCATAGTGATTCTCGTGACATGCGATAGGTAGCTAATCTATCGCCATTTTATTGTCACGTGAATTCTACAACAGACCAAAGACAGTGTGACAATCACATTGCCCTAGCCGGGAATCGAACCCGGAACCTTCGGGGTGGCAGTCAATGCACTTACTACTCGGCCACGAAAGTCTGCATCATTCGTGGAGTCGAAGTGATGGTTAGTTATTAAGTTAATTATATTGGAGAAGGTAGTACTTTCCACATGTAAAAAGGAAAATGAATAAAAAAATTAACAAATAAATTCGTAAAAGATCACATAGTCGTAAATTATAGGTTTTGGTAATCCTGAAACGAAGACCGGAATCTTTATCGATGTCCGAATAGCACTTACCAGCCTCACCTTCGCCCTCTATCTCGGAGATCAATGAGTGTCTCATTTGATCAATGGTCGGCTTCAGCTGGAATTATCCGCCATTACGCGGTCTGGCCAGCAAATTGACGCAGCATCCCCGCGGGAGATGAATATTTAGCCCACACCAGTGATACACTTACCTGATCTGCCCGATTACGGATGCTGTGGACAATGGACTGCCGTTATTCGATTATCTGTATTGATTGCATTCAAGCAGGCCGCATGAGTCTGTGTATTTCGGGTTATAAGGCATTAAATGGAGTCTGACTAATCTCATGCATGTCTATGATGCGTGATGCTGCATAATATTATCTGTTTAGTGAAGCGAATCACGGTTAATAGCGTTATAATAATTATAACATAATAATATATTTACAATATATGGTTAATTCAGAAGGCGAAGTAAAGTTAAGTTGTAATATTAAAATAATTCCAATTATCTGGTTCTATAAATTGTTATTTTCAAACTCAACAAAATAATTTATTTACACTCTTAAAAATACCAATTAATAACCCTTAATTTTCAAAAATCTGTCGTCAGTCAACCAGAATGAGCAATGTCCTGATTTATTTTTTAAACAATCAAAAGGCTATGTATTTCTCTACAGTTTTTTATTGTTGTAACACGATAAACTAAAACTGATTTTGTCAAAAAATTACAACAAACAGTAATTGAAGTGTTTCGAACAGTTTTTTTTTTCCATAAATCACCTTTATCAAATAATTGAATTTATTACATATTTAAAAAAATATGGATAACTTATAAATCATTAATTATTATTTGTCTCTTTCTTTTTTATATATTATACTTTGTATATACAACACTAACTTTAAAAAAAAAAAAATTACATATCAGACATGTTTCGGACAACCGGTCCTTCTTCAGTGATACATATTATAAAGATACATATTTAAAATATTATAAAATTGTTTACAAATATGATCAATTTTGACAGATGTTATTAATCATTAACTTTATTTTAATATAGAAAAAGGATACAAACTTTTAGAAAATTCTAAAGTCCTTTTTTTTAATAAAATTCTTAGGATCATTGTGGCGTGGTGAGTCCTACACATGAATCATACATCAGACATTACGAAATGCCAGTGAAACAAATATGTGTTAAATAAAATAAAACAGAATTTTTCTTTAGCAATGTTATATTTGTTCAATTTACGTGATATTATTTAATGGCTATTTCCAAAATAATATTAATACTGTGCTTCCGATTCGAGGGGTGATTGCAATTTGTAATATCCGTTTTTCCTGTTGAACGATTAATTTTATAAAATTGTTCATTTCCCTAATGCAAACACAAAAACACGGAATGTTCCGAATGGAAAAATCGACAACAAAATCAAACAGGAAAAGATAAAAGCTCGTAAATGAATACATCCTATATATATACGATTTTATTATTTTTTTGTACATACGTTAAATAGAAAGGTTATTATATCGTACTGTTCAAATAATATAATTTAAGTATTCCGGATATTATTTGATTCTAATCTATGCTGGAAAAAACAACATAATCTTTTATAAGTAATATTTCAATACTTTAAAGATATAAAATGTTATTTTAGAAAATTATTTGTTTTATATGCATAAAAACCATAGTTGTGACAAGATAAATCATATATTAATAACATATCTCACAGTAAAATTTGTAAATAATCTTAATATTTTTTTACCAGTATAACATTAAATAAAAATAAACCATATCTACATAGTTTTTATTTGTCTTATTTATTGTTTTTTGAACAATATTAGTAAAATAGTAAAAATCCATTTTAAATAATTAATACGAATGAAAGCGCCAGTTTTCTAGAAGTTTTATTATATTTTAAGAGAATGGCATGTTTCGCCCTTCTAAGGCATTATCAAATGTTTGATGATGCCTTAGAAGGGCGAAACATGTCATTCCCATAGAATACTCGTATGATAAAACTTCTAGAAAACTGACGTTTTCATTTGTATTAATTATTTATTTGTCTCGTTTATCATAACATTATACAAATATATAATTTATGTTTTGTTATATTCCACATACTTATCAGATTTAAACTGGTTTTGGAAGATCGATTTTTTTCTGGTGGAAACAAAAAGGTGAAACCGGTTAAAACTATAAAAGTGGAATAAATGGAATTAAACACAAATATTTGCTATAAAAAATTTCATTGAATATCAAACGTTTCAGATACAATATTTTCTTTCATACAATACAATAAATACAACAGACCGTTTTCTTAATTCTTCTGAAAAAAAAATTATAAACAAAAATCTGGAAAATTTATTTCCACCCCTGGTACAACGAAAATTCATTGGTCATTCGTATAGTATTGTACATTATAAAGACTTTGAAGCACAGCGCAGAGACGACGCCGCTGAGAGGAGGAGGAGAAAGGAGAGACCACTGGGAGACGGTGACGGCTCCATTACAAGCGCATTCCCCTGCCCCAGATGCCCCAAAATATGTGGGTCCAGGATCGGGCTCTTCAGACTGTCCTTCACAATCGTGAAGGACAGTCTTCCTCGGACACGAGGGACAGCCGATTATTGTACATTATATTCTTTAACATTTCAGTATATTAGAGTAAAAATTGTATCTCCTTGTATTACCAATTAACGTGTTGAAATCATTAAAACGTTAAAAGTACATGTATACGAAAATATTGTTTGGTTGATTTTGAAGTGACACTTCACGAGTGCTTTTAAATACAAAAAAACTGCTTTTTGTAATAATTAGCATTAGAGCTATTCCCTCACGTCGAGTAATTTTCGTTAATGGGGGTATGTAAGGCACATTCACTTGTAGTGTTACCATACCATCCGGAAACGACACAAAGTCGGCCAAACCTTCCACCACAATGGTCAGTGAAACAGAGATAAGATGATCTCACTTAGGGTCATCCCTACAACACTCTTTACTCCCTACATCAATCCATTTACATAGCAAAAAATAAGGATATTGTCATTTTTTGTGTGAACACTTACTTTTTACCTCTATATTATAATATGTTTACTATTTAAGTATTTGAAAAAATTCATATGAATAAAAAAGATTTTTTCTAGAACTTTTATTACATCGCATAGTGATATGTTTCGCCTTAATAAGGCAATCAACTTGTAAAATTATTTTGTTTTACTTTCTAACCGATCGTGAATATCAGATGCATATTAATATTTTTATATACTGTTAATTAAAAATAATTAAAAAAAAAAAAAATTCGGCCAAAACAATAGATTGCGTCCATGTGGTGTTTAAATCACAAAAACGGCGCTAAAAAGTTAGCATTTTATTAATTATTATTATTATTATTAAATGTCGCAAGTTGTTAATATACCCGTGCTAATCATCACTGGATTCACATTTCAATACATAATTTTTAAATCTCACTTTAATATTTTTACACTGAGAAAGGACGTCTGTCGCCCGAAACGTGTTTGTGAAAACTGCAAAAGTGTGTTTTGAAAATCAGTGTTTCAAATAATGTATTTTATTTTAATTAAAAATGTTTCTTTTTGTAGTCGATAATAAAAATTACTTAAATACAATATATAATACTTAGGAAAATATGTAATCGGTTGTATGTAATATGTAAAACATATATAACAATCGCTTAATAACTAAAATCCGCTACCATTCGTATCTCCGTCAATCGCCATTTAAATCAATCGATATCTATTTTTGTACAGTTTGTGAACGTTGAAAATCAAAGTCCCTGCTTTAATTTTTCATGAGTTTAAATTTCTTGTAACAGGTGTGTTACTTCTCTCGAAGGTAGGTACTCATCATAAAAATGATTTTGTTACATATTTACTTAATATAAGGTTTTGATTATCAAATCAAAGTCAAATATCCTGAAAATAGCTAACGCGGCTAAATTTCATATTTGTTTAATGAAATTCATATGCTAGTCATATAAAAAAAAGTTTATCGTAAACTAAAAGTAAAGTACTTTAAGCTAAGCCAATATTAGTTGGATGTGTTTGCGAGTGAAAACAAACATATCGAAATATTTAAGTGGATAGTTTCATAATATTATGCCAGTAATAATTAAAAAAAACTGTTACTTTTTATTAGGCTTGTATATAAAAATGTATATATCTCGAATCAGTACTCCATTTACATCGTTGACTTATACTTTCTGAACCATTCTTTCTTCATCCATGCGTTCGACAAAACGCAGTGATCAGAGGCATAATTTAGTTCATAATACTTTCTTCCGCTCTACATTCCTTCCTAATATTTGAAACTCTGTCGTACTTGGTTAAACATACATTTATTCTGCTCTTATCCTACTTTTCCCAATTCCATGCTTCGCTTCCGTACATAAGGGTTGGAACTAGAACTCCATTATGAATCTAATCAAATCAAATCATTTTTAATTGATTTGATTGGATAAAGTAATAATATATTTTTAGTATTTGTATCTAAACCACTTTATTTGGTAACACCAACCGGTTTCGCTCCCGCCTGAGCTTCGTCAGGGATAAAGAGTAAACTTAACATTAAATCAGAGAACAACATATGAAGAAAGAAATATAAAATGAAGGGGAGAAAGAGAGGTAGGAGAAGGTGTGCGCGAGGACGAATAGAATGTTAGAATGGTGAGTCATGATCATTAAGGAAAATTATGGAAAATTTCTAATTAAGATTTTAGTGGCGGACAGCAGAGTTAATTTTTTTTATAGGAATAATAAAAAATATTTTGAATGAGGAGCATGGCTGAAATGTTGGGAAATGAAATGAAATGAAGGGCTATGGGAAAGATTATTTTGATTATTAATTTAGGGTAGATTATTGTTATGGTCTTTCTTAATTTGTAATGCTTCCAAGTTATCTTATTTGAGACCAGGTTATATGTTAAATAAAATGGTTTAGATACAAATACTAAAAGTGTATTATTATATTTTATTTAATTATGTCACAACAAATATTAAGTGCTCCATATAAAAGATTTGATTGGATTTATCATCTTGAATTTTGAGTACAACGCAATTGTGTTATACGAATATATGTGTAGTTTTTGGTATTAATTACGTGTTGCTTCTGGACGCGCTCCGTACAAATTAGCAAGGGAAAACATGGATACTTCCCATGACACGGACGCTTATGTCTGAACATTGTTATGCGCCGGGCACCAAGTATGCGCAGATGCAAATAAGCCGCCCATGTACTAGCATGCTAATGCGACCCATCGGCAGGTTTATTGTTCCATGTGGAACTTTCCAATCTGTGGACCAATTAATATGGAAATCAATAATTAATACGTTTTCCTAGAAACGCTTTGAACGGTTAAATTTACGTTAGTACCCCCCTAAAAATATTTTTAATGGAATATTCATACATTTGAATAACGATTTGTTATCACCAGCCACATAAATATTCTACAAAATTAACAATTATTCTCATGAATTAAGTATGACACAAATACTGTTTTTTTTAATTTTGATTTAACCTGAGGTAAAAAGAAGATTTTTTTTATTAAATGAGCTTTGAACAATAGAGATTGAGTGCAAACTTTCTTCAGTCTCACATAAAATGGACGATTTGGACGATAGAGATTGAGTGCAAACTTTTTTCAGTCTCACATAAAAAGGACAATTTGGACGATAGAGATTGAGTACAAACTTTCTTCAGTCTCACATAAAATGGACGATTTGGACGATAGAGATTGAGTGCAAACTTTCTTCAGTCTCACATAAAATTATAAACGGCATAAAATGTATTTTATTCTATAAATTTCTCTGAGCGAAGCAAAATTAAACTAATATTTATAAAAAATAAAATAAAAGTGTGTGGGTGATTTGATAATAAACTCGTATAGTAATTAAAATTATTAACTTTATATTTGGGATATTATAAATTTGAAGTAAAGTATTGCCGATTATTTTACATAAGAAAAACAATGCGTAACTATAGTGTGTAATTAAATTCAAAATAACATTGTTTTAACTTTACATTCATAATTTACTCGTGAATACTATAATTATAGATTAATTAACCTGAAAATTTGCGGCCATATAAAAATATTAAACAAAATGAGATAATAATACATATTGAAATAAATTTCACTTCAAGATCCATTTTCGAATTGTTCGTTTTAACCCAAAAGTTTTAATTAAATAACACTTTTCCCTGCCTTAAGACTTCACATCGCCCACATCTTTTCTAATATCAGAAACAATTTTGTATAAACTATAACAACAAGTAATAATATGCTATTTTTGGAGCGCCCTTTGTGTTTGGACGAAGTTTGTTTCAATATTATAATAATATGTATTTACGGCACAAGTAGAAATCAAATAAAGAAAAAATGATTTAAAAAAAGAATTTTATAAATGAACAGGATATCATTTGACACTTAAAAGATCGGAGGGAAGACACAGCTTGGGTAGACCGCGGCTTGATTGGTTGGACGGTGTTCTGAAGGACCTGTGACTGATGTAATTCAAACCTGAGGAGTGGAAGTCTAGGAATCAGCATAGAATCGACTGGAAAACTTTTTGGAGACGGCCAAGATCCACTCTGAATTGTAGAGCCAGAGAGAAGAACAATTAATAAAAATAAATTCTAAGCATTGTGTTGTGCGAAAGAGCGATCATTATAACGAAGTTAAAACAATGAATGAAAGTTATTTATGAAAATGACTACCCATCACGGCGTTAGATAGAAATAATAGACCCCTACATCTGTTTTTCTTCATACAACGTGTTTGCACTTATATCGATTTCTCCGACTCTTCACATGGCCGACAATTAATATTTGATTGATTTGATCATACCACGTTTTACTCGCGCTTCCTTTATTTTCTGTTCTGTTAGCATTGTTAATGTAAACTTTCTTTATCTTGCTTTTTTCTTCATTCTTTCCTTGATCAAAAGCGTTTTAATTAATCTTTCGTAAAGTTTTCATTCACACTGATTTTTATCACTTTATTGTGTACATATTTACCACATATTCGCCAAGATATTTATATGTTAAAGAAATGAGAGTTTCTGATAAGGTAGCAGAATTATACATTATTTGTTAAAACCCCTAAGAAATGCGGTAAACATAAATTGCAGGGGGCGCGGATTGAAGCATTTCATAGAATAAAACGTCTGCAAGATTTCAATCCGGCGCAGTCAGGAAATCGTCGGCCGTTATGCAAATACCAGCTCCATACAATCTGTCTCCCGTGACATTGCACGTGTGGTTAGCGACCGAGCATTCCAAGCGACTTGGGAAAACAAATATATTATTCATTACGCTTAGAATGTAACCCGGATCCATTTCTTTGAATAAACAAAATCTGCATACATCTGTTTGTATGTGCTCTATATAATATTATGTGGGAATACCTTTGCGCGTAAATATTTCAGTAGCTCTTTCGGATTCGGAGGAAATTGTACGAAAGATTGTATCTGCTAATAGGATCGTTTTCCCCGAAGGCCCGATTTTTTATAAAATAAAGTAGAGACAGGTAAAACTGTGAATACTTGGCTAACAGAGTCGTCAGTTTTAGGAAAAATCTTCAAACATATTCAAATGCGTAAACATATATCCTGAAGATACATATCAATTGAGTAATTCCTTTTTATTCCTAAACATAATGCCTTAGAATGGCAAAACATTTTCTTCCTGTAAATTAAAATAACCTTCTTGAAAACAGTTTCACAAAACGCTTTTCATTCGTATTAAATATTTAAAAGTGTTCTTTCTTTCACAAGTTTGTCTCTAATTACGGTCATTGATATACGTAAAAAAATCCAGATATGAAACCAATATTTTTTCCAAAATATATGCAAGATAAATCCTCCTTTTTTGATTATTTATTTAATTAATCCCGGATCATACTCAGACCGGTACTATAGAACGATCGATATCCTAAGGGAACTATATAATATAATATATTTGAACCAAATTATAATACATAAAATTTCATTTTTTTTCGTGGCAAACAAGACTATTTAATTCCAAACCTAAACGTTATATCCTTACTACTGAGAAAACAATAATAGCATCAATATTATCGAATTTAATACATTTAATTAAAAACACTTTTCCACTTTATAGTTTATTTTTCTAGACATGTTTTCAATGTTTTATTTCTTCATCATCAGAAAAATAATATAAATTAACAATAACAACAAAAAAACAGAAAGCGAGAAATGAATAATGTAACATAAACATATGAAAATAAGGCAGAAAGCCAGAGGGATATAATATTGTAACAAGAGCATAATGGGTGATATTTTAAGTTTAAGTTAATAAAAGTTCAATACCTTCGAAAGTGTAAAAAAGCCACAGTATCTTTAAAATTAATAATTAAATAAATGATGTTTTTATTTACTTCCACTTGTGTCTTTATTCGACAGCGACCGACATCGACAGACCAGTCTGTCGATGCCATACTAAGTTAATTTTTTAATACAAATCATTTTAAAATCACGAAAAAAAAATTCAGTAGTTTTTTTATTTTTGTTCTCATTTACTTGTTACATAATGAGGATATAATAATTTAATAAACTTTTTTACTAGTTGAATGATTGTTGAAACTTATCATGCAAAAGCACACATATCAGTTTTCATCGGTTTTTACATTTTAATGCCAATATGTCATTAAATACCAACTACATATTATAGCAAAACGTATAGGTTTTGCAAAAAACTCACTGGAAATATAAAACATGTCAAATAAAAACTAACTCAAACAAGCAGAAGCCATCAAGAACTCAATAACTCAACAAAATTTTGTATCAACTTTTTTTATAAATGTGTGCTAAAAATAACACTATCATGTTTTCATACACGCGTATTTATGGAACTTCTTTAAACTTAAATAATATTCTCCTGTATAATGCGAAAAAATGACATGTGTACTTTTTCCAAATAGGTACTGAATTATAAAGAGCGTTTTGAAAAGAAAAAAACGACGTGCGTGTTATGATTGGTAGTAAAAAAACTGAAGCCTTCAAAGTTTTGATAATTTTCTGTACTCTGTCGTAAGCAACGCTGAAAGTAATATTCTTTATCCAACTCGCACGAGGATAGATAGGTGCCGTGGAAATGGCCAGTGCTTGCAGTATGTGCGTATTAAACAATCTTATCGTAATAAAAACACCTCCAATTCAACGCCGAAACGACTCCTCAGATATCCGAGCGAATGAATATTAGATTAATATTTGGGGGTGTTTCTTTGTAAACGACCGCCTTTATTACGGCGTAACAGCCCTACAGGGCGCACTGGACGCCGCCGGATTTCCACAATTCTGGTGGCGGAGATGGGCAGCTAAATTGTTAAACAGATGTGCGGAGGCCAATAAGGAGACGCTTTTTATATTCGTTATTTTTTCTTACATAAGAACTATATTTTTTTTAGAGTTAACTGATACTAACTCATTCATATATAGTATTTCACTGATGGGGCACGTGTCTATACTTAAAAATTTCAGATTCCGAAATAAGTTACCTTTAAAATCTATTTTTTCTATTCTACTCTATTCACCTTCACTATGTGTTATGGATTCACATTTGAAAAAAATTAATTACAGTTTGTATTTTTACAACTCTTTATTTTTCTACTTACATTTGTGTTTCAGTTGTAAGACACCCTTTTTCTATGTACAAATTTCTGTAAAAATAACATGTCTGTATCAATAAAAAAAAGTCTTGCGAAAATTCAAATAATTGCATATTTATTAGATTATCACAAGCAGAAATCAATTCCTCCAAATTTTTATATAATGACACGCATGCTCTTCATTTTTCCTGACGGGAACGTATAATTTTAAAAATTAATTAAATAGCCCATTGTTTTGGCCGAAACACTATGATACCTCAACATTTTAAACTGTTAAATTAAATAACTTAGTTTTTGTATCACAATTGTATTTTATTTTACGCGACAGCTGTTTCATCAACATATGTTGACATCATCAGGTTTTACAATTGTAACACCTGATGATGTCAACATAGGTTGATGAAACAGCTGTCGCGTAAAATAAAATACAATTGTGATACAAAAACAAAGTTATTCAATTTAACAGTTTAAAAAATTATCGAATTGGTTCATTTTTGGTTGTTTAATATGTAATGCGTTTATGGTTGTTTAAAAGTGAAGCTTGGTACGAACATAAAAATAATAAATCCGATTTTTTACAAAAAAAATAATTAACATTAAATTTATTTTATCAGACGTTTGAATAAATATACGTATATTCTTAATTATATTATTTTTAATTAATCACTATTTAAAATCGTATTAAATATAAGTTAAAACGTAATTTTTCGTTGTAGTATTAAAAACTAACTAACTAACTAACCATCACGCCGTCTCCCCGAAAGGGTAGGCAGAAAGAATGGACGGTCACACTTTTACTGATGCGGCACTCCATCCTTCTCTTTTCGCTCCGCGGGAAACGCGGTGTGATGGGTTGCGAACCTCATCGCCACCAATAGGCATCTCCCGGGCACACTTCGATTGTCCAACACCCACAAAAGAAATCTAAAACAAATAATATAAAATACAATGATATAAAATAAAATAACAAAATAAAAATAATTTAACACAAAATGTTCTTTTTAGATGGTGCACATATTGTCTCTTTATTAAACGTTTTAATACACTGATATATTTACCATTTGTTATTCTCTGATTTATTTTACCATTTATTTTTATTTTGTAGTATTATATTATGTTATAAGTCTTCTTACTATCCCTCCACGTCGGCCGGCCTGCTTCCGTGCCCCGAAGGCCTAAATAAATCACTAAGGGATGGTAGTGCACCCTGAACCTGAATCGGACTTATTTATAGGGAACCATTTTAAAATGATCTGCCCTAAGGTGGGCATTTGAGGTAATAAAAAAGTAATGATTTTTTCCATGAGCGGAATATGAATGTTTCGGCAAAAGGGTAGACGTAATATTTTTTATTTAATTTGTCGTATATTTCACTAAATAGCTGGCAGTTTTCAGGGAGGCTGTTTAACATATTGCCGCGTATTTTGGATCGTTTGGTGAAAAAAACTATTTACATCCTTTTTTAGGAAAGCAACATTTTTATGTTGTTTATTTATTTTAATACATTATAATTTTAAATGTGTAATAATAATGTAATAGAACCATGTTTGTAATAAATATTTCCACTTTGTCTTTATAATGGCAGCGATAGGTTTAGCCAAGCTATCTGGAATCGACAGACAGGTCAGTTAGCCTGGCGAAACCGGTCGCTGTCAAAAGATAAAAGTGGGAGAAGTTATTAAAAAAAACATCGTTTTATTTTATTACAATTTACAATGAAATTACATCAAGAGATTTCAGTAAAATCATTAGATTATCTGAATTAAGTATGTATTGTAAATTGTAAGCTTATAGAATTAATTATAAAATAATCAAATACTTTATTTTTAACCACCCTATGGTTATTATATTATAATTGATGCCAACTTGTTTCACTTGGACCCAAGCTTCACCAGGGCAATATAATAACCTAAGATATTGTATTGTCCTGATGAAGCTTGAATCCAAGCGATACTTAATAGTTGGCATCAATTATATTAACCATAGCGTGGTTAAATAGATAGTGTCTTATTATTTTATATTTATAAGTTTTTTCACTTTCTTATTAAATCATATTTTGTCTTCTCGTGCTTTTATTTAAACTCATTTGATACAAACTTGTTAAGCCCAGTTTATATACTCGTACAAGTTATTTTATAAACTGGGATAATTATTATAGTATTTTTAACAATGTTGTTTAAGTAACAAACTTAAAAGCAACTTAGAAAACATATAAATTTTTTTCATAAAGAGCACTTTAATTACTAGATTTCCCGCGTTTTTTGATATTTAATTGTGAATATTGGAGTCGGTGGCAAACTCACCAACCGTTTAACCGAAACATTTAACTGTGATGAATAAATTCTCCTTCTATTTGAATGAACTGCTGCCTTCTGCGACATTTTATTTAACATCTCAAACCTTGGGAAGTTATAAATGAAATGGCCTACCCATTTCTCAATAAATACGGCGCATTAAGCCGGCTATAAACTGGGAAGATCTTTATTTCCCGAAAGATCAATTTTCTCAAAGAAGTCCCGTAATAATATTAACACCCAGGACTCTGATTAAGTGGGCACTTTCGATTATACGTATAAGTTGCTATATAAATATACCAAAAAAAGATTTTTATGAGATACAGTATTATATACAGTAAAGGGCAATTTTATTTGAATATTGTATTAATTGTTTCAGTTTTTAGTTTTGAGGACTTCCGAAATAATGACATTGAGGACGATAGCAGGCAAGACACTGAGGGATCACGTGAGGAACACCAGAATAAAAAAGATGTGTGAAGTTGAGGATATTATAAGATGGAGCAGACAGCGAAAAAGGGACTGGTACGGTCATGTTCAAAGAATGGACACCACCAGACTCCCCTATATTGCATTGCATAATCAACCTCATGGGACTCGTCCTCGTGGAAGACCTCCTAATATATGGAAGGACAGCTGGGAATCTACCTCATAGGAGGAGCAACACTCTGGAGAACAGACCACATAGGTCTACAATGAGGAAGTCGATTGTTTCTACTTTGAACATGGCCGGCTTTCATTAATTGATTAATTTGGTCATGTCTCCCTTGATCGTCCTCGACTTCTTTTCCCATTCACACTACTTGTTTATATCTTTTTAATAATTCTTCCCTCATCCATTTGTTCCATCTGTCCAAACCATCTTAGTGACCCTTTCTAAATTTTATTTATCACGCATTCATCCGCCTTACATTCTTTTCTTACTTCATCATTAGATATTCTATCATACATTGTTTTTCCGCAGATTCTTCTTAGTGACCTCATTTCTACGGCTTTTATCCTACTTTCATCCTTCTTCTGCCCACAGGACTAGAACTCCATTGTGCACTGCCATTATTTAAAACTCTATTTAATAATACCTTTTAAGTTATATAATTGGGAAATTCTTTAAATAACCTTTTATCGAACTTTTATGACTAACTTAAAAAAACAGCGTTAACTTTACATTTACAAACTTTTAAAAGCATGTCATAAAATATGTGACCGATGTTATTAAATATTGTATATGCTATAATATTTTTAAATTTATAAAACTTATACTTAATTGATATATATTTTTAGATGTAAATCTTTTGCATTTTTTGTTTCTTTTTATATTGCTCAAAATAGTGTTTAAGTAAAAGGTTTTTGATTATTTCGACTAATTGAAAGCAGAACAGAAAATCAGTTGCAGCACTTTGCGATAACGTTTCTCCTAATGTACCTAAAGTACGAGTATTCCAGTTTCCTACGCTTTATGTTCTTTACAATTTCTTTTGCTTTCTTCGTTCGGTGCAGAATTCATTTTTAGTTTTTATTATAATATAATATTGTATATTTAAATAAAAATGACAATCATTATATAATAATTACTGATTTGTATTTTATAAATATTGTTTATAATTTATTGAAAGCTAAGGCATTAACACTGTGGAATTCCATAGTAATATATACTTTGAGTTCTTACTGATAAAAATTAATTATTAGTACTTATAACAAATAGCCCAGATTATTTTTTAAATTTAAATTATTGTATCGAATTTTAAATGCGTTTTTATATTAGTTTTTTTTTGTTTATTTTTTATTATATTTTTATTTTATTATATTTATGGAGGTATCCAAAACACGTCGTGTTTTTTATTTTTTTTTGTGGTTTAAACAAAGTTATTTTTAATTTTCTAAGTATATTATTTATAATTATTTTATGGAAAACGAGATTTTTTGACAGGCTTAATTATTTTTAAATTATATTTTCGAATTTACTCCGTATTATAAACATTTCTTCTAATACTCGTATATTCAATTTTACTATACTTAGATTATTATCTCTCCTGATATTACTATGTATTCATCGACCTATGAACTGTGAATGTATTGTATAGTGTGTAATACATATTCCCCTCTGTTGTGCTGATAGAGTTTGAAACTCTGCTTCCGGTATTCTGCCTCCACTTCCTACCAGCTATGTACTAGGTATTTGGATGTCATCAGATATTCATACTTGACATCCTTTGAATACACAACAAGTTTAATCTTTTTGTCAGTACATCTGATATTCAAACATGACAACCATAGTTTATAACTATTTTTTATATACATCAAAGATAATATTTACTTTAATCCATATTTAGAAAGAAAAAACAGTTTTTTCTAAAACACTGAATTGTAAAAAAATATATACAAAAAAAGTATAATAATTATTATCAACACTAAATTTACATTTTGTAAAATTAGCAAGAATTGATTTTTTTTTTTTTTGTATACAAATACTTGTAGACAAATACTGGATTTTTACCCATTAATTTGTCAAATGTGGTGTCGTAAGAAGTGCGAAATGGGGAATGTTGTTAACATAAAGTGATCGCTTAACCCAACCAATGACAGGTCATTAGTCCTGTAAACACCTCGACTACTATATTCTGTTTCCAAATAATTTACATTTTCGTCTCTATTCAGATACAATTAATCCTTAAAAAATTGAAAAGTTTTAGTAATATGAATTCTTTATTTTTTTTATATACTTTGTATACAACACTCAAATTTATTAAAAAATAAAAATTAAGTACCAAACATGTTTCGGATCAACCAGACCTTTATCGGTGATATTATATAAATATTTAAAATATTATAAAATTGTTTATAAATATGGTCAATTTTGACAGATGTTATAATGGAATCAATCATTATGATATCTGTCAAAACTGACCATATATATGAACAGTTTTATAATATTTTATATATTATTATAATATCACTGATGATGGGCTGGTTAGCCCGAAACATTTCGATATTTAATTTTTATTTTTTTAATAAATGTAAGTGTTGTATACAAAGCATAAAAAAAGAAACATTAAACATCTACAACACAAAGTTAGGGCGAACATAGAAGAAATATAAATCCTTACTAATTAACTATCTTACTATCTTAGTAGATGGGTAGGCAGAGAGGATGGACCGTCATAATGTTATGTTCTGACCACCTTCTTGAACTTCCTCTACGTAACATGCTTTCTCTTCAGTATCAAAGCTAGGAAATCGATAAATATTTAATTAACCGATGTACTGCTATAGCATATACGCAAAATATCAATACAACCGCAAGATTTATTTATATTACTTATAACTTTCGTGGAAAGCTGTAGGTTGTAATTGCCGAACAATTTAGCAGTAAAATTGCGAGGAATGTCGTATTTGCATTTCGAGAAAAACCAATCAATCATAATTGATATTTTTCAGTAGTCTTTCTATCAAAATTGTACCCTTTTTATTTTTAAACTAACTATATTAATATAATTGTTTGATTTTTTAATTTGGTCAATTTTAAGTACAAGCGTAATAAAATAATGAAAACAAAAAATAATTTTACAAAATTGCTTTAATATTATATATTTAGTGTACTGGAAGCACTCTAAATATATAATAATAAAGCATCTTTGTATAATTTGTTTCTGTTTTCATTATTTAAAATGAACTTTCAATTAAAAATATTAAGCGCAATAAAATTGTTTAAAAAAAGAGTAGCAGGTATAAGTTTTGCTTATACTCGTATACACATTTAAGTGTTTCAAAGTGACTTATTGTGTTTCGAACAATAGCGTGACACTGAAGGTTAAATATGTAATATTACCGAAACGTCCGTTTCCTACAATTTTTATTAAATTTTAGGGAAATGACAACATTCGTCTTAAAACGACAAACAAAATTCTTTTTTTTACGTTTTCATCATTTTATTTATTTAAAAAGTCACATCACATATACAAATATATTTTAAAGTTTTTCAATACAATTAATATTCTCGTAAGAAGCACTTAATTTGTGGGGTGGCATTATTAAAAATAATAAACAATATTTTTTTTCAAATTAAGCACTCACTATGTGGTAAGACATTTTAAACTTATAGATACACAATAATAGAACACTTGGTATTTAACCATGCTATTTTTATTATTATGAATGCCAACTAGTTTCGTTGGACCCAAGCTTTATCAGCGTAGTGTAATAACTATGATATTATATTGCCCTAATGAAGCTTGGGTCCAAGCGAATCTAGTTGGCATCAATTATAATAACCTTGCCATGGTTAAATACTTAGTGTTTTATTATTTTATTTCTTTGTCTATCTATAAGTTTAATTAAAAACATTTTTAAGCTTTGTTTTTGCACCACTTATCGGACGAGCTACGTTAGGATTAAGAGCTTCATTAGAATAACAAAAAATAAACTGTTGTTTGTAATCCTAACAAAGCTACGGCGGGACCGAAACCGGTTGGTTAAATGAAACAAAATTAAGTAGTGTAAAAACACTATACGAAAGTCTTTTGAAATATTTAAAATAAATAATCATTTACATACATATTTTGTTCTGCAAGTTTTTGTCCTTGCTTCCCGCATTAACATTCCTTCGAGTGACACAGTGTTTGTCTTGCCCAATTACAAAAGGATGTGGAGCGTCCGGACGAGGATAAAGGACTAAGATATTCAAATGAAATTATGAAAGGGATATCTTGAAATTCCACTGTGATGAACAAAGCAAACAATTTCCTTTGTTTCCTGAATGTATGATCAAATAAGTAATGTAATCGACGTCTCCGGCGCTTCACTGAATAACTTCCATTCACGACATCGGTCCCAGGAGCGCACAATGCTACTAATGGTTTTTATTCCAAATCACGTGGAAAATCTACCACGTACGTGATTATTCGAGTATTTAAGTTACAGTTCAAATTCACTGATGATAATGTGATCCAACTAACTAGATAAATATTCAAATTATAAACGTTATTATTTGAAAGTTCATGGTAGAAATTCATTGCAAATAATGAAAATAAAAAAATTTAATTAAAAATGTCTTTACAGTATATATTAAGTGTGATTCCACTTAGGTTTAAAGGGTTTCAAAATGTTTTATTTCCCTTTTTTCTTTTTTATATACTTGGTATACAACACTTATATTAAATTTTTTTAATTACATAGACATGTTTCTGACAAACAGTCCTTCTTCAAATAAATTTAACGTCAAGTCCAATCTTTGATTTATTTCCTTTGTTGTAAGTAATTACCTGAAACCCAATAAGAACTTTAAATTATTATTTTAAATTTTAATTTGAATCATAATATTTGTTATAACAGAAGCATAAAATTCTAAAATAAATCTTTGTAACATCTGTCAGATCATGTAAACAATTATATTATATTTTAAAAAAATGTATCTTTATAGTATGTTTAACTGAAGAAGGATTGTTTGTCCGAAACATGTCTATATAATTTAATTTTTTGAATGTAAGTGTTTTATATACAAAGAATATAAAAAAGAAAAAGAGAAATAAACCGTCATAACAAAACAATGTATGGCGTATATAGAAGTAACTAAATGTCCTTTGCAAAACAGTAAAACCTCGATATAACAGATCTGGTCAAATGTAAAAATCTAAAAACGTCCTGTTAATATAATACCATGTAACCAATTTTTGGACGCCATGATAATCACGTCATACATATAGCACTAGAATTTAAGACATAATGCCTAAGATAGAAGTGATGATAGCGAAGAAGACACAACACTGCCAAAAATGCAGTTATCAGTAGTAAGATCACATCTCGGTGATCTAATAACATTCATTGACTATTCTTCAGATCACAAAGTTCAACTATATTATACACATTTCCGTAATTTTAGAGAGTTGATTATAAAAAAAACAGCAAACTTCAAAAGCACAAACAAAACTTGATTCCTTTTTCAAAGCAGGATTACCGAAAGTAAACGCGTCGATATCAAACAGTAACGTCACTTCACGACGAGTGTTCGAAGACAATAAATAGAATATTGTTTGTGTTTTGTATACGCAGAACCGCCACACTACTCTATCCTGACACAACCTTTACTTAGATTCCTCCACATTCATACAACGAGTCATACACGCACTTCGATTGTCCCGACATCAAACATGACAAACCTGAAAATTTTATAATATTTATTTGTCATACCATGGTTTCCTCGATCTAACTCCATACTCCATACTCCATTTACATCGTAACGTATACTTTCTTAACCATTCTTTCGCCAACTATGCGCTCCAAATGTAGTAGTTTTAAACTTTCAAATAATGATTTTCTCTTTTTCTTTTTTATATACTTTGTTTAAACCACATTAACATAAAAAAAAATTATTAAAAATATACTGACATGTTTCGGACAACCAGTCCTTCTTTAGTGATACATATTACAAAGATACACATTAAAAATATTATAAAATTGTTTACATGATCTGACAGATGTTATAAAGATTAATTTTGAAACGTTTTTGCTTTTGTAATAGCAAATATGATTCAATTTAAATTTGAAAATAATAATTTAAAGTTCTTATTGGGGTTCAGGTAATTACTTACAACAAAGTAAATAAATCAAAGATTGGACTTATCATTACATTTATTTGATTATTTATACAATAAATAAAATATAACCATGATGACATCAAACTGTTTACTTTGCATATTCGAACAATTGAGGTATCTATTCGAAGTTAACTGACTAAAATAACCAATATTATCAAACCATAGAAATATAGCAATTCAGCATTATTTCCGAACTTTAATGGCGCGCAGCGTCCGTCTGTTTCGTGAACACGGTAGGTACCTCTAGAGTACCTATATAAGTTCTAAAATTGCAACTACCCTCCCCAATCCTATGGGGGATATTGTCCATTCTAGCAGTAATCGTTTGAATGCAATGTTTAATATTTACTGTGCCTCCGGAAATGTTTACTTCAGCCCAATATCGAATTCGGCCCAGAATATTACAAATGAAATGAACAACTTAAGCCAACAAATTTTAGCCATTTGTTATAAGAAATAAACTAAATTTATGTTCAATACACAGTGTTTTATATGTTTGGGTTCACTTTTGATGAAAGGTTCGGTTTACTTTCTTGGATTCTGTTTTGTATCCGTGTAGTTCACGCGTCGACTGCCCATTAGGGAACCAATTTCATCAGCTCTCAAGTCGTCATATAATTTATTGTGTCTCATTTTTTTATTATTATGGTGATCTTTATCAAAATTAAATAAATAAAATTCGTTTATTTCAAGAAGTGTACATTGAAGTTATATAGATGTTGTGGGGTTTTATTTTAACGAAACAGAATATCTTGACAAAATTATCAAAGCGTTAACAGGTATATCATATTGTACTTGGACTTGGATCTTCTGGTTTACAGAGTTCGACTCTTGTGGCTATGCCTCTTACGTCTGATGGGAACATTGTTGAAATGTGATTTGGTGGGTTGTTGGTTTATGCGGAAGCATGATTTGTGTGTCCTCTGAAGGAGGGTCGATTTTGTACCCTTGTGACGGCTGGAGGTGTTTGAGTCGTAATTTGAAAAGTATTTTATTTTGGGGTTAGGATGTGAAGAAAGTCGTTTGTAAAAACGTTCGGCAAGTTTTAGAATGAATTAATCTATTATCGGGATTCCCGATCCTAGGTGCAGTTGTGTAATCCTGGTCCATGAAGGCGCACCAAGCGATAAACGGATAGCCTTAATTTGCAGGATTTGGAGTTTTCGTATGTGACTCGAAGTTGCATAGCTCCAGATTAAGGCTGCGTGAGTGAAGATCGGCCTTATGACCGTTTTGTATATCAGGAGTTTATTGTCGGTGCTTAGTTTACTGTTTCTAGCTAACATTGGGCACATAATTTATGAAGAATTTTTCGTCATAGTTGCATGCATTAAGGCGACCATTGAACAATCAAGATAGAAGACTTGCTCGTGTTTTATTGTTGTTTAATTTGCACATATAGCATCTTCGGTCCTTGTAATATATTTCAAATAATATTGGTTAGTTAATATCGTTCTCCCGATATTGAAGTAAAGATATATAACTTTCATATAGGTTATTAATTTGTGGTGTGACCTTTTTTAGAAATAAATTAAACATGTACATATTTAAACATCACATTATTTGGTTTTACTAACTAACTAACTATTCATAAGCTTAGCTCCAAGCAGAGCTTCATGTGGGTAACAAAACATGTTTTGTTGCGCTTGGAGCGAAGTTGACCAGTAGTTAAAAACAAAAAGCAATTTAAATTGGCGTTAAAACAAAATATATTCATATTATTTTTTTCTTATAATTTACTCAATGCATCTATAGAACAATTGAAAATAAATATCTAAAAGAACGGTCTTATATAGTAATTCATAGAAGAAACCTTACTTTCTAAAATCAACGGTGATAAAATGCTTTAACATTATATAAAAATATTTTTATTACAAAAAACTGTAATGTTTCGGAATGTTACTGTTTTTAGTTTATTTAATATTGGATATTTTAATATAATTTCTCTTTTTCTTTTTACATACTTTGTATATACGAGTACAACACTTATATTTAAAAAAAATTAAATTACATAGACATGTTTTGGACAACCAATCCTTCTTCAGTGATACATTTAATATAATATTATTTATTCATATTATACTCGTTTTATTTTATAAATAAATGAATAATAACAAAGTTTTTCTGAATCTTCTTCTTCTTCTTCAAGTGCCCTGTGGGGTCCCAACATTGGCGATCACCTCGGAGAATCTGTCCCTGTCCTGTGCCGCTCGGAACAGCTCCTCACATTTCGGATGCCAAGTGCAGTTTAAAAATAGTGTTTTATATCGTACAAAAATCTAACCCGCGAATTTTGTATATCTGAGCAACAAGAATATGTCTTATTTATAATTAAAATAAATTTAATAATCTTATATTTTATTATCAACGCGTTTTCCATTTTTTAGCATGTCGTGATATCTATTCTAAATTATTATTTTTAATTCCACTAATTTATTATTTTTAAAGTCTCGTCAGCTTTGACATACTGTCAGACTTGATCTCTCACGAGAATTTATTGTATAATTTGTGAAGTCAATTACCATAATACATTTATGTTTTCACGAATGTTTAAGCAAACACTCCCACTCGTGCTTGTCAAACATACTGAATTACATCCTTAATTGGAAATTTATTTTAATAATTAACGAAATAATAACCGTACTCACAGGGGAATTGTATGATAATTCTGTTTCGTTTCTATTTAATAAAACACACATTTATTTTTAACCGACTGTATAAAAAATATTGTAATTATTCTCTAGCATTACTTACGTAATTTGTTTAAAATATCATGACCTTCGTGGCCTAGTGGTAAGTGCTTTGACTGTCACACCGAAGGGCTCGGGTTCGATTCCCGGCAGTGTGATTGTCGGTGAAGAATTCACGTGACTATAAAATGGCGATAGATTAGCTACCTATCACATGTAACGAGAATCGATATGATAGCTATACCCTTTACATCGATTTGGCTCGCGCTGTAATGATGTAAAGAGCGATTCAACAAAATAATAATAATAATAATAATAATAATAATAATAATTGTAATTAAAAAATATAAATGTTGGTGTAAACTAATGAAATTGCTAATAATTTGTTCAAAATATAGTTAACGTAGGTAATGAAATTTTCCATAAAATTTACTTATACATTTATTTACATTAAATTAAAACAATAAAAACATACTATAATTTTCACGAAACCGGTTGTTAGTATTTAAAAACAAATAAAGTTGTATGAAAACAAAATACGTATGTGTTTTAGTTATTTTTAAGATAATATAATAAATCAGTTGTAGATAACTAAGATACTACCGATCACGCCGTTTCTCCACAGGGGTAGGGAGAGAGGATGGATCTCCATACTGTTTTTATTTTTATTTTTATACACACTCTCGAACTTACCTAACATGCATACATCGTAAAATGCACGATCGTCGATTTTTCCAACTTCGAATGTGACCGCCTTATAGTATTTGATTAATTTTATTTTGCCTTGTTTTCCTTGGTCTTCCACGACATCTCATTATTTCCACTTACACTGCTTGTATCTAACATTGTAACCATTCTTCACTTGTCTATTTGTTCCATATGTCCAAATTATCTCAGGGATATTTTTTAATTTTACACGAGTTGCATTGACGACCTTCGTGGCCGAGTGGTAAGTGCATTGACTGCCACCCCGAAGGTTCCGGGTTCAATTCCCGGAGAGGAAAGTGTGATTTTCACACTGTCTTTGGTCTAGTGTAAAAATTACGTGACAATAAAATGGCGATAGATTAGCTACCTATCACCTGTAACGAGAATTACTATGATAGCTATAATACCCTTTGCATCGATTTGGCTCTTGCTGTCATGATGTAAAGAGCGATTCAACAAAATTATAATAATAATAATTTACCTACCTTATTTCGCTATTCGGTATTCTATCATACATCGTTTTCCCAAGCATTATTTTCAGTGATCTCAGTCCTACGACATTTATCCTACTTTCATCCTTCTTCTGCCAGCTCCAAGCTTCATTTTCATACAAAGGAGTTCGCACTAGAATTCCATTATATACTGCCATATTTGCTTCAGTGGATATATTTCTATATGTAGTGATGACTTTGCATGTTGTAGATAATTTAATATAAAGTGTATTTCAAACGTAAATTACAAATAATGTATTTTGTAAATTATTCATAATTTGAGAGTTTACTGGAACATGAAATTGAGTTGGACTTGTAGATAGGTACGCAAATGGTCTAGATACTATTTGAGTACTGTAAACGCGGGCCCGAGTCAGAAGTGGAGGAAAGTTGAGGTGGCCGGAAGGATGGACTGAGATTGGTATTCGGAAAGGAAAGGAAACTTCTCCGAGGAACTTTCTTCCGGTTTGCAGTCTCGTCGTGCAATTAATAATAAGGGTAGGAACTGGGCAAAATATTAATTATTACTACGATCTGAAACTTTTAAAGCAGTTTGAAAATTATTTTGACCGGTCCCTAGAGCTTCCCCCTTATTAAAAAACCATTTCGTCTTTGTGAAAAAATTTCCACCGCCTGAAGCATTCAAATTTTAATCAAGTTTAATTGAATTATAGATTGGATACTTAAGGTTTAAATGTTTAAGAGAAAACATGCCGATTTTCAAAACACGTGTTTTGAATGTTATAATTCAATGTAAATGGAATTGATCAACGAATATACAATCTTCTTCTTCTTCTTTGCTAGCCTTTTTCTCTCCACTGCTGGATATAGGCCTCTTCCAATTTCCTTTACTCGTCTCTATCCTGCCCCCTTTGTATGCAAGATTTTCCAACCCTTTTGACAATATCATCGGTCCATCTCATCGGTGGCTTTCCAACACTTCGCCTATATGCCCATGGTCTCCAACTGAGTATTCCGGGTGGGGTGCCCATCTGTTGCCACCCTGTCTAGCCAAGTGTCCAGCCCCTTGCCATTTCAATTTTGCCACTCGGTCCATGACGTCAGCAACCCTGGTGCGGCGTCTGATTTCTTCATGCGGTCTAATGATATAAATTAATATAATATATCCCAACATGGATTTGGAAAAAAAGTTTCTTAACTAACTACCTAACTAACCATCACGCCGTCTCTCCGAAGGCGTAAATAGAAAGAATGGACCGCCACACTCGTGACATACTATTGTCGCTTTCTCAACATTCATACATTGTGTCATGCACGCACGTCAATTTCTGCGATCCTCACGTGGCTAATATTTAATTTTTGATTTATTTGATCTTGTCACGTTTTCCTCTGTCTTCCTATATTTCTAGTTTTATTAACATCGTTAACGTATTTTTTTTTCATCGTTAACGACATAGACCTTTGATTTCAAAAAACTCTATGAAATGAAATCTAATGGTGTTAAATCATACGATCTAGGGGGTCAATTCTGATCACCGAAACGAGAGAGAACAGACAAACGGATTTCCACCAACATTCTCATACACTTTTCGCTTGTTTTTGGACGACCAGCGCGTTTAGCGTCTCCAACTGATCTAGTCTCTCCGAATTTTTCAATTAATCTCTTCACAGTTGATGAAGTTAAAACACTATTCCGATCATATTTTGTATGAAACATTCGAACTGCTGCCGCCAAAATTTCATTATTTTTTAGATATTTTTCAATTATGAAAACACGTTGTTGTATCGGGTAACGCTCCATTTTTACTAACCCTTATTTGTCAGCTACCAAATTGCTTTTTTTCGTTGTTGCCAACAATTTACTGCACGAAAGGCGACAAATTCAAATCTTGCATTAATTTTGGAACACTCTATATATGGTTAAAATGTTATAAACTATAAAAATGCAGTATTTATAAAATGTAATTGTTTCATCTAAATTAATTTTAACGCGGCTTTATTCCTCGGGATGGAGTCGTGCATTCTGTATGTGGGAGATATTGCCTATCTATAGATTAAAGAAGACATAAATTCTCATCTCGGCTTTGTACTCACTTATTGAAGACGAAGGCGGCTGGTCGCGTTAGACGTGCGACGTTTTGTTCCGGCTAAATAAGATAGATGGCGCCATGCTATTATTTCTCTACTCCTGGAGGGAACGAACACGACATGAGATAATTATAATAAAGTTGAACAAATCGATGCAAGGAAAATGGAAAAACTTAGTTTTAAATTATAAAAGTACAATATTTTTTAATATGAAATAAAGGGGAGAAAAATAATATGGATGACAAAAACCAAGTTATTTATTTACGTATTTAAAAGCACAAAAAATCTTTCTTATTTTGTACATATTAAATAAAAATTGCTTTTTACAGATCGTCTACAATCGTCTACTAAAAACAGCTAAGATGGCAATGCACAATGGTGTTCTTGTGCCGACCCTTATGTATGGAAGTGAAGCATGGAACTGGCAAAAGAAGGATGAAAGTAGAATCAATGATAGCGTGTCAAATGCAAGTAAAAGAAGTAAATGTGGTGCGAATGAAAGTGTTATGAACAAAATAATGAAAGGGTCATTAAGATGGTTTGGACACATGGAAAGAATGAGTGAAGACAGAATGGTAAAGAGGGTATATATAAACGGCGTGAACGAAGCTAGAAATAGAGGAAGGCCGAGGAAGACGTGGCACGATCAAATCAATCAAATATTAAATGTCAGTCACGTGAGGAGTCGGAGAAATCGACGTGCGTGCATGACAAGATGTATGAATGTAGAGGAATCGAGAGAAATATGTCAGGACAGAACAGTGTGGCGTTCCATTCTTTCTGCCTACCCCTCCGGGGATACGGCGTGATGGTTATTTAGTTAGTTAGTTAGTCTACTCAAAATATTTCCTATTTGATGGTTGACGTATTAGTTTTGTAACAACAACAACAACAAACCATCACGCCGTTTCCCCGTAGGGATAGGCAGAAAGAATGGACCGCCACACTACTCTATCCTGGCACACCTCTCTAGCTTCCTCCAAATTCATACAGTGAGTCATACACCCACGTTGATTCTTCCAGCTTCCAACATGACCAACCTTTAAAATTTGATTAATTTGGTCTTGCCATGTTTTCCTCGGTCTGCCTCGACTCCGTACTCCATTTACATTATTTTTTGAAAATTCCATTATTAATTTATAATAGTAAACACGATTGATTAGTGGCTTAACCTTGATTTAATTTATATGAATTATATAAATAGGCAAAAATTTATTTCTATTTATTTCTTTAAGAAAGCCCTTGCAAGGCGAAACAAATTTGGCACTATTTATATAATTCATATAAATTAAACCCGAGTAAAACCACCAATCAATTGTGTTTACTATTATAAATTTAAATATTTCCTCTCATAAGCTGAAGTGTGTCTACTGTTGCCGTGATTAAATACTAGATTATGTCATTAAATGTTATACAAATGTTGTTACAATAGAATTTTAAAATTAAAGTTATTTAAGATTTTTTACATTTGAAAATTTATGTCAAATTGTAAATTTCTAAATGTTAAACGTGTACACAAGTAATAAGTAATAATAATAATTATATTGAATATGATCTAAGTGATTGAAGTATTGGCAAGGCAAAATGAACTTAGATTAAGTGATTCAGTTAAAACATATTTTCATTCCTGAACAATATTTATATAATTCCATATTTAACAATTATGAAAACATCCGTTATCTAAAAGATTATATATTTTTATGTTTAATTTGAGTAACATGTTTTGCCTTATTATTATACAACAATATCACATTTGATATCATGATTAAAAAATGGACAGCATCCATGTTAAGTACAAAAATTCATGTTAGTGAAAGTACGTTCAGAAGGCAAATACTCTTAATTCTGGAGGGTATCCTGATTCCTGATGTCGAACCATCTCTCATGCATTTCTGGTAGTATACTATACACAATATATTATTTTACCTGTTCTCAATAGATGCCTTAAAAAAATGTTTTGTAATGTCTATTGATGAAATAAACTGACTTGATTTGATTTGAAAAATAGATTTAATATGAATGAAAATGTTTGTTAAATAGAATTTTACTTTATTATGTTTCATCTTGCTAAGACATTATGAAATATTTTCTAATGCATTTTCATTTGGTCACTTTTAATAAAAGTTTTAAAATACGAACTCTTTTTTATTCGTATTAATTATTAAATATGGAGCTGTACATCAGTGTTAAAGAAACAATAAATACAAAAATATATATTATAGCAAAAAATACAACTTTCAAAAAAGCGTTTGGGTCAAGAGCAGAATCCTCAAATGCTCGGAACATGTTTTGTGCTTCGTTTTACGGTATCCTTCAAAGGGGCGTCAGGGGTATGAACTGCCTAAGATATTCAGACCTTTCGCAGACTCCTTGGCACGGGACCGGCATGTAAACTAGGCAGGACTAGCAAAGGCCGTGGAACAGGGCTAGTCCGGGCGGCCCGACACCCATAGACAGAAATTCTCATGCAGGAAATAAAAGTATATTGAATTTGAATGTCGCGGGTACTCGTAAAGGATTTTGACGGAATTTAATATGGAAACCGGACAATAAGGTGGATAATAGTTCTATGGATAAATATTGTGTGCGTTTTATGTTTCAGGGCGTTTTTTTATACTTTCTATATTATCACACATTTTTTCATTTTATTTATTGACCAATTATATGGTTTTGGTATTATGTAATATAATTATTAAAAGCTAAGATGGCAGTGCATAATGGTGTTTTTGTGCCGACCCTTATGTATGGAAGTGAAGCAAGGAACTGGCAAAAGAAGGATGAAAGTAGAATAAATGCAGTAGACATGAGATCTCTAAGACGAATGTGTGACAAATCTGTATACGATGGAGTGACAAATGCAAGTATAAGAAGTGAATGTGGTACGAATGAAAGTGTTATGAACAAAATAAGGAAAGGGTCATTAAGATTCTTTGGAAACACGAAAAGAATGAGTGAAGACAGAATGGTAAAGAAGGTATATTGTAAACGGCGTGAACGGAGCTAGAAATATAGGAAGGCCGAGGAAAACGTGGCACGATCAAATCAATCAAATATTGAATGTCGGTCATGTGTCACATTTCAAGTTTATTATTTTTGCAGTTTAGAGAGAATTGTTTTTAAGATAATTTGGCTTTCAAAATACAATAAATTATTAACAATGCGTTTTGCCTGATTTGTGTCATTTTTTTTTTCAAAAAATATCTTTAACCAGCATATGTAACATTTGAATTAATTATTGGGTGTGTGAATTTGGTTTTCGCTCTATATGTTAAAGTTATATAATTTATATAATCATAATTATTGAATTACACAGAGTTTACAACTTATTTTTTTTAGTATATTATGTATTTTATTAAATGCATTCTATTTTCAATTTTGAAACTACAAATTATTATCCATAAAATCTCCTTATAACTGTCAAATCTTAACACAGCCAGCACAACTGGCTTCTCCTAACTATCTACCGTTCCTCTGTCATGCCCATAATCAAGGAGGTAGTATTTTTCTCCCTTTCGTTCATGACCCAAATACAATACTTTTCTAACTCTTACACTTATGACGTCTGAATTACTGACCCAACCAGTCCACGGTATGCGGAGCACTCTGCGGTTTATCCACATTTCAAACGCCTCCACTGGTTCATTATATTTATTTCCAAGTCCAAGTTTCACAGTAAAATAGACCATACATAATTGAACGTATTTTTTCCTTTATTGGTTTCCAAATAATATAATCCTTGCCGATGGTTATCTCAAGAATATAGTTATTTTAAAGTTTTCTTTCAATATTTTGTATTTAATTTCAACTCAACAGAGCTGCTCAATCAAGTTTTAGGGTCAATGGGCTTTCTAAATATGTTCCGACATTTGCCTTACAGCCGAGGAATCTATGGAAAAACTTAGTCGGAACATTTAGGGTACAGTTATGGGGAGAACAAATTGTCTTATGAAATAAGAACAAATATGTACACTTAAGGCTTTGGCGAGATAAGATTCATTATATTCACAAATATTTTATTTATTTAGTGTCATTAATTTATAAATGATACTGGTAGCCATCTCTTGGAATTTCAGACACAAGTTTTCATTTAAATGGATAGCCGAAAAGTTATCGTGGGGGACCGCTCTCGAATTTCCGTTCGCTTAAACGTATTACATAAAATTATTATCTCAAATAATATAATTTCACGATACGCCGCTGTCCGGTATAATTCTAAGATGAAATCCCTTTGCTGTTCTTGCACAGAGCGCGACAGGGGCGCCAGGTCCAGCCAATGCGGCGACGGTCTGAATAACCAAATCCGTGCTGTATTCAATCAAAACTGTTTGTACTGGCGGAGGCTGGGAGGATCGGGAGCCGTAGCGTGAAGGGTGGTCCTTTGGCATATTTCAGATGCCTAGCTGTGACACGATTGTTTCAGGATCTAATTATTCATATTTACAACAATAGGCACAAATGAACGCCTGTCCGCGTGTCCTACTGGAATTTACTTTAATAACATGATTCCATTACTTAGTCAAAAACTTATGTAGGAAAAAAAATCATAACATACTCGTAAATATCTTTTTAACAGCATTGGTGTAAAATTAAAAGAAAAATAATTTTAAAAATGTTTACTTGATTTTTTTCAACAGTGTATTATAACAACATTTTCTTGCATTTTTTTACTTTTAATAAACGCTGATATTAGAAAGGAATGTAGAGCAAAAGAAAGGTATTATAAACAAAATTATGAAAGGATCGCTGAGTTGGTTCCGACATATGAAGAAAGAATGGTTAAAAAAGCATGGCCAAATTAATCTAATTTTAAAGGTTCGTCATGTCATAAGCCGAATAATGGACGTGCGTGTATGACTCGCTGTATGAATGTGGAGGAAGCTAGAGAGGTGTGTCAGGATAGAGTAATGTGGCGGTCCATTATCTCTGCCTACCCCTGCGGGGAAACGGCGTGATGGTTTGTTGTTGTTGCTTATTTAAAACATAAATTCGGAGGTGGCACAGCCTGTTTGTCAAATTTTTGGAAGTTGTATATATGTTAATATGCAACACCAAACTTCACATGTTAGTTTCAATCTACACACTAGCGCCATCTATGAAGACTGGATTAAGCATTAAGCAGAAGATCTTTTTATTAACGCAATGTGAAAGACCACCGCCATTAACGCATTGCTAGATGACGCCTGGAGATGTCACTCCAATTTATATGCTATAACTTGGACCAGTTTTTGTGTATTTATGGATATTTATGAAAATAATTTAGTTATTAATATTTAGTTTCAAATATGTAGGTATACTTTCAAAATAACCACACAAACCTTAACACGAATTCGTCTCCGAAGTGAAAATTTTGTAATTTCATTTAAATTCATTTCGAATCTCTTAAAATTTCGTGTTCATTCCGCCGCAAATGATTCCAGCAACTCCAATTTAGTGTGTGACAATCACCGCAGGCGGAGCCAAGCCTCCTCTCCGCTCCTCGCCGCACAGTATGACGCCCACACTAGATGGTGGACATTCATCTTTTGGTATAGCTGAAATAAATAAAAAAAACTTTACTTGATTGTGCAATGTGAGCAAACCACATATTTGTGATAATAAAATCACAAGTTTTGAAATATTTGTTACAAACAAAAATAATATCGCTATAAAAATATTGAAGTAGTTTATACAACATTTTGAATGTATACAAATTCTTGTAGACAACCCATTGCGGATACATTTATGTATTTTTATAAGGATTAATTATATCTCAATAGAGACGAAGATGTAAATTGTTTTTCTGAGAACAGAATGTGGTGGCCGAGGCGCTTACAGGACTTATGACCTGTCATTGGTTGATTGATTTGTCTGATTTGATCTGTTCCCAGAAAAACAATTTACATCTTCGTCTATATTGAGATACAATTAATCCTTATAAAAATATAAAAAAATATTCGCGATGGGTAAAATCCAGTATTTGTCTACAAGAATTTGTATACATTCAAAATGTTGTATAAAATAATTGGTCCAAGTAGGCATAAAAATTGGAGAGACATCTCCAGGTGTAATCTAGTACTGTATGATTTGCAGAGACTTTCACAGTGCATCAATAAAGATTTCTGCTAAATGCTTCGCAATCTTAATAGATGACGCTGGTGTAGAGTGAACTAAAAAATGTAAAGATAAGGATTAATGGGATAAATAATTATGGGATTCAAGCATATATACAAGTTCCAAAAAATTGTCAGATGTGGTGGTCATAAGAAGGACGGAATGGGGAATGTTGTTAATCATAAAGCGATCGCTCAACCCAACCAATGAAAGGTCATAAGTCCTGTAAGCGCCTCGGCCACCACATGCTGTTCCCAGAAAAACAATTTACATCTTCGTCTCTATTGAGATACAATTAATCCTTATAAAAATATAAAGTAGTTTAATATATTTGGTATACAACCACTCAATTTTTTGCGAATGAAGGGGCCTACCGGTTTTGGTCTATACGAGCTTCCTTTCGTGTTCAGATTCTCTCTCGTTCTACATAGGAAAAACAATACGCAACTTAAATCTTCGGGTCGCGGAATACGTGAGATGTCTCCGTAGCAATTGATTCTGCCTCTCCCACATAACTACATCCTCGACCTCACATTAAATTTGACATTTTAAAATGTTTGCACAGTATCTTTTCATGTTTAAATATATAATCCGCTCAATATTTACATATAATCTGATATGATCAATTTATAAGACCATCAACACCAAGCTGCTCTTTTATAACACCATAATTAAGCCAGTGGTGACGTTTGGTTTTAAGTCGTGTACAATGACTCCTAAAGAACAACAAAAAATCTACTGGTTAGAGAATAGGATACTGAGAATGATCCTGAGACCCAGACCCGATGTTGCAGCGAGAACTTGGAGGCATAGAACCGAAAAAGAGATCCGTACGATGACCCAGCAGTCCCTTATAATGAGGACCGTGAGAGCGGGTCGCCTAGTATGGATTGGCTATGTATGACGAACCGGGGATACCAGAGCAATTAATACCCTGTACGCGTCCAGAACAACCGGAGTAAGACCTCTCGGAAGGTCGAGACAGCGTCCAATTGATAATGTTCTGGCTGATCTGGCTAGGTTGAGCGAGTCGGACTACTGGAATTAAAAGGCGCAGGATCGAGGAGCTTGGAAGAAAATCAACAAGGAGGTTAAAACTTTTCAAGTTGTATGGCTATAGGAAGTAAGTCTTCTTCTTCTTTATTTAGGACTGCGTCCTGTTATTTCTCGGAGCCTGTTCCTCGGATGTAGATGTCCAACTGTCTTTGGTTATGTTATTATTATGTTATTATTGCTATTATAATTATTGTGATAATTATGAATAATATACAATGGTGCTGTGCATTTTAGTTTTGTTTTCTGTTTCTGCGTCCCTGAGTTGCTGCTCATGGATGTTGCCACTGGCTCCTATTCGTTGGTTTTGTTTGACCGGAAGTCTACATTGCCCCTCGGTTGGTGTGTTCTGATCTACTTTTCTGTTTATAATGTGTCTTTTATAAATACTGTTTTTTATTTATTCATTTCTGCTCTTTCTTAAACCTGTCCTCCATCCATCCCATCCCAATTTATTTATTCTTACTTTACAATTTCCCGCCTCCCTCATACACTATATTCTTCCTGTTTTAAAATATAGTTTGTTATATATTTGTCCTATGGTGTATTGTGTATTAATGTGTGTTTTATATAATTTTAATGTGTTTTTACTAATTTAAGGTGTTTTATAAAATATTTACTTCTGTTTTTATTTAATAACAAAGAGATATGAGGCCGCGCGGGAGATATATAAGGTTAAAATAATAGATTAAATGTGGTCTGTCATCCTATTGATTGAAGACAAGAAAAGGCTAAATTAAATTAATGTAAGTCCCGGATGGACAAGGAACAGGCCTAGATAGTGCAGCGAGACTGACGAAAGGGCGTTGCTGCGTCCTATAACAGTCTCGGGTGGTGGTGGGAACCTTATGTCTTGCCATCTTTTAGGTGGTCTTCCTGGAGGTCGATTTCCTGTTTGTACTTTATTTGCGGTTATATTTATCATTCTTTCCACATGATCTCTCCGGCAGCGTCTTAATTAATAAATATAATTAATTACAAAAATACATAAAATTAATGTCCACTAGTTTTAAATTCACAACACACTGTGTGCCGCCTCCTTTGATCCCGGGATGGCTAATTGTAGGGCCGTTGTTGCGTGTGCGAAGCTGGGGAGCCATTACACACTTGAGATATGAAGGAAGTTATAATAAGAACATAGGGGAGTCTTTGACCATATTTCAACCCTCTGACGTAAATATTCATTAATCTCGGGGTGCTATCGCATGCATGTACGTACGAGTATATGGATTTTTATATACAAAAAATCAACATAACCCCTTCTCAAATTATTATTTATTTTTATAATTTGCTTTATTTCAGTATACTAATTGAAAATTTTCTTGGAATTATATCTGCTGCTATACAGAAAGCATAACTTCTATAACGGGTAATGGCGATACATTTTTACAGCCATGTTCCTGTACTTTTCAGTTTTCAAGTCCAAAATTATCAGTACGATATTAAAACTATAAATAATTTTGTGGATATTTGCTTTATTTTAATTGTTGTGAAAAGTTTTTTCATATTTCTCAATATTTCGTGAATATTCATCTTTATAATTTTTTGGCCTTAATTGAAGTAAATAGTATTTTTTATATTACAAGATATTTTTATTATTATTTTGTTGAATCACTCTCTACATTTTTACAGAGCGAGCCAAATCGATGTGAAGGGTATATCTATCATATTGATTCTCGTTTCATGCGATGGATAGCTAATCTATTACCATTTTATTGTCATGTGAATTCTATACCAGACCAAAGACAGTGTGACAATCACACACTGCCATCCACAGAAATTGAACTCGGGAACTGGTGTGACAGTCATCGCCTTCATTACTCGTCACAACGGTGGTCGATCACAACTTGTTTATTTAATTTTTACAATAAACTCAGATAACCCGACGTAAGCTTTTAAATAAATAAATTGGTAAAATTATTCATTAATTTTATTTTTCAAAACAATATTACACAATGGCTCACTTCTAAGATTTTCATTTGATAAATAGCATGCATTTGAGAAATCGTCGTGTGAGCATAACACAATGTATAAATGTTGAAGAGTCGAGAGAAGTATGTTAGGAAATCCCAATGCTTCTGCTTACTCCCTCGGGAAATGACGCGATGATAACTTAGTTTTTTTACGAGTAGAAAGAATTAATTTTTTTATTATTATTTGTATTTAAAATTAAATTAAATGAAAACACTGCACTTTGTGTTTCACCGCTATGCGGGTTATTTTAATTGTCGACTAGTTTCGCTTGTACCCAAGCTTCCTCAGGGCTTCGAAATAACGGGAATCTATCATTTATTTATTGAAAGCCAAGGCATTAACACTGTGGAATTCCATAGTAAAACATACATTAGAATTTTATATTATCATTCAATTAATATGTATTATAATTGTTTAATACTATTTATTAGTTCTTACTGATAAAAAAAAATATTAGTACTTATAGCAGTAAGTCCAAATTGATTTTTAAAATTTAAATGTATTTTTCCCTTGTCGATTTTTAAATAAGTTTTTTATTAGTATTTCATTGTTAAGTTTTATTATATTATATTTTAACACTTGAAGATGGAGGTATCATCCGAAATATATCGTGTATTTTTTTTAAATATTTTGTGGATTATAAACAAAATTATTTACAATTTCCAAAGAATTTACAATATTTGTAAATTTTCCCGGAGTCATAAAAGCTTGCATAATTTAACTATTTGGCCGTTAATTAATAACTAATGAACCTTTTTCACCTAATCATCAACAGCTCCTTTCACACTCACTTATCCATATCCATTACCCCCTCCCCGTCCCCACGCCACGCCCCCGCCCACTCCAGCAACCCTTACAAGGATTTCCGTTTACAGTAAAACCATTTTGCTGGGAGTAACTCCGTCGCTAATGAATGTGTTATTATATATATGTACTTGTCAAGTGAGAAGTGCACGATTTAATTACCAAACATTAGCGAGTTACTTTTTCATACACAAGTTTACAATAGGATGTACCATACGATAGGATATACAGTGTAAATAAAGCGCTGAACTAGTTTTTGGAATGAATTACAAATTGTAGTTTCTTGAACAATGATTAGAAAGGCAAAACATGACATTCTCATTAACTATTATATTATATTATAAAATAAAACATTGAGAAATAAAACGTTTTCAATCGTAATAATTAAGAATTATAAAGTGTTGAATCCATCTATTATCTATCTATTAAATCTACCAATATATTATTGCAACACCTAATGATGTCAACAAAGGTTGACGAAACAGCTGTCGCGTAAAATAAAAAATATGGATATTGTGATACATTACCAAAGTTTTTTTGAATAATAATTAAATAAAACTATGTTTTTTATAGCTAGTTCCACATTTGTCTTAATTTGATTTAACTGTAAATAATGTTGAAGAATCATAGTGTTTCGACCAAAATAATGCACTATTTAAGAATTATAATATTAAATATTAATAAAAACGTCCGATATACAGATATTTTGATATATTTTGTACTAGCAATTAAATCTTTGTGAAACATGTCATTCCCATAAAATAAATTTAATTTCTAGAAAACTTAAAATTTTCATCATATTTATCTCTTTACGACAGACTTTAGTCTTAGTTTGGATAAGTAGAGTTAGTGAAATAAAAATATTATAGAGTTTATTTTCTATATTTTTCTCACATGCTTCATTGTGATCACATTTTTACAGTATTTATCATACTATCAACAATTATTTTTAAAGTTTTTCGTGTTTCGTTTTTTTTAATGATTTTTAAACTTTTTCGATACATAAATTGTATAGCTTATAGAATAAATATTATAGTAAATTAATTTAATTGTTTATGTTATGTATGCGTACATTTATAATCTATTGATATGCATTGTACAAAGAGGATTTTGGTTCTAAGGTGTAAACATTCTTCTCCAACTGATATTTCACAATCATATTGATCACTTTCAACAGGATGAGTGATCATTTAGCCATAAAACAATCACTGCTTACAATGGAAATTTCAATTAAAAACAATGTTTACAAAAAACATGGTTAAACTCAGAAACAATTTAAATAAATTCGTATCAAGATTATAATTAGCTGTAAGATACTTCTATTTTTTTTTTTTTAATATAATATATGTTTTTTATTTTCTAAGCTATTTGCCTTAATACGTGAAATATTTTCTTTCCTTTTAAAATAGTTTAATTTGCATTTAAAAATAAACAGATAATCACATTCTACATAAAATAATATGTTCATGAATGTTAATTATAGCTTGAATACACCAACTTCACGAAGTGTTGCGGTATCGCAGAGCAACGTTTAAGCTCACTTTTGACATAACGCTTAGCTGGCGGTACGGTATCGCCCTGGAGAGCTAAACGATTTTTGTTTTCTTAGTTTATGCTAGTGGCTACTAAGTAAACTCTACTCAATTTACACACAGCAACCATCCGGAAGATGGAGAGTGCGGAATCTTCGAAACATCGATAGAAGAGAAATAGTACAATTTATTTTATTAATATATTTATATCCAAAGCATTAAAGAAATATTTTCCGATGCACTAAGGATACTAGTAAGACATACACAATAATAAGTTTTACATAAGCGGGAGATGCCTATTGGTGGCGATGAGGTTCGCAACCCATCACACCGCGTCTCCCGCGGGGCGAAAAGAGAAGGATGGAGTGCCGCATCAGCAAAAGTGTGACAGTCCATTCTTTCTGCCTACCCTTTCGGGGAGACGGCGTGATGGTTAGTTAGTAAGTTAGTTTAAAAAAAATAGCGAGAAACATAACATGCATGATAAAGAAATAAATACCGGCTCTGCATACCGGCATATCCATTGGCAGGTTGGTTCTGCATGGTGATTTTTTATTCTTATTATTTTATAAAATTTAACGAAACCAATAAACTCTTTACTCCGGGAGACCGATGTAAACTCAGTTTTTCAAAAGAGGAAGAAAAAAAAGTGTTTTAATTCTTAAAAAAAATGTGTTAATGGAATTTCACAGTGGTAACGCCTTAAGTTTATCTAAAATCAATTAAAATTAAATGCTTAACTTTATTTTACAGTAAACATTTTCTTATTTTCATTTCACATACAAAACTCTTTAGGGAATCGACGAGATGGTAATAAGCTGAGACACGCGAGTAAATAAGCAGGTAATAAGATTTCATTTCATTTCCCCGCCATAACACGAGTAGAATTCAACTTCCACGGCACAAGGCAGATAGAGTGTGTGCTCTTGGAGCTATATCACGTGTTAATACCATGTAAGTAAAATAATCGTGAAACTTGAGACACCCATCTTAGTTAGTTAGGTACTAGAAACTGGAAGATTCAAACACCTTTCAGAAACTTGTGTTCTCTGGGGGGAGGCATCAACTTACAGAAAATTCAAGACATGTAGGGACGGACATACCCTGATTTTTAGCCGGTAATCTAGAACCGGTATCTACGTAAGAATTATCTGAAATTTTAAAATTATCATCGCATAAAGATTTTAAACATGATACAAATTTAATGTAATAATTAAATAAACCGATGTTTTTTTAAATACTTCCACTTTTCTCTTTATTTCGACAGAGAGCGGTTTTGCTTTTGAGCAGTTCTATCATAATACTATCTATCAGTTTATCAGTTCTATCGACAGTCTGGTGACACTGTTATTAACTTACTCCTTTATATACTATACCTACATAAAGATTAGGGGTGGAAAACATGATTCTATACAAAAATAATTATGTTAAATTTACTGAATTGAAATATTGATATTAAAGTTACTGAAGAACTACTATCTAACTAACTAACTAACCATCACGCCTTTTCAACGGAGGAGTAGGCAAAGAGGATGGATCGCCACATTGTTCTAAATTGACATAATTTTCGCGTCTCTTCTACATTCACACATCGTGACATGCACGCTCGTCGATTGTTTCTACTTCGAACAATTGATTAATTTGGTCATGCCATGTCTTCCTTGGCCTTCCTCGACTTCTTTTCCCATTCACACTACTTGTATATATATTTTTAATCATTTTTCCCTCATCCATTCATTCCGTATGTCAAAACCATCTTAGTGACCCTTTCATAATATTATTTATCACTCATTCATCCGCCTTACATTCCTTCCTAGCTTCATCATTAGATATTCTATCATACATTGTTTTTCCGCACATTCTTCTTACTGACCTCATTTCTACGGCGTTTATCCTACTTTCATCCTTCTTCTGCCAACTTCAAGCTTCACTTCCATACATAATTTATAGAAGAGAATTAATGATTTAATTATTATTTAAAATTAACTTCCAAGAAACTTGAGTAAAACCATTCAATTGAATTATTTTTCTATTACATTTCTAATTAATATAAACATAAATGTCTGTTTTCTAGAAGTTCTATTATATTTCTTTCTCACTATTTTAATTTTATTTATTTTACTTTTACATGATAAACTAGGCATGGCCTGTATCGTGGCGACTACATAAAATAGCATGTTAGTGGAATTTTTAGTAACATGGCGGTTTGTTAGTATTTGTTAGTAATCTTATGCTAACATTGGTAAGAGACTTATCGCAACATTATCATATATTAAAATTAAACGCTAGGAAAGTTGTGATAATACATTAACATACTAGGAAAGATGGTTGACCCCTTTACATATTTGGTAAGAGCACGTTTAAATTTCTTTATGTCGTTAATTGATAATATATACGAGTAAGTTAATAGATTCTCAGGAAGACGATTGAAAATATAGGGCGCGTGGAATTTTCTTTATTAACTCTTTTAAAAATTGCATTACGTTTGTTTATAATTAGATAAATTTAGATTTTGATTCATTTGTATGTACTATAAACTCATATTTGTGATAGCATGTAATTGGCCATCTTTTATTGTTTCTATGTGTTTTTATATGTGTATTCAGTGGCGGTAATCCCATAGAAGCCCAGAAGCCCGGCTTGCGTAAGAAATTTTGAATCATCTTCAGGCTTACAGAGGTTCAGCTCTTGTGGCTATTCCGCTTACGTCTGATGGTACATTGTTGAAAGGTGATTTAGTGGGTTGATAGTTTATGCGAGAGCATGATTACTTAGATTTGGGTTTTGATTCAAAATTTTCTTACTAAGCCAGGCTTCTGGGCTTCTATTGGAGTACCGCCACTGTGTATATTATTATTTAACTATCGTTTGTTAAATCAATAAATATATTTTTTTAAATTCAGTGCCTTTTTTAATTCCATCTGTATATTATGATAATTTGACAAAGTTGTGGATATTGTAAATTGAGAAGATTTTGTAGTTGCGATTAAATAACAATAGAAATGAACCGGCTGGCGAACACAATTTCGTTGGGACATCTCTACATTTCCCTCCTGTGGGACTCGCAGCCATTCCACAAAGTGCGATACAAACAGCGGAAGCCGAACAGAAACTATTTGAAATTGTTATATTGTATGAAATTGTGGAATGATTGCACAATAATGTTCTACACTGAAATTACCTGTGCATCGCGGGGCGTTCGCATAACTCTGGCGGTATTCTGCTTTAAATTTTAAAGTGTGTGTTTCTATTAAACTTTCACGATCACTTCGTCCGCCCAGCTCTGCGCATGGACTTCGCTATAGTTCAAATTTCCCAATAGTGCAGCGCTTACAGAGTCATATGAAGGTACATTAATTTAAGTGCTTTAGAAATAGTACGATATTATTATATATTAATGATAGATATTTGAGGTTACCTTAAATATTTGACGCCTCGTGGCAGAGTGGTGACAGAAATGAGTACCACGCAGAAAGTCCTGAGTATGTTTCCTGGCGATGATTGTGTGAAAAAGAATCTTAATCTGTCTTTAATCTTAAAATCAAATCAAATCAAATCAAATCAGTTTATTAACTCAATAGACATTACAAACAGTTCGACATTAGGAAGACTAGATACTTTCTAAAGTCAATAGTATTTGCCCCCTGAACGTACTTTCACTAACATGAACAACAACACTGTATATTTTCCACTTAATAAGTGTTTCTTAGTTGAGATTTTAGTTATATATTTACACCTGTGGTCACCTCCGAAACATTGTCGTGAAAATTTAATTGGAAAATATAACTAACTAACTAACTAACTAACTAAGCATCACGCCGTCTCGTTTTATGTCAGAAATACATTAAGGAGTGAAGATGAATGTTAGTTTGTTCATTGATTAAAGTTAAATTGATGTCATTCCCATAAAATATAATTAAGCTTCTAGAAAACTTACGTTTTCATTCGTATTAATTATAAACGAGTATATTCATATTTATAATTCATTAAACAATGTCTTTAATTCGCATTAAATCCAAAGTGATTTGAATAGCCATTGAAAATACTATGTAACATGCATTCATATATATTTTTTTAATAGTGAAAATAAAATAAGAATTTAAAAAATTTAAAAAAGCTAACGCTAAAAAATATAAATTTAAAAAAGATTTATCACAACTTTTTTTTCATTATTTATGTTAAAATGAACTTCTACCATGAAATTTCAAATAACAACATTTTTACATTATTATTCAACAAATTGACTGTTATTTCATACAAAGATATTTGCGATATTCATATCTGGGGGTACAATTCGAGTTCGGCACGATGATAATACAAAGGGTACGCACTGTAAAATGTATGCCGTATCCAGAGATAGCGCTGCCAGGGGAAACTTTGCATGCATGAAGTTGGCTGCACACGAATTGGCTTTGCTTATGGAGATCGTACGTGACCGTCACCACCCCAGCTTGACTGTCTGGCCTGACGGAATCTGTGCATGGAATTGCGAGACATCGCATTGTCATTCATACATACACCAGTGTAACACTAAATAATTATATTATATTAGATAATCCATTGTTTTGGCGAAAACCCTTTGATATTTCAACAATATTAACTGTTTTATAATATCAAGATTGATTTCATTTAGTATGAAAAAGAAATCAGTTGATTGTAACACCTTTATGATGCTAACATTTTTAGCGAAACAGCTGTCGTGACAATTTCATAAAAAATTAAATCAATTGTGACTTTATTTAGCAGTGTTTTAATTAAAGAGCAGTGTTTTAATTAATTTAATGAATTAAAGCAGTGTTTTTAATTAATTGGGACAAGCAACAAAATGAATGGTATACGAGTACATAAAATGATCATCGTAAGACAAGCTTATTCAAAAAAAAAATAAGACGGCAAATGCCCAATGGTGACTTTGTACCGACTTTTATAGGTGAAATTGAAGCACGGAACTGGTAAAATAAAGTTGAAAGTAAAATCACAGCAGTGAAAATGAGAGCTCTGAAAATTGTGTGATAAATCTGTATACGATAGAGTTTCAAATGCAAATATTAGAAGTGTGTGCGAATGAAAGAGTTATTAAGATGGTATGGACACACAAAAACAATGAATGAGGAAATAATAAAAATGAAGGTATATGAAACGAGAAAAATAGGAAGACTGAGGAAAACGTGGCATGATCAAATCTGGTTCAACCAGTCTATCGATGCCCGCTAGTCTGGCGAAACTGGACGCTATCGAAATAGAGACATAAAATGGAATTAAAAACCATCGTTTGATGTTATTATAACCTAAATAAATATTTCCTATAAACATTGATAGATGACTAGTAAGAAATTAATTGGGATAATAACCGTAATTTTTATATACTTGGGCATATTAAACTGTGTAATTTAATACGTATATTGTACAAGGTGTCTCAAAAGAAAGTTTATATTTAGTGGATCGATTGAAAAAACTTATTAATTATTTAAGTACATAATTTGTCGAACAGTAAAATTTCTTATGACGGTTCGGCAGGTAGACTCCGTGATGGCTGCCATTTCGTGGCGAATATTTTCTTTAAAATGAGTCAGGGATGTCAGTTTATAGGCTTGAGATAACCCCACAGGAAAATATCCATAGGTATAAATCAGGACTGGGCGGAGGCCAATTTTTGTTATTCTCCTGGAGATCAATTTTTCAGGGAAAATTTCACGAAGGAAGAGACGTATTGGATGTGTATGACATTTTTCCGTCATGCTGAATCTATATTCTTAGATTATAGCCAGGAATTTTTTGCAATTCAGACACCATGAAGTCGTCTAACATTTCCACATCATCGACCGTCCCTCGTGTCCGAGGAAGACTGTCTTTCACGGTTGTGGGTCTGCATGTGACTGAAGAGCCCGATCCTGGACCCACAAATTCTGGGGCATCTGGGGCAGGGGAAGGCGCTTGTAATGGAGTCGTCACCGTCTCCCAGTGGTCTCTCCTTTCTCCTCCTCCTCTCTGCGACGTCGTCTCTGCGCTGTACTTCAAAAACTTGTGTGCCTTTATGTACTGTTGTATTCCACCTAGGTCTGTGTTCTGCAGTCTTTTCCCAGCAATCACAGTCGATGTTAGTCTTTTGTAGGTTATCTTTAAGGGAGTCCTTAAAGCGTTTCCTCTGACCACCGTGTGAGCGTTTCCCTTGGGTAAACTGAGAGTACATAATCTTCCTTGAGAGTCTAGTCTCAGGCATTCTGATGACGTGACCAGCCCAGTGCAGTTGTCTCTGAATAATGGCAGCCTCAATACTTGTCATATTGACCTCAGCAAGTATGCTGTCATTTATCCGTTTGTCCAGCCATTTCACATTTAGAATCCTACGCAGACAGCGTTGATGGTATCGCTCTAGGGCTTTTATGTATCTTCTGTATGGGGTCCATGTTTCCGAGGCATAGGAGTGTTGGCAGGACAACGGACTTGTAAATAAGCACCTGTGTTAATCGCTGACAGTAGAGACAATTTGCAAGTTTTGGTCAAGGATGTATGAGGCATGCAAAAAGAGTGACCTGGTGATGAATGTGTCTAAATCTAAAGTGACGGTTTTCGAGAAAGAATAATATATGACGATTTGTGATATTAGTGCGAGGGGCGATAAATTGGAGCAAGTTACCGAATTTACGTATCTGGGAAGCATGTTTACAAGAGACGGAAAAATGGAGAAAGAGATCGAAAGAAGGGTTGGTGCTGGGAATAAAATAAATGGCACACTCAAAGTCAGTCACAGAAGCAAAAATGGCAGTACACAATGGAGTTCTAGTGCCAACCCTCATGTATGGAAGTGAAGCTTGAAGCGGCAAAAGAAGGATGAAAGCAGGATAAACGCCGTAGAAATGAGATCACTAAGAAGAGTCTTCGCTATCGATAAGCATAACACAACGAGAGTGCTCTCGGTAGACTTCGATACTCATTTGTGCGTTTTCATTAAAATTTCAAAGAAACCATTGGAGAACAATTACTTATAATTAATTAATTGATTTATCGGATAATATTCGCAGAAAGTTTCCAAACTGGTCCAGGGAAGTGTATTGAGCTTCAATCTTCCGCAAATATTAATTATCGGCAACTTTCTCGCAGAGTTGTCAGTTGCCGTAAGTTCAGCATAAATCATCTAATATTTAATCAACATTTGGAATTAATTAAGCCGCCAAACATTTTCTAATTACGATCAGATTTAATTGCCGTTGCAAATTAACAGAAATGCCGTACTTGATTTTTATTGCTTCGTTGAATATTACTCAAAGATTTTTCTCAATAAATAATCATCTGATATCTCAAGTTTAAATATTAAATCAAAATTCGCTGTTAATTGTAATCAATCGTAGCGTAAATAAAATACTTCTCGGTGCTTCATCTCCTCATCCATCATTATTAAGATTCTGCCTCTTTCATTTTCGTTCCAGAAAGAATCATAACTTCGAGAATGTATATTTTTTGTTAATAATAAAGTCATCATAGGTCACGCACCCATTCTTATAAAATAAAATAAAAATTTGTCTAGTTTTAATGTAAAATTTATGACATCTTAACTAACTAACCATCACGCCGTCTCCCCGAAGGGGTAGGCAGAAAGAATGGACTGCCACACCTTTCTTTCCTGACATATTTCTCTCGCTTCCTCAACATTCATACATCGTGTCATGCACGCGCGTCGATTTCTCTGACTTCTCACATGGCCGACATTCAATATTTGATTTATTTGATCGTGCCACGTTTTCCTGGGTCTTCCTCTATTTCTAGTTCCATTTACATCATTAACATTTAATTTTTTTACCATTCTTTCTTCATTCATTCTTTTCATATGTCCAAACCATCTTAATGATCCTTTCATTATTTTGTTCATAACATCATCATTCGCACCGCATTCACTTCTTATATTTTCATTCGACACTCCACCATACACAGAGTATCCATACATTCGTCTAAGAGATCTCATTTCAACTGCATTTATTCTACTTTCATCCTACTTTTGCCAGTTCCATGCTTCGCCTCCATACATAAGGATCGGTAGAAAAACACCATTGTACACTGCCATTCTAGCTTTTTTGGATAGGTTTTTGTTCTCGATGACAACTTTAAGTGCACCATTCACTTTGTTGCCTACCCCAACCCTTTTTTCAATATCCCTCTCCACTCGCCCATCTCTTGTACACATACTACCTAAATACACGAACTCAACTACTTGCTCCAAATTTTCACCATTCACGCTAATGTTGCAGACTGTCATGGTTTCTTCCTTTTCAAAAATCATTACCTTGGACTTATTAACATTCATCATCAGATCATTTCGCATGCATACCTCATACATACAATTCACCAGGACTTATATATAGTTCATGCTCGTTGTCTGCAAGAAGGACAGCGTCATCCGCATACAAGAGACAGCTTACTGACACTCCGCTCATTTTGGCACCTACATCCAACCCTTTCAGCTCTTTCATACATTTGTCCATATACAGATTAAATAAGCACGGGGACATTACGCAACCCTGTTTGACACCTTTATTGATATCAAACCAGGCTGTAAGATCTCTATTTATGCTGACACTAGCAGTGCTTTCCGTGTATAGCGACTTAATTGCCGTGATCAGTTTTGTACCCTTTCCATATTCAGACAATATTTTCCATAACTTTACTCTATTAACGTATGACATCTTACAATAGGAATATGTAAAATATAGGATAATAATAATAACACTTTTTCTTCTATATACGCCATACTTTGTGTCGTTATGATGGTTATTTCTATTTTTCTTATTTATACACTTTGTATTTACAACACTTATATTAAAAATAAAATTAAATAGATATGTTTCGGACGAACAGTCCTCCTTCAGTAAAGATTCATATTTATAAAAATGTTATAAAAGTGTTGTTGTTTACATGATCTTTATTACATCTGTCAGATTTCTGCGCTTTCAGGTCCCCTAGTCCTAAATATTTAGTACCAAGTTTTTAGATCAATGTTCATGAACCGATAAGTAATATTTAAAGAGCATTTTAAAGTATAATGTTTTCTTTGAATACTGCAATGGATTTTCAATTAAAACATTGTTGTTTCAGATCGTTATTCAAACCCACGGACAGAGCACTTGGTATGCATGTTAAATAATTAAATAATTCCGACTCAATTATAGTATGAATTAAACATTACAGCACAATGAAAATGTAAGACAAAGAAAACCATTCACACGCGAGTGAATTAAAGTGTGGAATAATTTACTCCGGTGGTTGAAAGCATCAAATTACGACTTGACACATTAATTATAACGACTGGTGAAAAACACAAAGTACCCTCCTGAAAATAGTGCCGCCATCTTAAAGCAATAGTACGAAACTAAAACAAACCAAGATTAAAATGTAATTGCCACAAAATTTCTGCAAGGAACATTTCATCTCATGGTATTATTTTCTCGAATGAGTTTCATTTTCTTTTTATTTTCTTTTTTGAGACTTTGTTGAGGTTGTAAATCTCTTCAGGCTCGCTTTTAGGATACGCTCGTTTTAAAGAACAAAACATATATTCAAATGATTTTACTGAAATCTCTTGATGGAAGTTCATTTTAAATAATAATTAAATAAAACGGTGTTTTTTAACTACTTCGACTTTTGTCTTTATTTCGACAGACTGGTCTGTCGATGCCAACAAGCCTGGCGAAACCGGTCGCCGCCGAAATAAAGACAAAAGTGAGTAGCACCGCATTCACTTCTTATATTTTCATTCGACACTCTATCATACACCGAATATCCACACATTCGTCTAAGAGATCTCATTTCTACTGCATTTATTCTACTTTCATCCTTCCTTTGCCAGTTCCATGCTTAGTTTTAGAGAAGGATGGAGTGCCGCATCGGTTAAAGTGTGACAGTCCATTCTTTCTGCCTACCCTTTCGGGGAGACGGCGTGATGGTTAGTTAGTTAGTTAGTTTATTTCATTTTTATTCTAAAAATATATTCCATGATTTATTTTTATATTTTTCCATCAACATTAACAACAATACTTCTCATAAATGCAATGCGTACAACCATGTTCTTTTTAGTAAGCAATTATTTAAAGTAGAGGTCATCTGTTTTTCAGAAGTTTTATAATATTTTATATGAATCACATGTTTCGCCTGTCTTGGGTATTATCAAAAGACATTTGAAATTGCCTTAGTCAGGCGAAACATGTCATTCACATTAAAATAATAAAACTTCTAGAAAATAGACGTCTTCGTTCATATCGATTATTTAATATGGAGTTTTACATCATTGTTCAAGAAACAATATATAAAAAAGTAGAAGTCAATCATCAGGCATACAAAATTAAAGATCTTTTGGCAAATTGAAATAAGAAAGTTGACGGAATACCTGACATTCATTAATGGGGTAAGCTTTTGTACATTCATTTTAATCTATGTTTTAAAAATCGGAATAACCGACGAGCTTGTGAAGGATTCCAGTGATATCTAATATAGCAGAGCATTGGGGCATATCTTATTATATGCCCTAAGTTGCCGCACAGAGGCCACTCTTCTTTTAAATGAGGTGGCAAAAGAGATCTTTGGATGCAATTATAGCAAATTCGTGAAAACCTACATCGATTTGGCATGCGCTAAAATGATGTAAAGAGTATTTTAACAAAAAAAAATAAGATAACATTTTTAAAGTCCATTATTCTTACCTAGCCTTGTAAGAAATTGGCGTGATAAAACCTTTTAAAAGTTTGTATAATATATACTAAATCTATGTTGAGGAAGCGAGAGAAATATGTCAGGAAAGAAAAGTCTGGCAGTGATTTTTAGTTAGTTATTTGATTTCTTATTTCCCTAGCAATACAAAACAAGTCAACTTATTATAAACATATTTTTTACTTTTTGTTAATTAACATTATTTACTTTTGGATTTGAAACATATTTCTCTCTCGCAAATGTTACAAGTTCAAAAATATTCAAAACAAATAAACTTCCCTTCGAGAATTAAATAATAAATCTGGTTCACATAGAATTGCCCTTCTGTCAAGCGGCGGCGGATAAATATTATGTTAACATTATTTCTGCTAATTAATCTGACTGGGAAATACGTTTATTCCAGATTAATCAAAATACCCGGAGTTTCCCAATTTTTCCCTCGTCGGGCATGGTACAACATTAATCCCGAGGAACAAAAAGTCTGCCAGTGAAAGCCGCTCTTGGAGTTTCATTATAAATTATTAATTTTAATATTTACTGTGAGAGTTTGACCATAAGCACGAACAAATTGCGAATCTCTAGAGAAGTTGAGGGTGTTTCGTAGGACGTCTCATTCCACTCGGGGGTAATATGTTTATAAATGTTTTGAGTGAGTTATTTCCTTTTCGACTTTTGGATCCGCAATACAACGCGGATACTCTTTCTACTTAAGATAAGATGCTTACGTTATTTAATTCGCTTTATTAAATTAGTAACTACCTACTTAGGTCCAGAAGTGTACAAAGAAGCTCTCCTAATGACCCAAAATGCACAATATAAAGTATGAAACCGAACAATCATAACCAACTAACAAACTAACTAACCAATACGCAGTCTACAGAAGAAATAGGTAGATATAGATAGCCAAATTATCCAAGTCCGAAATATTCTCACGAATATTTAACAATCATACATCGTGTCAAGCATGCACGTCGATTCATCCGATTCCTCACGTGGCCGACATTTAATATTTTATTGAGTTGATCGTGTCACGACAGTTTTCCTCTATTTCTTGTTCCGTATAGATCATTCACATATACTTTCTTTACCATTATTTAATCATTTTTTCTTTTCGTGTGCATTTGCACTGCATTCACTTCTTATATTTGCATTTAATACTTTATCATATACAGATTTACAACACATGCATCAAAGAGACTTCATTTCTACTGCATTCATTCTAATTTCATACTTATTTTTTCAGTTCCATACTTCACTTAAAACAAAGGTCGACTCAAGAGCACCATTGTGCACTCCAATCTAAGCTTTTTTGGATAGGCTTTTGTAAGCCATGACAACTTTAAGTGCACTTCCGAAAAATTGTAGTCCATAGTTAAGTGATATAAATTAAATTATTACATAATTAAAAGTAAAAATATCAAACTCTGATATAAGAAAATCTATCATAATAAAGCATAAAATTAGATTTTAAACAATTACTTTTTGAATGATCTACAAAACAAGCATCAAACTCTAAATGACTTACGACATCGAAGCAAAATCAGACAATGTCAGAACGAAACTCTTCTTCAGAAATTTCCTTAGATCAGCAGAAATAAAACATTGAGACCTGTCGTGGGTATACTCTAATGAAGAGGTTCGCAAAATCTATACTATTGATGAGATTATGACATGGAGTAAACATGGCTTCTGGAAAGACCACGTTAAGAGGATGGATCTAGCTGAGAGGATGGATATTTAATATTTTGCAAGCTGTTCTATGCTCGTTTTCCAGGACCATCATTTCTTAATATTTTTGGTTTGATCAAAATTAACTGACCTTCACGCCGTCTTCCGAAGGGAAAGGCAGAAGTAATCGACTGCCACCCTATTATTTCCTGACAAACTTCTCTCACTTTCTCAACATTTATACATCGTGTCACGTGGTAGATTCCGACAATCTTCAATATTTGATTTATTTTATCTTACCACGATTTCTTCGGCATTCTAGTTCTATTTACATTGCCAACATATATATATATATATATATATATATATATATATATATATATATATATATATATATATATATATATATATATATATATATATATATATATATATATATATATATATATATATATATATATATATATATATATATATATATATATATATATATATATATATATATATATATATATATATATATATATATATATATATATATATACTATATATATATATATATAGGTATATATATATATATATATATATATGTATATATATAATATATATATATAATATATATATATATATATATATATATATATATATATATATATATATATATATTTAACATTTTTTCTTCAACATCAAACTATCTAAATCATCCTTTCATTACTTTGTTCATAACACTTTAATTCGCACTGCATTCACTTCTTACATTTTCATTCGACTCTATATACCTAATACACAGTTTTTCTCAGAGATCTGATTTCTTCTGCTTTTATTATACTTTAGTCCTTCTCTTGTCACTTCTATGCTTCGCATTTACACATTCGGGTCAAAATCAAAGTGAATGAAATAAGTTTTGGTTTTCAAAGCCCGGAAACCACGCTGTTTCGCCAAAGCGATGTTCGGTATTTATACGGAAGCTAACTTTGGATTGCACACATTTCACACCGAATGCACAAGCGACCAGAAAACAAAGTCGTGTCCTTCAAACTGGGCTGCCTTAAATTAACTGTCCCGTGCAGGTCCCAAATGATATATGGAAATTACATTTTACACAAACTCACGATCGCGTTTTTCCCGCATATAGTTTTCCGCGTCGTTTTGCATGGGATATTGTCAGGGGCTGCGCGTAAGTTGAGGGCAGGTATTAACGTCATATGCACGATCGAGTCACCCCCGTAGAAAAACTCGAAAATTATAATATCCCACGCAGAGCTAGAAGTTTTTTTCCAACAAATTTTTGTTTCGGTTGTAAATTGTAAAAGTTTAAGTTTAAACGATTGTTTTAAAAACATGCTTTATTTTATCACATATAATTGAAAAATAAAATGTAAATAAAATAAAAATCTTAAAAAAACTTTTTTAGAATTCATTTTGTAGAAAAATATTCATCTAAATAAAAAAATATTAATGAAAGGAACTATTACTTTTGTAATAGTTCCATTCATAAATATTTAATTCACGTTTTCTAGGGATGCGACCGCGCGTTTCAGTTTTGTGCCCACTCCATACTCGGCCAAGAACTTCCAAAGTTTTTTTCCTATTAACTCGATCATACGCTTTCTACAGATCCACAAACGCGCAGAAAAGTTTTCGGTCCTTGGCCAAAACCTTCTCTGTTAGATTGCGGAGTGCGAAAATCTGGTCCATGCATCCACATCCACTTATGAAGGCTCCTTGTACATCCCAAATCTTTCCAGATGTCACTTTTCTCACTCTTTCTATCAGTATCCTGCCATATAGTTTGCCAACGGAGCTCAGCAGACTAATGGCCCTGTGGCTCCCACAGTCCACACGGGCTCCCTTACCCTTGTAAAGAGGCATGATAACTGCTCTCCTCCAGTCCAGCGGAGTATACCCCTCCTCTATATATTGGTTAAGGAGTCCGCAAAGCCATGCAAGACCCACCTGGCCACCACTCTTGACAAACTCTATGGCAACGCAATCATATCCAACTGCTTTTCCACCTTTCATCATTTTCAATGCATTCTTCATCTCATTCATGCTTATATCTTGTGAACTACATACCTCATTTATGTTCACAGCACTTACATTTTCTCTGGCATCCATATCAGCTCCTACGTTACTGCCATACATTTCTTTAAAATAGTTCATCCATCTTTCTTGTACACTCTTATCATCTGTCAGCATTCTTCCGTCTTCTCCCAGAATTCGATCTCCGAGGAGGCCGCGTTCAGCAGACTAATTGCTCTTTCCACTGGTGTCACCAGAGATTGGTTCTAGCGGCCGGTAGGTAAAACAATCTGTGCTGTCGCTGTCGGAGATAACTTCGCATAATAATAACGAATTTTTTCACAACATGTACACGAAAAAAATTAATTATTTTGCTTCGCCGATATTAAATACGTTTATTGAACTTTATGGGTATTACGCCACCGGGCAAATATTTTGAAAATAATAAAGTTAATTAAAAATTAAAATACGTAAATATTTTTAATCAAGCTTAACATGTTAACGCTAATTTCATTGCTTACTTGAAAGTAAAATTTATATCTGTATATATAACACTTAATAATATTTGTATAGCCATAAAAATAAATATACACTACATATTTTGTAGATATAATATATACTGCCTTTTCAGGTATAACAAACTTCTGACTATCAAACTGCCTATATATTTACAAGGGCACAGACGCCAAGGACTTTTTTTGGCAATAAAAAAGTCAAAATTAAATACCTTTTAATAGGATTACCGAGGAAAGCGTGACACGATCAAATCAATAAAGTATCAATTTCATGGAATGAAATGATCATTAAGACGATTTAGACACACGGAAAGAATAAATGAAGAAAGATTAGGGAACAAAGTATATGTAAACGAAATAAATAGAACTAGAAAGTACAGTAGAACCTGGATAATAGGAACCTGGTTAATTGGCAAAACTCTATAATTGGCATAAAAGTTCCGGTCCCACCCCCTTGGAGCATTAAAAACTCTTTAATTGGAAAAAAGAAACTTGTTTAATTGAACTCGACATTGTGGCCCTAAACCTCTGTAATTGGAGGGCACTGCTTTCTCGACCTCTGTAATTGGAGAGCACAGCTTCTCGATCTCTGTAAACTGACAACTCCTCAGTATAAGCTCTGTACTCATCGAAGGTGGTCCATTTTAGATTAAAATGTTTCACAAACGTAAATATAGCCTTGATTTGAGCTCGAAACTAAAACTAATCCCAAGAATTTGACACCATTAAATCTTGCGAAGAGTTCTACAACATTTTTAGCGTGTGAAACAGGCCCATATAACTGATTTTTTTTAAACTCCAATAATTAAATTAAATGTTTGTATGTGTAAGCACGTATGTTCAATTGCAATTAACTTACTAACTTTAAAAAAAATACATATTGCTAGTTTTCATCAGGCATGCGATAGAGTCGGATGGATAAGGTTCCTTGAGGCCCTATGCACTACGGAGGTATGACAGACCAAAAAGAAGAAGAAAATATACTATATGGAGATGAGTCAGGATAGAAAAGTTTGACATTTTCGTACAAGGGTAGCCGATCCAGATGATGGGAAATGCCAAAGGGAAAGAGAGATATACTTGTATACTAGTATTTCTGTGAATTTTCGATGATAAACCGAACATTCAATTGAAATTCGTATTGAATATTGTATAACTTTGGTGTTATACACAATATTTAATACATATATTAAAATTTTGAACACATATTGTGTGTTATTGCAAAATCTGAACTAATCACGGATTGTTACTCATAAATTATTCATGCAGTAATCAATATGAATTTTGATACAACGAAACGCAATATGTTTGTAAAATTAATGCATCATAATTATTTATTGCTGACAAATGTTTACCAATTAATTGGTTTTATACTGAAACTTTATTTTGTTGAATTTAAAGGCTGTCTTTAATTAATTAAAACGCAATTTTAAATAATTAATACAAATGATCGTGTCGATTTTCTTGATATTTTATGGAATGACACGATTCGTTATGCTATTATCAAACATTTGATATTGCCGTTGCAATGCAAGACTTGTTATTCGAATAAAATATAAAAAAACTTCTGGTAAGTTTTTAGTTGTGATTACTATTCAATATAAAATTTGTAAGATATTGGGTCATGTGCTAAGAGGAGAAAAATATCACCTGGTTGTGTGTTTTGACTGAGAAATTAATTAAAATCGAAATAAAACATTTTAGATAGTATTCTAGACAAATAAGAATGAAAACGTTATTACAGTTTATTGGAATATCATGTTTCGCCTTTCTTAGACTAATTTGATATTGCCTTAAAAAGGCGAAATATGTCTTTCCCATAAACTATAATAAAATTTCTAAAAAACAAACTTATTCATTTATATTAATCCAAATAAATTATTATTGAGTTCTCAAGGCAAATATTTAAATCCATCGTTCCTTTGTATTGTTTCGAATTTTAAATGCGTTTTTTTTTTATATTAGTCTTTATTTGTGTACTAGCTGACCCGACGAACTTCGTACCGCCTCAGAATTAATAAATGTTGTGTTAACTTATTAGCTAAATTTAATTCACCTTTTTATTGAATTACAATTCATACTTAAAATGAATTAAGTTCATGAAATGTGCAAAAGTCAAAATTAAAATTATTTATTACAATGGAATATAATTCACGTGGAAGCCTGCATTAATACTTAAAATGAATTATAAATTGTTAATTAAAAACTTTGTTTTATGTATCACAATTGTGTTTTTATTTTTTCGCGACAATATATTCAACCAAAGTGGAATCTACCAGATTAATTGTGAGGATTGTGATGCCGTGTATATTGGAAAGACGGGTCGATCATTTTGAAGAGGTTATATGAACACAACATTTAATACAAAAACAGAATCATTGTGTGAAATTTGACCATCATTTGAATTCCAAAAACACATTTTTTTTGCATATAGCAAACAATTAAAAAAAAAAAATTGATAAATTAGAGAATTTAGAAATTTTTAAAGCAAAGGCACGTGAATTGAATGTTATAAATAACCAAATTCCAGCTTATTCCCCCTTAGTATATATGTAGTACATTAAAAACTTTTCCTTTATACAATCTACCAAAAAAATATTAATACTACCTTCCATTTTTGTCCCTTTCTTACTAATGTAATCTGCTTCCTTATAATGTTTATCGTCTTTAATATATTAGGATTCATCGTTTTTGACTCTATATTATTTATGATTGTTCCTTCTAATTACTGTTTTAATTATTATCTATATATATAAAACAAAGTCAAAAATCGTGTTAGTTACACCATTTATAACTCGAGAACGGCTGGACCAATTTTGAAGATCTTATATTTGCTGGATTTGTCTCCGTTCCGGATAACAGAATAATTATTAAAACATTTGAAAAAATCACTAAAATGATTTAAAATTAATTATATTTGTCATAAATTTGACTAAATTTGACTTTTGAGACAAAGTACAAAAAACATCATGGCTTCCATTTTAGTTTCGGAAACGCCCGTAGGTGGTGTAAGTGAACGTGCGTGGGTCGTGTTTTATCGGTATTTTTTTCGAGTTTTACCAATTTTCATTCAGTTTTCGGACGTAATTGCATTTTAAATCCATTCAATTAATTCTCTTAAATCTGTTTGATTTTCCAGGCGGATTCGTTCGTGAACCTTTCGTTGCATGCCATACGTCGGGATTAATCAGTATTTTTTTAATCAAATTTTCATTCAGTTTTTGACCGTTATTGCATTTAAATTCCATTCAATGAATTCTCTTACATGTGTTTGATTTTCCAGGCGGATTCGTTCGTAATTCAATTTCATTTTGTTTATCATTTTATTCCGACCAATCATTCTGGTGTGGATGTCTTTGAACAGGTAAGTTGTTCACTTTGTGAGGTTATCATATTTCTGATTTTGCGCGCATCGATAATTGCTTTATTATGTAATTTTGAATTGTGTGATTAATTTTACAGTGTTGTTTACTATTTTATCTATATCTATCTATCTATCTATCTAGGACGTGTTCATGAATTTCTGGGCCGGGAGCGAGACAAAAACTCATTACTTTAGTTTCGTACACACGGTGCAAAAAGTGCACAGCCAGCAGCCACCATTCTTACGACTATCGTCCAATTTGTAAGCCGAGCACAGCCAGCAGCCACCATTCTTACGACCACCGTCCAATTTGTAAGACGAGTCATTAATTTAGTTTTATCACGGTGTTCAAAAACCTTACGAGTAATCTCTATATCTTCTTCTATATATATAAAACAAAGTCAAAAGTCGTGTTAGTTACACCATTTATAACTCGAGAACAGCTGGACCAATTTTGAAGATCTTTGATTTGCTGGATTTGTCTCCGTTCCGGATAACAGAATAACTTTTTCGAGTTTTTATCAAATTTTCATTAAGTTTTTGAACGTTATTGCATTTAAATTCCATTCAATTAACTCTCTTACTTTGTGAGGTTATCATATTTCTGATTGTGAGCGCATCGATAATTGCTCTATTATGTAATTTTTAATTGTATGATTTATTTTCCAGTGTCATTTACAATGCCGCGAGCCAGAAGATCTAATCTTTCACAACGAAGTCGTAATGCAATCAGACTTCGGAATATTGCGAATCAATCCACTGTAGATGACCAAGAAATCGCACGAGAAGAGCGCCGCGTTAGTTTGGCCCAACTTCGTGCTTCACAAACGCAAGAACAAAGAAGGGCATTACGTCAAACGGCTCAGTTTGCAATGCAAAATCTTCGAGCCAATCGTCAATGTGATAATCTTCGAGGCCCAACAAACTTGTATCAAGTAGCGTTTCAATATGATTGCACAGTTAACTACAGTTCGCATCCTTTTGTTCGAATAGGCCCAATAGATATTGTGTGCGATCATTGCGGTGCATTGAAGTTCGCTGGAGAAACACCTGGATTGTGTTGTCTCAGTGGTAAGGTGAAATTGCCATTATTGTCCCCGCCACCTGAGCCATTGCATTCATTGCTTCGTGGCGAAACACCAGAATCACGACATTTTCTATTGAACACTCAAAGATACAACGGATGTTTCCAAATGACTTCATTTGGAGCAGACATTATCGAAGAACGCAGATTCAATCCGACATTCAAGGTAATTTCTGCTCGAGAGAGTAAACATTCATTTTCTTTTATTGATTAAATTAAATCAGTAATTCTGACTTCGCCTTCTTGACTTTACAGATCCAAGGCCAAATTCACCACCGAATTGGATCATTGCAACCACTTGAAGACGCACAGCATAAATTTATACAAATTTACTTCATGGGCAATATGGAGGAACATGATTTGAACAACCGTATTGATCGGCGTCAAACGATCAATACGGCAACGAAAAGAGCGATTCTTCAAGATCTGCAACAACTACTTCATGAACATCATGCATTGGTTCGGTTGTTCAAAATTGCGTTGGATCGCATGCCAAGTGATGGATACAAAGTCGTGATCAGAGCGGATAAACGACCTGCTGGAACACACGAACGCCAATTCAACGCTCCCACTATAGATGAAATCGCAATTGGAATGGTTGGTGAAAATTTGCAAACGCGCGATATTGTGCTTACACGTCGCAACACTGGACAACTACAACGAATATACGAAACACACCGTTCATACGATGCATTGCAATACCCGCTGATGTTTTGGCAAGGAGACGATGGATATCACTTCAATATTAAGATGATAAATCCATTGAGCGGTGAGTATATCGCACCGTGAGTGAAAAACCGATGTAAGTGCAAATATACAGTTTGGGGATATGGGAGTTTAAATATTTCATATTACTTTGAACAACTGTTTTTTTTTAAAATAAACCAATGATTTTCGGTTTATAGTAATACACCTATAAACCGAAAATCATTGGTTTATTAAAATAGTTTTTCCAAGCAATATGAAACCTTTAAACTCCCATATCTCCAAAATGTATATTTGCACTTACGTCGGTTTTACACTCACGGTGCGATATAAATTATAATTTTCATTTCAACATGATTATAATTTCACTTATTTCACTAATTTCATTTTAGGTGAGGAAACTACCAAGAAGGTTAGCTCGATGAATTATTACGCATATCGTTTGATGATTCGTCAAAATGTTGACAACTATTTGCTGCGATTTCGTCGATTACTTCAGCAATATTGTGTCGACATGTACGTCAAAATCGAAACGGAGCGCCTCACTTTCATTCGGTTGAACCAAGCCAAACTGCGTTCGGAGCAGTATATTCATTTACGCGATGCAATCAGCACCGAAGGAGACTCGGCTAATATTGGTCGATTGACTATTTTACCAGCGACGTACATTGGCAGCCCGCGTCATATGCATGAATATGCACAAGATGCAATGACATACGTTCGTCATTGCGGTCGTCCAGATCTATTCATCACCTTTACGTGCAATCCAAAATGGATAGAAATTGTTGAACTGCTGCTCCCCGGACAAACACCAAGTGATCGGCACGACATCACCGCACGTGTCTTCAAACAAAAAATCCGGTCGCTGATGAACTTTATTGTTAAGCATCGCGTCTTTGGGAATACTTGGAATAGTATTCGATTGAATGGCAAAAGCGAGGCTTGCCGCATGCACACATTCTTATATGGTTAGTCGAAAAAATTCGACCAGACCAAATAAATTCCATCATATGTGCAGAAATTCCTGATCCCGAAACCGATCCAGTCCTGCATGCTGTTGTAATTACAAACATGATTCACGGACCATGTGGTGCCATCAACCCCCAATCACCATGCATGGTCGACGGCAAGTGTTCCAAGCGTTTTCCACGAACTTTAACGGCGGAAACTATCACTGGCAACGATGGTTATCCACTGTATCGGCGTCGATCACCCGATGGTAACGGTAGAACTGTCACAACGAAAGTTAAAGAAATCGATATCGTGGTCGACAACACTTGGATTGTTCCGTATTCGCCACTTCTTTCCAAAACATTCAAGGCGCATTGCAACGTGGAATATTGCAATTCAGTGAAGTCTATCAAATACATCTGCAAATATGTCAACAAAGGCAGCGATATGGCAGTTTTTGGCGTTCAAACTTCCAATACCAACGATGAAATCACGCACTATCAAGTTGGTCGATATGTGAGCTGTAATGAGGTGATTTGGCGTATATTCTCATTCCCCATTCATGAACGTCATCCCACTGTTGTACATTTGGCGGTGCATTTGGAGAATGGTCAACGAGTTTATTTCAACGCATCAAATGTTGCTCAACGTGCTGAAACACCTCCAGCGATAACATTGACCAGTTTCTTTTCAATTTGTCAAAGCGATCCGTTTGCACGAACGTTGCTCTACTCTGAGATGCCACGTTATTACACTTGGAACGCTTCATCGAAGAAATTTACAGATGTGCGTTCTACTGATGCTCTTGGTCGCATATACACAGTTCATCCTAAAAGTGACGAATGCTTCTACCTTCGGTTGTTGCTGGTGAATGTTCGCGGGCCGACATCATTTGAATCACTTCGAACTATCGATGGTGTAGTGTGCCCAACATTTCGTGCTGCATGTCAACAGCTCAATTTGCTTGAAAATGATGCTCATTGGATGAAGCAATTGTTTCTGCATCTCCAAGTCAGATACGCACATTATTTGCTATCATTATTTCGACATGCTTCCCATCGAATCCACGTGAACTGTGGAACAAGTACAAAGATGACATGTCAGAAGACATTTTACACCGATTACGTGTCAGTTCAGGGAATGAAGGGATACATAACCGCGTTTTGCGTTTAGTCCAAGACATGTGTTACCTCATGTGCAGCAGTTTATTAGCCAAGTTAGGAATGCCAACGCCTGATCGTGGATTGAACGACGCTTTCAATCGAGAATTGGAACGTGAACATGAATATGATGGAGATGCATTAAACCAATTAGTTGGAACGAATGTACCACTGTTGAACCCACAACAGAGAGAAGTGTACAATACGCTAATACAGGCAATTGATGATGGAAATGGTGGCTTATTTTTCCTAGATGCGCCTGGTGGAACTGGGAAGACATTCCTCATGTCATTGATTTTGGCCACTGTTCGTGCGAGATCCGAAATTGCTGTAGCAGTTGCTTCTTCTGGGATAGCAGCCACGTTGCTAGAAGGATGTCGAACAGCTCATTCAGCGTTGAAATTACCGTTAAATCTTCAAACGACTGAGAAACCGACGTGCAATATTGCGAAACACTCGGCAATGGCCAAAGTTTTGGTAGCAAGTAAAATTATCATCTGGAATGAATGCACAATGGCGCACAAACGCGCATTGGAAGCGCTCAATCGAACTTTGAAAGATTTGCGCAATAGTTCAAGATGTTTTGGAGGCGCAATGATTTTACTATCCGGCGATTTCCGCCAAACACTACCAGTCATACCAAGATCGACCGCTGCCGATGAAATAAACGCTTGCCTCAAATCATCTACTCTGTGGCGCTATGTGAAGAAACTTCAGCTGACGACAAACATGCGAGTTGCATTGCTAAACGATCTATCTGCCGAAGATTTCTCCAGGCAATTACTGACTATCGGTAACGGCCGTGTTCCTATCGACGAATCGAACGGATTGATTTCATTTCCACCAAATTTTTGCAATTTCGTCTCAACGAAGGACGACCTCATCAACAAAGTGTTCCCGAACATCATTGCTAACCACAAAAATCACAATTGGTTGAGTGAACGAGCAATTCTTGCCGCAAAGAACAAAGATGTGGATCACTTAAACTTCACTATTCAAAATCAAATCGTTGGTCCACTGCATTCCTTCAAATCTATTGACTGTGTAACAAACGAAGACGAAGCAACTAACTATCCAACTGAATTTTTAAACTCATTGGATCTGCCTGGCTTGCCACCTCACAATTTGCAACTGAAGGTTGGCTCGGTAGTTATCATGCTTCGAAATCTGAACCAACCAAAGCTATGTAACGGAACGCGTCTGGTGGTGAGAAAACTAATGGGCAATTTGATTCAAGACGGGTCAGACAACGAAGAAGATATGTGCAGAGGATGGATTCCTAGGAATCGACTTCCCAAAAGATAGCTAGGAATCGACCTCCCAAAAGTGGCCAGCCTGATTACAGGAACAGACAAAAGGTCTAAAAGAATACTAAGAAGCCTGCTTCAACGTGAATCACATCCATTTCAATGTAATTATATGATTTTTGCACATTTCTTGAACATAATTCATTCTACGTATTAATGCTTGCTTCCACGTGAATTAAATTGATTTCAATATAATTATTTGATTTTTGCAGAGAGATGCAGACCCTGAGGTACCAGAATCCCACACGCAGTGGCTCATCAGAGACCACAAAAGAAATTGTGGGATAGCAGGGAATCGACCTCCTAAGAGAGGCCAGTCTGATTAAATGAACAAACCAAAGGTCTAAAAGAAGAAGCTTGCTTTCCCGTGAATTACATTTCAATGTTATTAAAATAATTTACATTTTGATTTTTGCACTTTTATTGAACTTAATTCATTATAAGTATTATTATTTAGTTAATAATTTAATGCAACATTTATTGATGCGGAGGCGGTACGAAGTTCGCCGGGTCAGCTAGTTATGATTATTATCATTCTTATTATTTTATTATTATAATTAAATGAATTTAATACAACACAACAACAACAACAAACCATCATGCCGTTTCTCCGCAGGGGTAGGCAGAGAGAATGGACCGCCACACTACTCTATCCTGGCACACCTCTCTAGATTCCTCCACATTCATACATCGAGTCATACACGCACGTCGATTCTTCCGGCTTCTGACATGACCAACCTTTAATATTTGATTAATTTGGTCATGCCATGTTTTTTTCGGTCTACCTCGACTCCTTACTCCATTTACATCGTTAACGTATACTTTTTTAACCATTCTTTCTTCACCCATGCGCTCCATATGTCCGAACCAACGCAACGAACCATTCATAAGTTTGTTCATAATACCTTCTTTCGCTCTACATTCCTTCCTAATATCCGCATTTGAGATTCTGTCATACATCGTTCTACCACACATACGTCTTAGGGACCTCATCTCTACCGCATTTATTCTGCTCTCATCTTTCTTCTGCCAGTTCCATGCTTCGCTTCCATACATAAGGGTTGGGACCAGAACTCCATTGTGAACGGCCATTTTCGCTTTCATTGATAAATTCTTGTTTCCAATAACTACTTTTAAAGCTCCATTCACTTTGTTACCCGTACCAACCCTTCTTTCAACATCACTGTCCGTTCGGCCATCCGCTGTGAACATGCTACCTAAATACACAAATTCCCTCACCTGTTCCAAGTTCTATTAATTTACACTTATATTACAAACTGTCATTTGCTCTTCCCTTTCAAAAACTAACACCTTTGATTTTCCGACATTCATCAAAACACGTTAAAACAATTAAATAGCAGACAACATAATTTTGAATAAGTGTGATCCATCAATGAACTCCGTTTTCATCATTAGCATCATCAAAATCATCATCTGAAGAGTTTGATGATTCAGTGTCCCTATCAATTGAAAAAAGAAATTCCTCGTCTTCATCTAGCCAAATATTTCGTTTATTAAGTACTCGCGGCTGCATTTCCTATGGTAACAATTCTCTGGACCGAATGTACACAGATACACCTATAAAATCAATACAAAATATACAATACGTATTTTTATTATTATTCACAAATCATAAATCGGTTATTTAATCTCATCTGTCATATTTTTCGAATGGAATTAATGGCGCAAATATTCTCTGCTCTCCTTCACAAAAGGGGTTTAACTTTTAGAATAGTCTCTCTTATACTGATTTTTATAACTTTGGGCATTGTTAATCTAAAATTAATAAAGAAAACCAAAAATCCCGGCGACGATTCAAAAATAACCACAAATCTTTCACATTGACATCTGGCATCAACAATACACCACCTACGGGCGATACCGAAACTAAAATATACGCCATTTTGATTTTATACTAAGTCAAATTTAGTCAAACGTATGACAAATATAATTAATTGTAAATCATTTAGGTGATTTTTTTCAAATATTTTAATAATTATTCTGTTATCCGGAATGGAGACAAATCCAGCAAATCAAAGATCTTCAAAATTGGTCCAGCCGATCTCGAGTTATAAATGGTGTAACTAACACGATTTTTGACTTTGTTTTATATAATATATATAGATGATAGAGTGTCGAATGAAAATATAAGAAGTGAATGCGGTGCGAATAATGGTGTCATGAACAAAATAATGAAAGGATCATTAAGATGGTTTGGACACATGGAAAGAATGAATGAAGAAAGAATGGTAAAAAAATTATATGTTAATGATGTAAATGGAACCAGAAATATAGGAAGACCGAGGAAAACGTGGCACGATCAAATAAATCAAATATTGAATGTCGGCCATGTGAGGAGTCAAAGAAATCGACGCGCGTGCATGACACGATGTATGAATGTTGAGGAAGCGAGAGAAATATGTCAGGAAAGAAAAGTGTGGCAGTCCATTCTTTCTGCCTACCCCTTCGGGGAGACGGCGTGATGGTTAGTTAGTTAGTTAGTTAGTTAGTCTTTCTTTGATTAGTTTTTATTATATATTTACACCCGAAGATGGAGGTATCCTCCAAAACATGTGGTAATTTTTAATATTTTGTGGATATAAACAAAAATATTTTCAATTTTCTAAGAATTAATTTGTTGAAATACAAATTTAAAAGTTAATTAATATAAAATTTAATAATGTCGCATCACAAATTTAGTGACAAAAATTTATACGAAAATATTATATGAATCTGAACTTATAAAGCTTGATTGCTAAATCTTAGAAGTTTAATTAGCTATAACTTTGAGAATATAAATAATAAACTTGAAATGAATCAACAGAAAAAGTTGCACGGAGATCAGCGAATATTATTCTCAGTGCTCGACGATGGGTTATCGCTCTGAAACAGATCCGAAATGAGAACGGGGGCACTGACGCGATCGGTATCAGCCTCAATTCCGACAGATATTGACATTGCCAGGTCATGCGGAAATTTTCGAGTGTTTGTTCAAAAGGGCTTTTCGATAGACTAGGCCTGTATTAGTCCGATCATCTCCCACTTCGGGAATTTTTCTTAGCTCCGGATTAGATATGCAGGGTTAGTTGACAGTTATAGGGGAGGCGAGAATTTCTCTTTGTTCATTCCCCGCGATATAGCGCGCAATACCTTCTTATAACCCATTTCATCGAAACGCTTTCAGAATTTTCGCTTCTGGTTACCTTCTTAAATTTTGTTTATTATTTGTTGACACGTTTCATAGAATTTAAGTGCTCAATAAAAGCGATTTAAATGCTATTAAAATTTTCGGTGTCTAAAACAATTCTGTTTACATTCATTTAATAAATTGAAAAAATATTCAGATTTGTATTGGATCCTTACAATTGAGTTTTATTATTTATACTAACAAAACACTTAAAAATTAATGAAATTTAGATCATAATGTAGATTCACAATACGTATAAATGGGACAATTAATATGTTAATAAATAATAAATTTTAATAATACATCACGCCATTTCTCCGAAGGGGTAGGCAGGGAGGATATAGCACCATACTGCTCTATCCTCACATACCTCTAGAGATTCCTCTACATTCGTACATCGTAACATGCATGCTCACCGATTTTTCCGAATTCACATGTGGCCTTTGTCTGTGATTGTGGTGTAAACTAGTTAGTGCATGTGACATTATATAATATCATTTCTTAATTTTGTTAGGTTTTATTTTACCCTTGTATGTAACAGTTCCGACATATTACCGTAAATTCGTTATTTAAATGTGTTGTCCTATAATTCATCAGTTTTTTTCTTCTCTGATAAAAAATCTAGAATCAATTACATTCAAACACGTTTTGCTTACAACTTTTAAAATGGTGTGTTTTAGAGTTAAATAAACGGTCATATTAGTTTTTCCTCTATATTCGCAATAACTTTGTGTTGTAGATGTTAAATGTTTCAATACCATACATGTTTCGGACTAAATAGCCCTTCATCAGTGATATTGCATAAATAAAATCACTGGTGAAAATGAATCATTTTAACATCTGTCATAACTGACCACATTTGTTAAAAATATGTATAATACTTTAAATATTTATATTTATATAATGTCTCTGATGAAGGGCTGGTTAGTCCGAAACATGTTTGGCATTTAATTTTTTTTAATAAAGTGAGTGTTGTATACTCAGTACCTACACAAAAAATTAACATAAGCTCAAATTAGTATTTAACAATATTTCAATCTTAAAAAAACATACGTATATTATGCTCCATCAGGAAATATGCCCATAAAACTTATTAATGCACACTGTATTTTTATAGTGAATTAATATATTTACTGTTTGATTTCAAAAACTGCTAGGTGTTTTATAAAAGTGTATCAAATAAAACAATTAATAATGTTGTAGTATAATAGTGTATCTACTAAAATTAAAAACATAAAATAATTTTTAAAAAAGCTTATTCTCATTCAATAAAATATTAACAAGTTTACACTAAAAATAGGTAAAAAAAAAAAATTAATTAAATTTAAATAAATTCCCAAAAATGTTGTATTGTTTTCAATAGATTGATTAAAATGTGATTTTCACCAGTTTGTGCTAAAACCATTTGTATAAAAACTATTTAAAAACAATGTGAGTTATTTTATATTTTCAATTAAAAATCACACACATCAATGCCAAACAATATCTAGTCAAAAAACAAAAATAAGAAACCTTTGAATTGTTGACTTTGATCTCCCGTGGTAGAGCGTTCTCGAAAGCTTATTGTATCCTGGGCCCTGTTAGTCCTGAATCCCGCGAGGGGAGATTCATCCGCGAGGATTATGGCGCACATAAAAGATATCCAATTTCAGTTTTGACTTTTACATTTACGTAAATTTGGCGGATCAGTTCGTCCGACTGCAAATTGGGATTTTACAAGTCAATGATATGCATTTCAGCTTTGTCAATGGTAATTTTATACATGAAAATGTATTAAATTTCAGATAATGATGTCATAGGTTTAATGAATTCTGATAAGATTGGAGTTAAATTATATATAAATAACAAATATTAAAAATATGATGATATTTTATGAACATGAAACATGAACATTTTTCGAAAATAATCGAAAAATTATATCTTTTAAAAGATAACGCAAAAAACAGGTTTTGCGTGGGAATTTTTTTATTCAAATTAATTTTATTCCAAAGTTCTAATAAATTTATGTGATTCAATATTGCAGTTTAAACGTTAAAAAAACAAATGAAATTAAACACTTTTTCACCACTTTATTTGAGTAAGAAGCGCCAACCGGTTTCACTGTGTAACGAGCTTCCTCTGGGTTATACGTATATATCGTATATCGTGTATAGCCCTGAGGAAGATCGCTACGGAGTGAAACCGGTTGGTGCTACTTACTCAAATAAATTGGTTTATACTAATTGAAAAATCGTTTAATTTTGTTTTGAAATATTTACCAAAGCTAAGATGGCAGTGCACAATGGTGTTCTTGTGCCGACCCTTATGTATGGAAGTGAAGCATGGAACTGTCAAAAGAAGGATGAAAGTATAATAAATGCAGTAGAAATGAGATCTCTAAGACGAATGTGTGGCAAATCTGTTTATGATAGAGTGACAAATGCAAGTATAAGAAGTGAATGTGGTGCGAATGAAAGTGTTATGAACAAAATAAGAAAAGGGTCATTAAGATGGTTTGGACACATGGAAAGAATGAGTGAAGACAGAATGGTAAAGAAGGTATATGTAAACAGCGTGAACGGAGCTAGAAATAGAGGAAGGCCGAGGAAAACGTGGCACGATCAAATCAATCAAATATTGAATGTCGGTCACGTGAGGAGTCGGAAAAATCGACGCGCGTGCATGACAAGATGTATGAATGTAGAGGAAGCGAGAGACGTATGTCAGGACAGAACAGTGTGGCGTTCCATTCTTTCTACCTACCCCTCCGGGGAGACGGCGTGATGGTAAGTTAGTTAGTTAGTTACCATGTAATGCCTCGTATCAATATTTAAAAATTATCGAATCACTTAAAACATCATATCCTTTAAAATACACTTATTATTGATGAAAAATATATTCATGTCAATGTATGTACTTTAAAAATAAAACTATGAAAAAAGTTTCTATTAAACTAAAACTAAAGCTTCATTTTTGGAAATAGGATGTTTTATATGGTTTTCAAATTGTTTTCATTATTTTTAAAGAGCCCTAATTCGTAAAGCTTGAGATGGAACTTTAGAAAAAAATGAGAGATTAGATACGCTAGGATCGACATGAAGTAGCGATAGGAAATCAGAAATTAAGATTAGACTGAAATATAACAGGACTAGACCTTGTTAAACTAACTAACTAACTAACCATCACGCCGTCTCCCCGAAGGGGTAGGCAGAAAGAATGGACTGCCACACCTTTCTTTCCTGACATATTTCTCTCGCTTCCTCAACATTCATACATCGTGTCATGCACGCGCGTCGATTTCTCTGACTCCTCACATGGCCGACATTTAATATTTGATTTATTTGATCGTGCCACGTTTTCCTTTGTCTTCCTCTATTTCTGGTACCATTTACATCATTAACATATAATTTTTTTACCATCCTTTCTTCATTCATTCTTTCCATATGTCCAAACCATCTTAATGATCCTTTCATTATTTTGTTCATGACACCATCATTCGCACCGCATTCACTTCTTATATTTTCATTCGACTCTATCATACACAGAGTATCCACACATTCGTCTAAGAGATCTCATTTCTACTGCATTTATTCTACTTTCATCCTTCCTTTGCCAGTTCCATGCTTCGCTTCCATACATAATGGTCGGTAGAAGAACACCATTGTGCACTGCCATTCTAGCTTTAAACCTTTAGACCTTGTTAAAAATAAAAAGTGAATGTAACATTAAAGCTGCAGAAAAACCATAGAATTTGAGAAAGATTAGACATTCTCAAGCCTGTAATCAATTAATAATTTGATAATATAAGCTAAGTGGGCAAAAAAAAATTTTGTGACGAATATAAATAAAATTATTGTGTTTTAATTGTATCTCAATAGAGACGAAGACGTAAACTGGAAACTGAACATGGATGATCAAGGTGTTTACAGGACTTATGACCTGTCATTGGTTGGGTTAAGCGCACGCTTTATGTAATTACAACATTCCCCATTCCACCTTTGTTATTGTGATCATGCATGACAAATTTTTTGAAGATGTATATATACTTCAAAATCCATATTTATCTTCACGTGTCAGTTTCAGTCAGCCATCTATGTAGATTTGGTTGCACTTGTGAATTTTTTCCAAGAATTAACCTATACAACCGACCCACTAACGCCATCTATGGAGAATGATTAAAATTATTATGTTTATTTTTGTTGCAAAGATAAATCAAGGATACGACTTATAATTCAGAGAAAAAAAAACAGGTTTTTAAGGCAACTCAAGAAATAAAGTAACACTGTATCTTCATAATATCAAATAATCATAGCTAAAAAACCATGGTTATTGTAAAAATGTTAAATATTAATCTTGCAATAATAAATTCTCTCCCTATCTTATGTAGAAAAAATTGAAAATTAAAAAATTGTTGAAACAATGCTAGAATTAACCATTTAATTTCACTTTTATTTAATAAAATTATAACGTTTCTTCTTAAGAAGTTTATCGCCATTGTGAAATAATTGATCCTAATTTTGCTAAAAAAAATAACTAAACATTTAAATTAACGTTTTATCTTCTTCTTCTTTCGGAGCCGTGTCAGGTCCCCCAACGTTGGCGATCACTGCAGAAAAGGCATCTCTGTCCTGCGCCACTTGGAACAGGTTCTATATTATTGTTATTCCAGTGCACTCTTTTATGTTCCGCAGCTAGGACAGCTGCTTTCTACCAACTACCCGAAGTCCTTCCATTTTGCCCATTAATATCACTCGAAGGAGGTTGCGTTTCTCTCCCCTTAGCACATGACCCAAATATAAGACCTTTTTAATTTTCACACACGACAACAGCTCTCTATTGGCTCTGACTATCAATAGGTCACCCACTGTCCAATTCATACAGGAAGGAATGTCAAATGAATGTCAAAGAAGAGACATCCACATCACAGATTTCGTAGCCATCCTCCGCAACAAGGATATACTCTGCAGATTCGTTGACTTCGCAACCACAATGGTGGATCGGTTGCGAGAGGCAAACAAATAATTACCATGTCATTCTTTACAGGTACGTCGCGTCCCGACTGAGGTTTTCCATGGTTCCCTTATAACATTTAATCATTCTTTTTCGCATTTTCAAGTTAAGATTATCGTTTCAAAAGAAGGTTGTCATATTGTTAAATGCAACTCGTGCAACTTCAATTCTGTATTTTATTTCAATATCCGGTTTTTATAGGAATTTTTCATAGAAACTCTAACTTTTAACACTGTTTTAAATACATCATTTATTTATTTTTAAATGTAGTATTTGTTTATAAAAACATATGACGCATGTCGCAATAAAGTCATTCAATTGTAAGAATAACCATAGAATACAATTTAGATAACTCCATCTGTATTCGGGACTGTCATAAAAATCACACAGCGTTTTATTCTCAAATTCTTCCACCCAGTTGCACCACAAATACCTGACGTCCCAGTATAGTGCACGTTATGGGTCTTGCTCCAATTGTCGCAACCTTAAATCCCCCGATTCTTATGGCCCCGCTACGGCGTAGATTCTCGTAGCGTTCGTAGCTTTCCGTAGCCCAGAGAGACATTACTGCCTCATGCGCCATGAAGTTCCACTATCGTTATGAAGTAAGAAAGTGTAATTTTGGTTCTCTGGGCGAAATGCAAATGCAGAGGGGAACAACAAAACAATTTACTTGTTTGTGCATTATAACTAAAGTGTGAGACGTTTTAAATTAACTTTAAATTTGTTTATTTCAAACGTAAACAAGAAGAGTTAACATTTTTAAATTTAACTCTTAATTTTTTTTAACGATTAAGAAAACGTATGTTTTCTACAAGTTTTTTATAGTTAATGAGAATATGTTTAGCCTTTCTAAGCCATTATCAAACATTTGATAATTCCTTTGAAAAGGCAAAATATGACATTCCTATTAACTACATTTAATAAAACATCAATGAAACACACGTTCATTTGTATTAAATATTTACTTTCAAACATTACAATTGTTCTTTATCAATGTTCTTAATATATATTATCTGAATGGTCAGTGACATATCACAAGGATGAAATAGATTAATATTTAGATATAATACTTTTGTACGAACTTTTACTGAGACATTTCTTTGAAAAAAAAATAGAGAAACAACTCGAACTTACTATCATAATATTAATTAACTTTATAATAGGTAAAATATTATATTTACAGAGCATAAAAATAGGTTTTATAATATTTGTAATTTGTGATTGTTAAAACTTTGATTATAATTTAAATTGATTGTTGGTGGATACTGTGACAAAGAGCGTAGCTTGTTAAAAAAAATATTTATAAACTAGAAAGGAAGCGGATCTAAGTTTAAATAATAATAAAAATAAGGTCAACATTCACATAGATTTTCTTCTTTACATTTCATATCTTGTTTCCTCTGGTATTGACAATTACCAGGCGAAAAACCTTTAGAACAATAAATATTCGCTCACTATTATTTTCAAGTATTGCATTTCTTTTCAACTTCATTATCTATTCTTACATAATCTTTCATTTTGAACACGTTTGAGATAATCAAGTAAATACAGTTCATTCCTTAAAACAATATTTATGTACGTCTTCTGTTATTGTTAATCTGACATTTTAATTCTCTACAAAAAGGCGTTCTTATCCACCTCTGTTCAACAATTGTTGTCACTAACAAATAATAGTTATTTTAAAAGTATACAAAATGAATATTTGTAATAATAATAAATAGAAACAAGCACAAAAGCCCTAAATAAAAAGAAGAAGGCGATATGCGTTTGTTTAAATTATAAGAAATTTTATATTCGAAGAAACTCATCAAAAGTTTTATCTCGAAAACACTTAAGCCCCACGTTGATCGAACGCCCTCAGCATCAAATATTCTTCGCAATTGTCCCTTGACAACGCCCCTAGTACTCGTAGTAAACTACCTAAAATATTTACTGAAATATCTCGAGTGAGTACATCGTGTAGGAGTACGCTGGGACCGCAGATACAATTGCAAGAGTGTAATATGTTAAAACTTTCTCAACCAGAGCCAGTGGTAAGAAATGTTAGCCGAACTTCCCAAGTTTTTACAGCTAAACTTTGATGATTCGAATAAAGGGAAATTTGTAACGATAATTTTGAATGCGTCATGAAACATAACTGTTTGAATAACTATATAGCCATACTTCAAGATTTGATATTGTAGAATTCTTATATGAAAGTGTTAAAAGAATTATTTAACAATATCATCAACATCTTATGCTCTACAGACCTGGTGGGGATAAACTGAATCAATGAGTCTTCTCCATTATTGTCTGTCTGCTGTCTTTGTTTCAAATTTTCTTTATGTAGTCCATCCATCATATTTTGAGCCTTCCTGGTCTTCTTAATCCATGCGGAGCGATCCGTTTTATGGGGTTGTCCTCGTCCATTTTTCTTACTCGAACAACCCATCTCAAACACCCCAACATGATAAAACAGATCACATCAGATAAAGTGCAAGTCCATACACCTGTATGTTAATGTACGACTTAGATACATTAATTAATATTCATATTTTCTTTTTGATTTCCAGGGACATTGGCAATTCGTGTTGAATAGTTTCAGGAGTAGGTCAGCAAAATTATTTGAGTTTGCCTTTTAACGATAGATCACAAACATTTTCCACTAACATTAAAACATCTGCAAGTATCTTTTACTGAATTTCAGATTGCGTAAGCTACAAACATCGATAAATCGACTTGATAGAAAAGTTTTCTTAATGAATGGTACTCGCGGAAGATTCCTTACTTGGAGAAGCTTCGCATAAAAATTGGGTTCTTGGTAACTCATTTAGATAAATGAGTTACCAAAAATGTATATTGTATATTATAATAAAAATACGTAGATGCTTTTGTGTATATATTTACAATATTGTGAGGGAAAAAACGGAGTCTGAAATAGTTTTGAAATATTAATAATTTAAACTGTTAATGAATACACATTGTTTTTGTATGACAATTGTATATTATTTTACGCGACAGCTGTTTCACTAACCTATGTTGACATCATCAGGTGTTACAATGGATGATGTCAACATAGGTTGATGAAACAGCTGTCGCGTAGAATCAAATACAAGTGTGATACAAAAAACAAAGTTTTTCTAATTTAACAGTTTAAAATATTAAGGTATCATTGTGTTTCGGCCCAAACAATGGACTATTTAATTAATAATTTAAATAATTGGTAAACACGAAACGCGTTACTTAAGAGATATGATAATATAAAACAATAAGGATCTTTTTATGTATTGTTTCTTGAACGATGATAAAAAAAACTCAATTAAATAAACGATTAATACGAATGAAAGCGTCTGTTTTCTAGAAATTTTATTATATTTTATAAGAAAACATATTTCGCCATGTTATATTGAAAATTCAACGTTTGATATTGATAGCAAGGCGAAACATATAATTCCAATCAAATATAATAAAACTTATACAAAAGAGGCGATTTCATTAGAAACTTAGAACCATGATATGGTATTTTAATAAGCATCGCAGTGGACGTGATTGCATATAGGCGAATGCTATTTGCTTGGATGATGCTGACAGCATGGTACATCTGGAAACCAAACCGACAAAACCTCATTACTATTAACGATATTATCCAAAGCATTGGTTACTGAAGTTACCAACGGACACGTTTCTATCTAAAATTCATGATTCCGATCTACCGTGATAATCCACACATAAAATAGTTAATAATATCCCACTAGTATTTCTATTAAACAACTCAAAATTACGTTTTTTGGAAGTTTTCGTATACTTACACTTCTAATATGACTACATGATTTGTATTTGGTTTTTCAATTGTTCCATGTGTCAAAAATGTTGTGGTTATTTTTACTTGTTTAAATTTTGGGTTTTAACAATCAAAACTCATTGTGTCAACGATTTAGATAATTAATTAACAATACATTATTTATTGAATAAAATTACAAGAGATGGAAGAATGGAGAAAGATATCGGAAGAAGTGTTGGAGCTGGAAACAAAAGATGGTGCACTCAAAGTCATTACCGCAAATAGAAATATATCGACTGAAGCAAAGATGGCAGTGCACAATGAAGTTCTAGTCCCGACCCGTATGTATGGAAGTGAAGCTTGGAGTTAGCAGAAGAATGATGGAAGTAGGATAAATGCCGTAGAAATGAGGTCACTAAGAAGAATGTGTTTCTTTATAATACGTATCACTGAAGGAGAACCGGTTGTCCAAAACATGTCTGATATGTATTTTATTTTATTTAAGTTAGTGTTGTTGTTTATAAAAAGTATATAAAAAAATTTAAAAAACAGACATAATGATTAACATTAACATTAATTAGTAATTTAGATTGAGGTATGTAACTAGTAACAAATCATGATGAATTTAGAATGTAAAACAATAATTGTATAATAGTATGCTTTGTATGCAAATAATACAATGATATTTAATACGTTCACGAAAAAACATAATAAAAAACAAACCATATTAATATTTCTTAAGTCACACTAGTGAAAAACGTTATTTTGACTTGGAAATACTAGTGCAAAATACTGTCTGTTTTTATAACAAAAAAGAAATAGCTTTAGAAACTAATTTTATTTATTAGAATAATACTATTTAAATTACAAAATAAGTGTTGTTATTCAGTAAAGGAAATTCATATAACAAGACTGTTTCTGTATTTACGCAATCAAGGAAATGATCACTTAATTGTGTACTAAAACTTCCCTCACAAAACTCTAAAGAGGGGTTTGGGGGTATAGCAATTTTATTACACTGTACTTTATATTTACTCATAAACTTTAATGAAATTTTTCCAATAGACGATAAAATTTCTTACAGCACTTTAAGGAACACAACGATTTTACGTTCCTTTTGTGTACATATTCATTAGTTAATGCAAGCAAATAGAAAACAATATTTCTCGTGAATTATGTTTGTAGCTTTTATTAGATTACTTAAGTAGGCAAATAAGGAAGTAGATAAATACAAACAATTTATGCTACCATCTACCTTCAAAAAATCAATAATTAGTTTCGAATGGTACGAGGATCATCCGCAAAGTAGTACCAGTTTTACGCCGTGCGGAGCGCTGGCGAATAGAGTAGCCGCCGGACAAGTACTAACACGTTCAGTTGTATTTAAGCTGTTTGTGTGCAACGTTACATCTCGCTGGTATTGACTGTGTGGTTTCTGTGAGTGTTTATAATGTTCATGAAAATAGAGAACGGCACCAGTTGTGAAGTTAGAGCTGTAAAATTTCTCAACGCAAGAAATGTGCGACCTTGCGATATTCATAGGAAAGAGGTGTATAAAGACAAGGTTATGGTTGAGTTGTCTGTTCGGCGCTGAGAGAACACCCATGATGACGAGCGTTCGGGACGGCAGTCATTAGGCACGAACTGCTGAGTTCAATTGACGAATTCGTTAAGAAAGATCGGCGCGTTACAATTGATGAGATCTGTGAACATTTCTGTAATGTTTCATGAACAGTCATAAAGTTGTTGAACACCACCTGCATTATGCAAAAATGCTGTGACTACGTATCTCAGTACACTGGCGGCGGAGGAATATAACGCTGGGTACAAAAGCTCGTTACACGTTACGACAAATGCTTAAATTTAGGTGACTATGTAGAAAAGTAGTTTATGGTAGGTTGTTTACAAACAAATAAAACGTTCATATTTGTCAATATATAATAGATTTTTTTTATATCCCGAAAAGGGGACTACTTTCCGGATGACCCTCGTATAATGTTGGAGAAATTTCCAGCAATAGCCTTCGGGCTGGTACTCCCAAAAAGACAATATCCAAGAAGAAGAAGATCAAATAAATTATTCAAATTGACATAGGAACAAATACACATAAAGGTTCGAAAAATCACGGAAATTTAACATTTGATATACTTGTATTATTATAACACCTGATGATGTCAACATAGGTTAACAAAACAGCTGTCGCGTAAAATAAAAATACAATTGTAAGGACCAGCCAAAACAATGGACTATAAAAAAGAGTTATGTTCAATTGGAAATGTTGGTGATTTTAGAAAGCCTTTTGTCGCTGTATTTCCGTTGACACCGCCTTAGAAATAATTGAGTGAGGAAATTGGCACATGCTTTATTTTATTATTAATCCAAAACTTCCAAACGACTTCCGAGAATCTCCCAGCCAGAGAGTGCACCTCGGCGCGGATATTTCTCCGTTATGACTCCTGCGGCGCCCGCTCAGCGCTCGCACTTAAGTGAAAATTTCCCCATCGCAAATGAAAGACTAGTAACCATACTAGTAAAACTTTACTAGACCATGGAATCAAACTCGCACTGCTTTACTAGATTCCGGGGAACTGTATTTCGTATTCGAAATGGTTGCTTCATAACACTATGGGCATTACCGAGGCGTCTGCAATTTGTTATTTTCATGACTGCAATATCAGGGTTCTTCGTGAATTATTCAAAATACCACTTTAAACGTCTTTTACACACCAGACTAGAGGGGTTAAATTGAAAATTGTACATTGTCTGAAATATTAAACAGTGTACAAAATTATTCTTGCAGCACTTTATTTGTTAAATGATATTTTTGAGAATCCGTCTAGCTCTTTTTTAGACGATGGAAAAATCATGCTCAAATGTTTTAGAAAAAAAAATATACTTCTATGCATAAACTTTTTATTTTATTTAGTTAAAAAATATTTAGTATTACATATAAAACTTTTTCAGTAGATAAATCCTTTCACTAAATGGAATAATTATTGCACTTTGGAAATTGAAAATAACGTTGTTTATAATCCACAGAATATTAAAAAAGGTGAAAAAAAAAATCTTCAGGTGTAATGATAATAATAAAAACTAAAGAATGAAAGACTTAAAAAAATTAAAAATCGATACCTTAAAAAGGAACAGTACATTTAAATTTAAAAAATAATTATTTAACTAATATTATTTTATCAGTCCGAACTAATAAATAAGATTTAGCAATAATAATACATAAAAATTAAATGATACAATTAAATTGTAATTTCAAAAAACATGTATTAGAAAACACATATTTTAAATAGATATTAATAAATAATTATTTATAATTATTGATAGCTTAAAGTAAATGTATTTGCCACATAGCAATCACAAAGCAAAGTAATCAATCTATAAAAGTTTTAAGATATCTGTATATGATAGAATCTCAAATTCAAATATAAAAAAATGTAATGTGGATAAAAAATTTATGGAAAATATGATGAAATGGTTATTACGATGGTTTAGGACACATGCAAAGAATGATAAAAAATTATGAAAACGGAATATCGTATAAAGTGTAAAGCCGACTAAAACGCGGCAGCATCAAATCAAGAAAGTATAAAATTTTGGTAACATGAGGAGTCAGGGAAATCGACGTATAATACATGCATGACACGATGTAGTGAGGTAGTGAGAGAAGTATCAGGAAAAAACAGCCAGGCGGTTTATTCCTTTTGTATGCCCCTTCGGGAAAACGGCGTGATAGTTAGTTTTATGTTTTTTAAGCTCATTATGTAAAATTGTAAATTTTTCATGGAATATTCAATTAAACTTATGGATAAATAAATAATAAAACACTTTGTAATTAACCACGGTGTGGTTATTATAATTGATGTCAACTAGTTTCGCTTGGACCCAAGCTTCAACTAGGCAATTTAATAACTTAAACTTAAACGTTATTATATTGCCCTGAAGAAGCTTGGGTCCAAGCGACACTAGTCAGCATCAATTAAAATAACAATATAGTGGGTATTTATTTTATTTAAATAATAGTAAACACGATTGTTTAGTGGTTTTACTTGGATTCAATCCAAGTTAAACCACTAAACAATCGTGTTTACTATTATTAAATTAATATGGAGTTTTACAAAATTAATACCTCAACCATCAATAATATGCAGTGGGTAAATACAAAGTGTTTAATTATTTTATATTTATAAGTTTAATATTTCGAAAAATTTATTATATATATTTTTTAAATATAGTATTATAAAATACTAAATAGAAGAATAATAAATATGGAGTAATTATAACGTTTTGTTTGCAATAAAAATATTATTTCATAGTTTATTAAATACTAAATAGAATAATAATATGGTGTGATTGTAATGTTTTGTTTCTAATAAAAAAATTATATTATAGTTTGAGTATTCTTGTGATCCTGTAAAAGCTTATTTAACATAATATTGCTGCAGTAGTGATACTGTTGTCATAGTTAACAACCCGTAATCACACGGGAAAACCAACAGAACTCCGCCTGGAGCGTGATGTTACCTTTGCATGCATCGTCTAGACTGCCTAATGGCCGCTGTCATAAAATACCTGGATGATTTTATTCCTCACAAAACGTCCTAAAAGATTTTCCATAAACACGTCCATATCAAGCCGGGGATCTCTCAAAAATATAATTACTATCGGGGATTTGTTATGATTTTACACACGCGATCGTGTTGCAAGTGAAAAACAATGTCAGAATCTAAAAAACTTGAATCAAACCCTTAATGACTTAAGGAATCAAAGCATGAGCATACACTGTCAGAACCAACCTAAGAATAAAACATTTTTATGCTGTTAAGATATCAAATGATTTTACATAAATCTCTTGAAGGAAGTTCATTTCAAATAATAATTAAATAAAACGATGTTTTTTAACTACTTCCAGGCGAAACCGGTCGCTGTCGAAATAAAGTCAAAAGTTGAAGAAGTTAAAAAACATCGTTTTATTTAATTATTATTCTTAGGTTGGTTCTGACCTATCAAAGGATTCAGGAATAGTCTGAATATATTAAAAAATATAAGACATACAGAAGGTCAAACTTTAGAATTTTTGCATCGCGACTATGGGTAATAAAATGCTAATTTTTAAAGCGCCGTTTTTGTGATGTTATCACCCCATGGGCGCATTATGACGTGTTTTATATCGGTTAGAAAGTAAAATAAAACGAACATACTCTTGCAACCGAACCCTTAGAGATCGGATACCGAACTAAGAGATTCGCAAATCCTGTAAAATTGGTGACATAGTAGGATGGAGTAGGCAGAGAAGATGGTTCTGGGGGGTCCACATTGAGGGGATAGTCCCAGCGAAGGTTCCCAAGATCGTGATGCGCGAGACTCTAGAGGGTCGCCGACCGCCAGGGGGACCACCAAAGATATGAAGAGGAATCCGTCTTCCTCACATGATGAAACTGATACGCTGTCTAAACATATCACAAGATCTTCACTAAGGAAAATAATAAAAATATCGTGTTAAAGTTTTATGATTTACTGGTCAACACAATGCGAGTAATACCTTATCTACCCTCTGCGGAGTTTTAATGTAAGAATGTAAATAAGCTTTGAATCAACACTGGTTTTCTTTAAAGTACTTCTCGGGGCGGTAGGGTAAATAAAGTAATGTAGAAGGCCCTGGAAGGGGCGAACGAAAATAGCCTGAACAATCGCAGAAGGTATCGATTTATAAAATTGTATTATATTTATTTACCTTTGATTTCGAGCTCTTCAACGTTATATTTTGTATCAGACAAAAACAGATTCAATCATTTTATTTTTTAGGTGGAATTTATCTGTTGAAGCGAATCGTTGAGTTAACAATTGAATGACGAAAATAGAATACATATTTTTTAATAATACATCTTCTTCGTAAATATACATAAATAACACTATATCAAATTTGTTTTATTAAAATATGATTCATAACTGTTAATTCAAAAACTTTGTTTTATATCACAAATTGTATTTATTTTACTTTACGACAGCTGTTTCATCAACCAATGTTGACATCATCAGGTGTTATAAAAATATATATCAAATGTCAAATTTTCGTAATTTTTCGAAACTTTGTGTATTTGTTCCTAAGTCAATTTGAATAATTTCTTTGATATAATTTTGAAGTTCTTGCTGAAATTGAGTTAGGTACCTAAATATTTTAATTTAAAGAACGGTTAGTTACTGTTTATAGGAGAAAATATTAAAGGTAGAAAATATAATCTTCTTCTTCTTCTTCCCTTTTTGTAGACTCAGGAGTCTGTTATTTCAGGCGGGTCCTCTTGAGATGCTGAACTCCAGCTTTCTCTCCACCGTTTCGGGGGTCTTCCTGGTCGGCGTTGTCCGTTTGGCGTTCCATGGAGAGCTATGTGTGGTATTCTATTTGAGCTCATCCTTTCTACGTGTTCATGCCAGTATCGCCGTCTTTGACGTCCCCATCTGACCACATCTTCGACCTCGCAGATTTCTCGGATTGCTGTATTCCTAACTCGATCACGTAGGGTCTTGCCAGCTATAGCGCGGAGCGTTTTCATCTCGGTTGTCCTGAGCATGCTCTTTGTCTTGACAGTATCTGCCCTCGATTCAATGCCATATGTGAGGATTGGTCGCACACAGGTCTTGTAGATGCGCACCTTGCTGTCAGTCCTCATGTCCCTGTTTCTCCATATGACATCTTTCAGGCAGCCTGCAACTGCTGCAGCCCTATCCACCTGTGACCTTACTTCTCTGGGGAGGTCATTAGAGCTGGTTACTTCGCTTCCGAGATATCTGAATAGGTCCACCTGTTCGATTTCCTCCTGGCGTACGGAGACTTCGCATCTCAGTTGATTTCTTGCGAATGTCATACACTTCGTTTTTGGGGTGGATATGATCATGTTATATCTTGAACAGGATTCATCAAACTTTGAGAGCATTGCTTGCAAGTCGCTTTGATTTTCGGCCACGATTGTGGCGTCGTCTGCATAGCAAAGCATTCCAATTACCTCTTTACCCAGAGCGTACCTTAAATTGAGAGATGCAACCTCTGCAATGATGTTGTCCATGATGCAGTTAAAGAGAAATGGGCTCAAGCTGTCGCCTTGTCTGATGCCAAGGGATGTTTTTATGGCTTTAGTGAATTTCCCATTTGCTCTGATCCTTGTGTTGCCGTCTAGGTTGATCTCTCTTACCACATTAACAAGTGATGGAGGCGCCAACCTCGTGGTTAAAGTATTCAGGAGGTCCTTCAGCTTGATTCTGTCAAACGCTTTTGTGAGGTCGATGTAACACAGGTATGCTGGTTTATTATATTCCAATGCTTTTTCCTTTATCTGTCTGAGAGTAAATATTGCATCAGTGGTGGAGCGGTTCCTTCTGAATCCTTGCTGCTCTTCTCTGTTGGTGATGTGAGTTTCAAGTTTTTCTTTAATTATCATTGTAAATAATTTAAAGGTAGAGCACAACAGTGATATTCCTCGATAGTTCTCTGGGTTTGTCTTTTGTCCCTTTTTAAAGATGGGTACTGTAATGCTTGATCTCCAGTCTGCAGGTATAGTTGACGTGTCTAATATTTTGTTAAACAGTTTAGAGAGTTCAGTCACTAGTCGGTTATCGGCGTACTTGAGCATTTCGTTGTGTATTTCGTCTGGTCCTGTTGATTTTCGGTTTTTTAGCTTTGCTATGGCTGCTTTGACTTCAGCTTCGTCAACAGTTTCTGAGTCTGTGATATTTTGAGGTGGTGGTGGTATTTCCTCCGGGTCATTGTATAGGTTCTGGAAGTAATTTTCCCATTCCTCCGTTGTGATTTTACTCGTTTGTACATATTCGTTTATCGGTTTTTTCCTTTCCCTTAACATTTTCCAGACCTTCTTTTGGGCTCCATACAGATCAAACTCCATGTCTTTGGTGAATTTAGTCCAATATTCCTTCTTTATGCGTTTTATATCCGAGTTGATTCTGTTTCTGGTTAACACGTACGCCTGTCTTTCTTCATCAGATGGTGAACTTCTGTATTTCAGATAGCTTTTTCGTTTTTCTGCTGCTAGCTCTTTGATTTCTTGTGTGAACCAGGGTTTAGTTTTATTATGGGCATTAGTATTGATCTTTCTTTTCCCCAGTGCTTCCGATGATGCATCATGTATATTTTGTTTTACCTTTCTCCAAGCTGTTTCCACGTCATCTTCTTCACTTACATGGTTATTGTTTATTTTTTCAGCAATTCTAGATTTAAATAATATTTTGGTGCTGTCATTTTCCAAGGACTCTATATTGTACTTCTCTACAAAGTTAGGTTTTCTTCTGTTTATTTTTGGTCTTTCCATTCTGATTTTCCCCAGTATGAGGTTATGATCCGTGCCAATATTAGCTGAGGTGAGTGCTCTTATGTCAATAATATCGACTGGCTGGATCTGTCTATTTGTAATTATGAAGTCAATCATTGATTTATCCCCTCTAACATTCCCAAATGTATATTTGTGCTGTTCTTTATGGTTGAAAAATGTGTTATTTATTCTGAGTTCGTTTCTGGCGCAGAACTCTACAAGCATTTCCCCATTTTCGTTGCTAATGTCTTCGTTGAATCTCTGCATAATTCCGTTCAATACTGTGTTACCTATTCTAGCATTTAAATCTCCGAATATCACAGTTTTGTCCTTTTGAGGGATAGCATCTACTGTTTCCTGTAGTTTGTCATAAAAAGCTTCTGATTCTTCTCGTGGTTTTGTGATATCCGGTGCGTAGGTGCTGATAAAATGGAATATATTTTTCCCCAACCTCAGAGTAACTTTAAGCAATCTGTCATTAACATAGTCGATGTTTTCTATGGAGTTCTCATATTGCTCTTTAATAAGCATCCCAACCCCAGAGTGGGCTCTGTCTTTCTTATCCTTTCCGCTGTATATGAAGATATAGTTAGAGCACTTTAATGTCCCTTTGCCCTTCTTTTTGGTCTCAGACAATCCACATATGTCTATGTTGTGGTTGTTTAGCTCTGCCGTAATCTCCCAATCCCTGTTGTTCCATGAAGTAATGTTCCAGCATGAAATCCTTGTTATATTTCTGTGTTTCCATAATCGTTTTTTCCTTTTCCTTGCGTGGGTCATGTCCGTGAACAATCCGGTGTCCGAGGCTCTGTTGCCTGTTCTGTGAGCGTTGTAGGCTTTTTTACCCCAGGTAGGTTGCTAGCCTTGCCTGAGAACCCTCCTCCTTTGTCCGGGCTTGGGACCGGCAGGGCCTCCTGTAGTAGTAGGCACTGGCGGAGAAAATATAATAATAATAAATAATAAATAAAAAAAACAATAATTAGAAGGAACAATTACACATTGGTTGATGAAACAGCTGTCGTAAAGTAAAATTAATACAATTTGTGATATAAAACCCAGTTTTTGAATTAACATTTATAAAATGTTAAAATATCAGAGTGTTTCGGCCAATGGACTATTTAAATATGATTCAAATTTAATCATATTCCTGGCTTCACTTTTATAGGTCGTATGAAGCTTAAGAAAGAACATTTAATCCTTTTTGGTAAAACACATGTAAGAAAATGTGCAATCTTTATAAATAGTACTGTAAGCGATATAATTAATCCGTAGAATAAACTTTCCGATTTCGATCTATGAAGCTATAGCAATAGGGGAAGAACTGCCCGAGGACTTCGGAGGTTAATGGATATTGCCGAGTGTTATGCCGTCAGCCATAAATACCTGATTCCTTTCGTCTCACTGACTCCAAATACACAGCTTCCTCCTTCGTAGATGATAGTTATATATCTACCGTAGTTCAATACCATCACAAGATGATAAGTATAAGTAATGATAAGTAGGAATGAATAGTATAAAGCTTCACCGATTTTGATGGTGTGGTTTGTTTACGATATTCCAATCATCTGTGCTCTGTCTACATAAATAAAAATGTGTGAGACTACCAATTTTATTGTGTACATTATTAATGAAATTTATGATGTCATTTAATTTTTGATGTATGTATTTGTGTTTTAAAATAATCAATTAATTTATATTTGACGCATTTTACTTGTATTTCGCTTTGACACAATATTATATGCTATTACTAACTTACTTCCTATGGCCATACAACTCTTGAAGAGTTTTAGCCTCCTTGATGTTTTTTCCTGGATTATTCTAAGTATTCTATTCTCAAACCAGCAGATTCTTTGTTGTTCTTTTACTATATGCTATGTGCATAATAATTTAACCTGATGAAAAGTGGACAAGGCGACTGGTGTGCTGGTGCCCAAGAACTGCAAAGCGTGGATTTGGACTCCCACAGTTGCTTTGGCGTGACGATATCAAGAAGAGTACGGGAAGTGTCTGGATGCGAATCGCTCAGGAGAGAAGGGAGTGGAAAATACGAGAAGAGGCCTAGGGCCAGGAGTGGATGGCCACAACAGGCTGAAGAAGAAGAAGAATTGAAGACATTTAGAAATATAAAATATTGTATTGTGATATTAGAAACGATTATATGAAAATAAAAATAGTGTTAAAATCGTAAATAAAATTTAAAATCTGGAACAACATTATTTCTTATATTAGTATCGAGATGCGTTAACGATATATCTTATTACTTCTGGTCAATATTGGTAAGTCAAACAAGGATGCCAAGTCATTCATCTCTGCCCTGGGGGAGATAGGGAAGAAAATTATTGCAGAATATTATAATAGCTTGTGCGTTTGTATTCACTGTTATTCATTTTAATTAAGTACACACTCTTCTCTCCTATCTTAGTGTATACTTAAATTTATAATTTGTCGGAGATAATATTAATTGAATATCTTATATTGACGACCCTATCAGTTTTCTTATACTTTATTGAAGGTTAAGGCGTTAATATGAGTACTGTAACATAACAATGTAATTTGGAACAGAATTAAATAACATTGTTAAATCAAATAGTCGCGTTTACTGTCCAGAAAAACAAAGACCACATTATATTAATAATAATATAAAACACTAATAAGACCAGTTCTTCTTCTTCTTCTTCTTCCTCAGCCTATTCCCGACCACTCCTGACAAAGGTCTTCTCCATTCGCTTCCATGTCACTCTGTCCTGTGTAGACTGCATACAGGTTATTCCGACATGTTTGTTCAGATCATCCCACCGTAGTTGCGGTCGCCCTGCACTTCTTCAAGTCAGCAGTCTTCTTGTCCACTTTTCGTCTGAGCTTCTGGTTACGTGACCTGCCCATTGCCATTTTAGAGTCACCACCCGTTGGATGATGTCAGTGACCTTTGTTTTTTCTCTCACCGTATCGTTTCTGACTCTGTCTCTTAGGCTTATTCCTAACATGGCTCTTTCCATGGCTCTTTAGGTCACTCGTAGTTTCTCGGCACTTTGTTTGGACAATGTAATAGTTTCAAAACCATAAGTACCAACTCGCAGAACGCAGGCTTCTGCCAGTTGGTACTTATGGTCTTCAAACTGTTCGGAGACTTGGACACTCATTAACCGTGATGAAGTAAAGATGAACTGCTTCGAAAGAAAAATCCTCCGCAGAATCCTCGGGCCCATTAAGGCTAGTCAGATGTGGAGAAGGAGATACAACAGAGCTCTACGATCTATACCGGGATGCCAGCGTGGTCAAATTTATAAAGATTTATAGACTGCGCTGGCTAGGGCACTTGCACCGCATGGGGGATCTGGAGCTCCCCAAAAGAGTGTTGTTTGACAATCCATTATGGTGAAGAGCGTCGGCAGGCTGAGACTACGTTTACGAATGGTTGGATAGTGCCGTGGCAGACTGTCGGGTCCTGGAGCAGCAATAATGGGAGGTGGCGGAGACAAGACGGGATGGAGACGTTTCTTGGAGGAGGCTAAGACCCAGCAAGGTTTGAATCACCGAAGAATAAGTTTTTATTCCACTTTTATTAAATAAAAGTGGAATAAGAAATTTTTATTTCAAAAACACTAATAATACGAGATGGTTTAATTTCAAACGAATTCTGGTGTCATATACGAGTATATGGATTATAGTGATTTTTTATAATTTTAAATTTATATATGTATATTATTTTAAATATATAACTAACTAACCATCACGCCGTCTCCCCGAAGTGGTAGGCAGAAAAATGGACTGCCACACTTTAACCGATGCCGCACTCCATCCTTCTATTTTCGCCCCCGCGTGAGACGCGGTGTGATGAGTTGCGAACCTCATCGCCAGCAATAGGCATCCCCCTCGCACACTTCGATCGTCCAATCTCCACAAAATAAATCCCAAACAAATAATATGAAATAAAATAACAAAATAAAAATAATATAACATATAATGTTCTTATAGATGGTGCACATGTTTCTTTATATATTTATCCGTAATTCATTAATATCATTCACAGCCGCTATAATTGAACGCGTTTATTGAATTTGATTTGATCATTGAATATAAAATTAATTTAAATGCATTTTTAAAAGAAAAAAATAAGATAAGTACTCAATTAAACGTTTTATGTAAGATACATTTGCAATAACGAATTATTTTAGTGCATATTTAAATTATTGAATATTTGAAATCACTGAACACTATTTAAAATAAAATGTTGGCCAAGTGACGAGTCCTAGAAATCGACGTTTGTTTATGTTAAGACTGTCGGGGTTAAATGCATAACCCAGATAAACATATTTCATGAAGAAATATATGACACGAATAAACACAAAAACGCTGACCCAAGTCCTAATTATCAAATTTGATGATTCGCGGGCCCTGAATTCTTCAAGTTGGTCACTAGGTCAGGTCATCGATCAGGTCATCAGATGACTAAACCAAAGCATATAAAAGCAGTTCTCCCGAGCACCCAAAACAGTCAGTCCACGCCACGAGGGATATCGGACTCCCTCCGACGCCGAGCTACGAAGCTAAGGCAGTCCACTCTAAACGTCAGTCAACTCTAAACGTCAGCCAGTATCGCGATCTCGAAGAGACATGAGTCTCCACTACGCAGTCTACGTACGAGAAACCTCTGACGACTCCTCGCTCCAGCCACTCCATACCGCCCAGCGAGCCCTCATCCTCTACGACTCACCACCGAACTCCGCCCCGCTGCCATCGACATCCAGCCACGCTCCATCACGAGTAAAGTGTAATTACTTGTGATCCGCAATAAACGCTGAAACCTCCGCCGTCTTTCTACTGCTCACCACCAAATCCCCACAAGACTAATAAATATTGAGGAATTAACCGAAATATGTCAAGAAATAACGATGCGGCGGTCCATTATGTTTGCCTATCACTTGAGAGAGAGATGGCATGATGATTTTATTAAATAATTTCAATTTTAACTATTATTGAATTATTTAAAAGTATTTAACACACTAATAAACTTTAATCAAACAAAGGCAGGGAAATATAATATCAGCATAGAATTAATTAACATCCACTCTCCAATATTCGAAATGACGCTGAATAGATTGTTCTTTAATTCAGTTAAAACATTTTGAATTATTGAATGCCTTTCAGTTTGTTTATTTTGTAACTACAATGTGGTACACGTTTTAGTTGGCCAGTAACTCATTAGTCTCGTGTTAAATTTAACAATATTCATATAATTCCTTACGCACCTCATACATGTTATTAGTTAAAACAATGAAACAATCCACAATAGGGTGATTCAACATTTTTGAATTGTTTAGGTAATACAGATATTAAATTGAATATGTCAGGAAAGAAAAGTGTAGCAGTCCATTCTTTCTGTCTACTTCCTCGGGGTGACTGCGTGATGGTTAGTTAGCTATGAAATATATTAAATGGATAGTCCATTGTTTTGGCCGAAACACTACGATACGTCAACATTATTTACCGTTAAATTTACAACATTGTTATAAATAATATCACAAAATTTTATTAAACATTTTTTTGTGAATGTCGCGACAGCTGTTACGCCAACAAATATTGACATCATCAGATGTTACAAACATCAAGTTGTTTGACCAATACCTGACTTCGATAAAAAAATCTTTAATTCATTTCATCTCAAAAATGGTTCACTTTTGCATAGTGACTTATATGACAAAATTCATCGGTAATAATCTCCCTTATATCCTCCTAGAAGTAATAGGTTGAAAAACCCTATATATTGTAATCATGGAGATCATGCAATCTGTTTACACCGAAGTTACAGAACACTCTCATTTACATCACATCAACCTTTTCTGGTATAATTATAATTTTGAGAAAACGTGCCACTTAATTGATAAGAAAACTCATTTCGGGAGAGCACATTGTACTTCATTTTGTATGGAAAGCATACATACCATTACCAAAGTGTAAGGCAAGTAATTAAAATGAAAATAATCGATTGGCCCCCGTTGCGAGGGGTGCTATTGACAGGTAAGAGGGGGTGAAATATCCGCACGTTGCGTGAGACTTTGTCACTTTAAACAGTCTTTGTAAAAGATCCGATGTAATAATTGATTTCTTGTTATAATTTATAGTTACTGAAACATGCGCTCTATTTTAGAATTGTGTCATTATTTTTTTTTTTAAATGAAAATTGCAATGGTTATCATCATTTAAGCAATGTTCCCCATTGAAAAATGAAGAAAAGAATAAAAAATAAAAATTCCCCAATTTTTTTTTCTAATGAGCATGACTCACCGTACTAACATTCTATTCGTCCACTTTCTCCCCTACATTTTATATTTCTAATTCTACGAAAATTTAATTACAAATATATGTATACTCGTATGTATATTTTTATTTATTAATTTATTCATTTCGATTGACATATTGCATGTAAATATTCATATTTTATTAAACCTATTTTTCACCTTTCCAACGAGCGTTTAGTGGTGTTTTTGCGATCTGTGCTAATTGAGTTATTTACGATTGATGCCATCTATCGGGAAAAACGCCACGAACTTTTACATTATAAAATCTATAACAAATAAATATATGATTTTTTATTATTAAACTCGCATATTTTTATTTTATATTAGATACCACATTATCACTTTACTGTTCTTTTAAATAAAACATATTTACATAACCAGATTTATTTATGAAGTGCTATCATGGTAATAAAAAAGCGTAGAAAAGAAATAGAATTTCGTTTATAAATTATTCTATCATTCCCCTCAATACTTCAAACACCACCGAGATCCGGATTTATTCTCTCCAATATAAGAGGTAGAAATAAAACATTATTTTATTTTAATGTTGCCATGTTGAAACAGAAAATATCGCGTCAGCTAAAATAAATCCGACACAAAAATCCCCTACCGAGTGAGCCAGTAACGGGGCAGGCATATTGTCGAACTCCAAGGCGGGATTTAAAATGTCTCGGGAACTGCCTCGTATTAGCCTTTGGATGTCTCAACCTCCATGGCGGACGGCAGTTATTGGGTTAATGTCACTGCAGTGTTGTCCTTACGCCCAGTGGCGGTCGTGAAATTTTATAAAAGCTCTGAACTTTAAAAAAAATACTATTATCATTGACAAAATAAAAGCGTGTATCCGAAGTCATAGAATTCAACTGAATAAATAGAATTGTACTTCGTATTTTTGCAACTTTTTTACAGACATGTTTCGGTTGTGACCCAACAATAAAATTAAACAAAATCCTAACTTATATGCTAAAAAAGGTTGGAGTTATGTCTAAGGGTAGTAGTAAAAATTTAATCTAATAAAGATTAAAGAGGGGGAGGGGATAACGGGAACGTCATCGGAATGGACGTTAAATTTAATTGGTTGTTTATAATATTTTCGTATTATCTTTATTATACGAATGATTGTTTTCCATGAGGTGATCAGCAAAGTATTTATAAGTGTAATTTTTTTCATTGACATATCCAATTCAACTTAGTTATTTTGTACATTCGAAAACAATTAGGTCACAACCGAAACATGTCTGTAAAAATTGTTAAAATAATTTAATGATTTTACTGATACCAGTTGATGGTTCATTTTTAATAAAATGATGTTTTTTTAATAATTACTTCAAGTTTGGTCTTTATTTCGACATTAAATAACACCAGTGGTAGACTGATTGTTATCAGTTCCATAACTAAACATTATTCAAGTGCGGCAATAAAGAAATTGGCCGTGAGAATCGCACACCTTTTACATAAAATTTTGTCTACGTGTTAACGATGATTTCAAAAGGTCTATTTCACATTTCTAACACGACATAGGACATATCGTAGGTTCAGGTAGTTATAAAAAAACTTTAGTTTATTTAAATGCAGTAAATTGAATTAACCCCATCGAATGAACCGGCACTGCTTCAAGTCTCCATAGACTATAGACTTGTTATGACTATCGAATCTCCAGCAGGTGTTATTTTGTACCATTTTTCTTGAAATGGTAATGTGTTTTCCTTCAATGCTACGCCAACTCAATAAACAAGAGTTCTTTGTATATTTATTAACAACGTTGCAAAAAAATTGGCATCAAACCTTTTTTAAATGCATAACTGCAAGAGAATAAAATATAAAAATAATTATCGATTTTTTTTTTTATGGTTCAAGAACACTCAATTATTTATCAAAAGAATCGTAGTACACTCCTAATACCAATGATTATTTACATTTACATGAACAGAATAATCTATTAGTTTTTTTTTCTCAATATTTTCCATCGCTTTAAGTTGAATTTGGATTAGATTGATATGACTTTTCCACAGACATCTTTCCTCGGTGTATTTTTTAAACATAAAAATAAGAAAAATCATTACTCATGTATTAAATGGATAGGGAGGATGTTACGTCTAGGAGGTATGGTTTGCAGTGTGATTGCTATTTAATTAGGATTGCAGGATAATCCGAACTTATTATATTATTTATTAATGTCTATACTTTCAAAATAACTTGATGTTATGTTTCTTGTGATGTTATGTTTGATGCAAGATTGTTAAGAGTGACAGATTGGAGGATCGAAGCGGGGGACAGGAGGAGTTGGAGGCGAAGAATACTGGAGGCTAAGGCTCGATATGGGCTGTAGGGCCATCGAAGAAGAAGAAGAAGTTATGTTTCTATTATTAACGTGTGTGTAAAAATGCAATATCGCCATTGTTATTAACCGTCGCGTTGCCATGTGGTCAATTGAGTTTCCACTGCCAATTTAAAGTTGATTTTCTTAAAACCTATGGACCCTAATATTATAAAAAAAATTTTAATCCTCCATTGAAGTGTTCTCAATATTTCGTAATAAAAAAAAAGCAAAAAATTACTTCCTTCATCCCAAAAAAAAATATTTTCTAAGACTGCCCTCACCTTCATTCGTGTTAAGGTTGAATTTGTTTTGCTAATATTTACAACTTTATCAAAAGTGACAAATACTTACTCGCTGTTTTGAACGTATTATAAATTATATCTTTGGCTTTTTCAATAGGTACGTAATAATACCGACTGTTGATGGAAACGCAGAACGCAACTTAATAATATCAGAACTGTGAAAATATTCACACTTTACCAAAAGGGACAAATATTAATACGTACTCGTTGTCTTGAACGTACTATACATTTTGCCTAGGTGCCTTTATCATACGTAAAATCTCGTAATGTCTCGCCTCGCCGGCTGCGGCGCGCAGACAAGTTTATACCTGATATTCAATTGCTCGTATGCTATGACGCATTCCATATCAGAAATCGCATGGTTCCAGAAAAAAATTAATAATGATATGTTTTTCAAATAATCCATGTATGTTATAGATATCGATCTATTCCTAATGAAATTCCCTACAAGATGACATAAATTAAATTTTGATTCATCTAGTCATATGCTTGATATTTAGATAAAGTTAGCGGTAAACTGAACTTACCACATGGGAGCAAGCGTTTTGTTTTGAACACGGTACGTTAAGGGTTAAATGAATTATTGTAGAGAATAAAAAAATGCATTTACAGAACGTCTGCTGTCACCATGTTTGTAAAAATAGCTAAAATGATGTGAAAACATAATATTTTTCCAAAGTTATTTAAACGAATTAGTTATTGTTACAAATCAGCAAACATGCATTTTTATTTTATTTATTGAATTGCGTTGACATCGTGGAATTCCATTGTCAATTCGAATTTAAAACACAACATTGTACATTTTATTATTATTTTATAAAGATATTGAATAAACTAAAGTGGAAAATATACAGTGTTGTGTTTTAAGTTCCAATTTCCAATGCATTTTTTTGTAAGTTGATAGAGTTTTTTAAAAAGTAATGTGCTTAATCAGTATGTTTATCTGTTTTTGTTTGAAAATTTTCAAAAATTAAAAACATCAAAATCTATGCAAGAAACACTTTTAAATAATCTCAATAAGGCATTGCGTAAAATCACATCAATGTTGTATCTATTTTGTATAAGAAAATCTCATTTTTTTAAATGGAGTTTAGATCACTTTATTTAATTTTAAATATACGAAAACAAAACATACTCGTGGCATCAAGGAAAGACTCTCGTGTATGTGCTCTTAGAGAGTGTTGATATATTTTGGACACATAGCGCGGAGAGATCAGGACAACCTTGAAAAGCTCATGATCGTGGGCAAAGTGGACGGAAGGTGACTACAAGGACAACCACCGAGCCGCTGGTCCGATCAAATCAGTCATCTGACTGGTTTCCCATCAGCTGCAGCCTGGAGACTGACGGGTGACAGGAGCGCATGGCGTGCCATGGTCAATAGTTTACAGGATGGACACGGCCCTCAATCATAAGGAATACAACTAAGAAGAAAGATTTGTATGAAATTGTCGTTCACTAAATGTTAGCTATAAGACTATAGTGTAAGTTTACATGTGTAAGTGAGCAGGACATAGATGGGGAAAAAAATATTATATTAAATGCGGTCTGGCATCCCCTTGCGACTGATATATCGCACGCTTAATAGTAAACTGAACGATTATGGTTAAGGTCATAATTGAGTTAACATTAGACAGAGGCTTGTGTTAACGCTATCCATCGTTCCGCGTTAAAATTAAGTCAAAATTCCGCCAATTGGCCTCTATTACACTATATCGGTATTTTTCATTCGTACGTGTTTTTCGACTGTTTTTGTTAAAACACCGACTCATGTCAGATTGAGCAAAACTTGTTTTTTTGAGTTAAGCCAGTGTTCTATTAAGCGTGCGATATATTAAATGTGAGTCCCGGTGGATGGGAAACAGGCCTAGGAAGTACATGAGCGAGGCTGACGAAAGGGCGACGCTGCGCCCCATAACTGCATCGGGTATGGGTGGGAACACCCTTCTCTGTATTTCAATTTATCTTATAAAATCATTTGAATTTGGAGATCTTTTAAATGATAAATTAAGCAAGCTTTACCATTCTGTCAGAATGTTAGTCTACATAATTAAAATATATGTTTGTGTTTCCGAAGAATCCCATTTATTGTGATTAAATAATGTGCCGCTGTGATCCGTAATTAGATCAAATGAGATTAATTATGTCCGTTCCGTCGGATCTGAGAGAGAGTTTTTGTCAGTCAACAACACGACATCTGTGTACATTATCCGACACTCGAATGACAGTTGGTCGGACAAGCAAACACAATAGTGAGCTCGGTCCCGCCATTTGATAATTTTCCCGCTATTTTTGAACGGCTCTGAATGGGTCAATATTATTTATTCCCGCCATTCGGCATGACGTGTGACGTTAACTCGAATCCATTATTTACTGGTTGAAATTTCCATTGGAATAAAAGTGAACCTGGTGTATTTGGAGCTCATGTGATTGTTATATAGAATGCTAATATTTGCTCGGTGAACATTGACATGTCAAACATTTTATTTTTGTTTCACAATCGATTAAATAACTTAATTTTTAACTCCATTATTGAAACTTGTGTGGACGGTATTGCGAATTTTACAAATACCTGAATTGGACGGTATGTAATATAACATATAACTAAAAGAATTGGGTGGTCGTCTAGATAGAACGCTTGACTTCTGATCCAGAGGACTTGGGCTCGAGCCTGGACACGACCAGATTGCTTCTTCATAATAATGAGCTATTTTCTGCTCATATTGAAGATTGTAAAATAAATTCTAATATCATTGATTGAAATCTTTGGTATTAGTTTTTTTTTTTTAATAATAATAATAATAATAATAATATAACAATATCATTATGGAAGCAGAAACGGAAACAGATGTAAAAAGTAAATTTTAGCGGAAACAGAAACGGAAACGGATGCGGAAGCGGAAGTGTAAATACTTTGAATAAAAGGTAATTTTTTTTCAAATACAATTTTTAATGAATTAATATTAAAAATTAAGTAGTGATAAGTTTAATGAAAAGTAGTTTGGCCGCTTTTATACCTAACAATTTGTTCCGGTGTTTCCGGTGGTTTATGGTAAAATGGCAAAACAAACTAACCACAAATTAATTATTAACTGTCAAATTGACAGTATGTAAAAACAATGCTGCCAGTTTAAAAACCAAACCTTTAAAAAAACACCCTATATAATATTCACCTATAAATCCTAGGATATACTTCTACTCATATTTTTTTTTCTCATAAAAAAAATAGATAATATTTCAATGTTTATTTTAAAGCATGACCTACAATCATCTCAGATTATAGTTCGAGAGTTCACAGCAAGGGCTATTGATATGGCATTATATTGAGAAGGTTAATGGTTAATGGTGTTCCGAAACATTGGCAAACAGAGCAATGGGCGGAGGACGCAACTAGAACATCAATATAAATCTTAACCTATTAGGAATCCCATCACTCAACTCAAGTTGCTATACCTGTTTACGCCTGGATTTCAGAGTTTTTTTTACTCGTTGTATACTTAAATAAGCAACTTAAATATACAATACAAGTATACGATAATGTTACCTTTTTTTTATTTTCATTTAATTTATTTAAAAAAAAAAACAATTGGGTTATATGGTTACATTTTTAGATCTTACTATTAATTATGTATTGTTTCAGATATTTTTTATATTGAGTTGTAGTGAGATTCCTTGTGTCTTTTGGTAGTCCATTGTTCAATATCGTTGATTGTCCTGTCTTAAATTCCTGTCCTGTCCTGTTTTAAATTAAGTTGTTTTCTAATTGACAATTTGTAGAGATACCATTACATTGTTATGAAGCGAGTAAAATGTTTTATCAAATATATTCGAATGTTTACAGAATTAAAATAAATCTTGAACTTGAAGAACTGATTAACCAGAAACAGTAATGAGATTCTGTAAGTCTCAACGCCTTCGGTGGTCTGGCCATGTTGAAAGAATGCCAGAGGGTAGAACACCACAAATTATATCCAGATGGGTGCCCCGCGAAAAGAGACCAAGAGGCAGACCGAGGAAAAGATGGGCGAATTCCGTAGAAAGATTGAGAGAAAATGGAAGGAGCTGAGGAATAGGAGAGATATGGCCAATTAGTGGATGCAATTAGTGTTGTATCATCTGCGTATCTTAAGTTATTTATTCTTTATTCCCAAAGAGATGAAAGTACAAAAAAATAAGTTTTTGTATTTTTTTCTATAGACTAGATTCTTATCCAGCACAGCTTTGCCAGGGTAACAAAACAAACTGAATTACTAACAAATAACTTTTTTTGCCCTGATGAAACTCCATTGAAACGTAATCGCTTGATAGTTTAAAAAACTGAATAAATTGTAAACCATTACGCTAACTGCCAATACGGTACATAAACTAAAATCGCAAAGGTCCATGGAAAGACAAATTTTAGGCGTATGTCCAAAAGACAAAATAAGGAAAGAAGAAATAAGACGCCGAAGAAAAGTCATAGACAAAATGGACCTTGTCGCTAAGCAGAAATGGCAGTGGGCAGGTCATGTCGCCAGACAGGGAACAGAGCGATGGGCACCCAGAGTCCTCAAATGGAGACCATGGGATAGAAAAAGAGGAGTGGGCCGACCCCAAAAAAGATGGGCCGACGGCATTATCCCTGTCGCGGGTAGAATGTGTCAAAAAAAAGCCCAAGATAGAGTGGAGTGGAAGAAAATGGAGGAGGCCTATATCCAGCAGTGGAGAGATGGCTGAGGAAGAAGAAGAAGAAGAATTTATTTATTTAATTTACTTAATAGTACGACAGCGGAAGTACCCAGAAGAATTGGACTAGGTTGGGCAGCCTTTGGGAAACTCAATCATATCCTTAAAAACAAGGATATTCCCATGAATTTAAAAAGAAAAGTGTTTGAAACATGTATCCTCCCTGTGCTTACATATGGTCTGGAAACTATCACCTTAACTGCGAGGACCATATATAAATTAAAATGTACACAGCGATCTATGGAGAGACAAATGTTAGGCATAAGTCTGAGAGATAGGATCAGAAATGAAGAAATCAGACGCCGGACAAAGGTTGTCGACGTGGTGGATCGTATTGCCAGGCTAAAGTGGCAATGGGCAGGTCATGTTGCCAGACAGGGAACAGAGCGATGGGCACCCAGAGTCCTCAAATGGAGACCATGGGATAGAAAAAGAGGAGTGGGCCGACCCCAAAAAAGATGGGCCGACGGCATTATCCCTGTCGCGGGTAGAATGTGGCAAAAAAAGCCCAAGATAGAGTGGAGTGGAAGAAAATGGAGGAGGCCTATATCCAGCAGTGGAGAGATGGCTGAGGAAGAAGAAGAAGAAGAATTTATTTATTTAATTTAATTAATAGTATGATATCACAATTTATTTTTTTATTACGAAGATATGTAAATATATTATAGTTAAAAATAATAATATTGGTACAGATTTACTATTAACTCATTTCCATTAGAATGAATCTGGTAACTTTATATAAACGAAACTTTCAGGGTGTGGAAATGGTTCAGTAAACTGAAATACATGAATCTGAGACGTGATCCATTGAGGCGTAATGTCCTCAGCTCGGCCTTTCAGGAGCGAAATCGGACGGCGACAATTTTCTTCTGGCCGACAAAATGAATGAAGAAAGCTAGAGTAATATTTAAAAATATCGGAAACTTAAAAAGTACTTACCACTCTTAAAAATATTACAGAAGAATTTTAATCTGAAAGAAGAATGCATGACCTTTTCTACATCACCCAAAACATGAAACCTGAGTGTGGAGAACAAACCCATAGAACGGGTCAGTACTTTAAGATATTAGACCTAGACTTGGTTGAGGAGTTGATCTATGTGAGAAAATACTAGACCAAATTAATAAGGCAGTTGCAGTGATCTTAAATCTAAAATATGAAAAATTAAAGATATGGCCGATTATAATAAGACAAGAATTTATGAAGCAAGCGTAAAACCAATGATGTAATTATTATTATTATTAATATGATTTCTATTTTAAGTGCGTCGTTTTGGTAAATCAATGAGTCCAAGGGCGCACTAGATAAAGACTGGACGAACAGTGCAGTCTTTAGAAGTTTGTTAAATTAACGTCACTATCCTCATACTAACATGGAGGCTATTCCACGACAACGGACCCGCATCGCTGAAAGCACGATCATAGAAATTTGCATGACGATCGCAATTTCACCAATAGGATTTGGTTTATTAAAATACACTTAACATATTTATTATCTTTTTTGTCGAATGTCATCAAGAAAGAGTACGATAATAATTTGAATAAAATAGAGCGAGAAAGAAATATTTTGATTCTCTCTGCCCGAAAACGTTCTGAATTATTAAGAATTTTGTTCTAATTATATTTTTATGACAGTAGTGTAGAAAACAAAAGTAGAACTATTTGGTGTTGTTATTTGTGAAATTTTTAACTTGTGTGAAAAAAAAAGAATTACATTAAAGGTTAAAACTTATTACTGATTACGATTGTACTAGTAAAGGGTAGAAAATATTTTCTTAAGAACTAGTATTTTATAAAAACAATCATACACTTACTAATTTCAAACAATATATCTTTTGTATGGTGTTCTTCTACCGACCTTTATGTATGGAAGCGAAGCATGAAACTGGCAAAAGAAGGATGAAAGTAGAATAAATGCAGTAGAAATGAGATCTCTTAGACGAATGTTTGGATACTCTGTGTATGATAGAGTGTCGAATGAAAATATAAGAAGTGAATGCGGTGCGAATGATGGTGTCATGGACAAAATAATGAAAGGATCATTAAGATGGTTTGGACATATGGAAAGAATGAATGAAAAAAGAATGGTAAAAAAAATATATGTTAACGATGTAAATGGAACCAGAAATAGAGGAAGACCGAGGAAAACGTGGTACGATCAAATAAATCAAATATTGAATGTCGGCCATGTGAGGAGTCAGAGAAATCGACGCGCGTGCATGACACGGCGTATGAATGTTGAGGAAGCGAGAGAAATATGTCAGGAAAGAACAGTGTGGCGTTCCATTCTTTCTGCCTACCCCTTCGGGGAGACGGCGTGATGGTTAGTTAGTTAGTCATATATTTTGTATTCACATCGTTTCGTTCAAATATACAGAGTGCATTTCTTCCCTGATATCGAATCATTGGACTAGGACCATTTTCCAGATATGTATTTCTTTCTTTGTACCAATCTGCGCCCTAACAATACCGTGGCAGGGTCATTTGGTTTCCGTACAAAGCAAATATACGTTGGAGTACGTTGCGCCGCCATTAAATACTGAACAAGTGAGGGGAGAATGCATTCCTCCTCTTTATATTGAGTTTTGAGAGCGCTGAATTGCTCGAGGAGAGTGTTTCTAATAAAGCGCTGCACTTTACTTCGTAGATAATCATAATATATATTTAATAAACTGTTTTATCATAATACAGAGAATTGTTTTATCATAATAAAAAGAATTCTGCTTAATGCTTAAAATACTACCATAACCATGTAGATTGAAAAAAACTACCTTGCAAAGGGTGGTGTTGTAGATTAACATATCGCCTCTTTGCAAGAATAACGTGAATCGGACGGGAATTCGGACCATTCGGACGGGAATCAATAAAATCTTTGAAGTCGGTTTGGACTGCCCCATCGGAGTTGAATTTTTTTCCTTGCAAGAAGTTATCCAAATTTCGAAAAAAATAGCAATCTGTTGGGGCAAGGTCCGGAGAGTACGGTGGATGTCTTAGACATTCCAATTGAAGCTCTTCTAATTTGGTAGCCGTCTGTTGTGCAGTGTGTGGTCTAGCGTTATCATGAAGCAGCAGTGGCCTAGAGCGATTAACCAGCCTCGGTTGTTTAGCAGCTAGCTTTTCCATCATGGTTTGCAGTTGCTGACAATAGACATCTGCCGTAATCGTCTGGCCAGATTTAAGAAAGCTGTAGTGAACGACACCAGCACTAGTCCACCAAACGCTCACAAGTAACTTTTTTGGAGTCAATTTTCGCTTGGGGCGTGGTTTGGCTGGTTCGGCAGGGTTCAGCCATTGCGATGAGCGCTTCCGATTATCATACATGATCCACTTTTCCTCACAGGTAATGATTCGATTCAAAATCCCTTCATTATTGTGCCGGTTGAGTAATGCAACGCAGCAGTCAACGCGCGTTTGTTGATTTGCTTCACTCAATTCGTGAGGTACCCACCTTTCAAGCTTTTTCACCTTCCCAATTTGCTTTAAGTGGATTAAAACAGTTTTATCACTAACACCACAACCTGCAACTAACTCGGACGTGGTTTGCGATGGATCCGCTTCCACAATAGCCTTCAATTCTTCATTATCAACTTTGGTCTCCGGCCGTCCACGGGGCTTGTTCTGCAGGTCGAATTTTCCAGAACGAAAACGTTGGAACCAAAAACGCACTGTGTTTTCTTTTGCGGCACCTTCGCCATACACATCATTAATCCTTCGAGCCGTTTCTGCAGCACTGGTGCCACGGTGGAACTCTTACTCGTAAATAACGCGATATTTCAAGTTTTCCATTTTGTAAACTGAGTGACGCAAAGAAAAAAAACAATTGAGGAAAAAACAAATGAATTATAATTTTCGAAACACAAATACTTGAGTAAATAGCTGTATAAATTTGAATTTGGAATTCTTAACCAAAGAGAAGATATTTGAGATCAAAGTTGCCAGTACGGCAAAACGCCAATTTCATATGTAAGGACCTAATATAAGGTAAATTACATGCTTCCACAAATCAAATTCACCGCACATTCTTCTTAGTGATCTCATTTCTACGGCGTTTATCCTGCTTTCATCCTTCTTTTGCCAGCTCCAAGCTTCACTTCCATTGATGAGAGTTGGCACTAGAAGTACCGCCATCTTTGCTTCTGTGGATATATTTATATTTGCCGTAATGACTTTGAGTGCGCCATTTATTTTATTCACAGCACCAACCCTTATTTCGATGTCTTTCTCCTAATTAATTACTTAGTAAATCTAAAAATTCATGCTTTACTTTCACATTAATAATTGACACACTCAATAATTCAATTCAGTAGGTTATCAATTATGTTCATTGATTTGATTCGTTTATCCCCCTCGGCCTGTTACACATTAAGCATGTATACAGCGATGTGGATAGCACCCTCGTCTCTCCTCCCCTGAAGCCGAGAGCCGACACACTTCCCGACAAGCTAATCATCATAACACGGAACCGGAACTAGTACGTCTCAGTAATCTAGTCAGATTGGGGCGGACGCTCCAAAAGCAATCACATTGATTAGCTTTGACCAAAGCCGGTTAACTCGCTCTTTTCATGGGCATCAAGGCAAGTAACGCGGTTAACTCATCCCCAGGCTGGGCGGTTGCAGTACGTGAAATTTGTTGTAACGCTAGACGTGAACTATGCAATGAGTGACATTTACTTAACCCTTCATTGCATAGTGTAGCGAATTTGCAGCAAACCTAAAAATCTACTAATATTCGTATATTTATTGTTTCTTGAACAATGATAAAATCTCTATATTCAATAATTAAGGGGTTAGGGGCAGTCAAATGTTTGAAAAACAAGTATTTTCAATAAATTAAATTGTTAGTTATTTAACTTGTTTATGAAACCAACAATATTTAATTATTATATTATGTTTTAACTTGATTTGACCCAAATTTGAAAAAAATAGTGTATGAAGTTATAGCCATATTTGTTGGACCCTGTTCCATAAGCAGTGCTTTACGGCGACCATTATTACTTCTTACGGGTTCATCTTAAATTATTCGAAAGAGATTATAATTAATGGTCATCGCATTTTGGAACATGGTCCAACAAATATGGCGATAACTTCATATATATTTTTTTTCAAATTTGGGTCAAATCAAGTAAAACATAACATAATAATTTAATACCGTTGGTTTTATAAAATAAATTAAATTACTGACAATTGTTATTTTTTTCAAAATACTTGTTTTTTCAGACCTCTGACTGACCCTAACCCCTTAATACGAATGAAAACGTCTGTTTTCTAGAAGTTTTATTATATTTTATGGGAAAGACATATTTTGCCTATCTAAGGCAAGAAATATAACATTGATAATATAAAATAAAATAAAAAATCTAGAAAGCAGACGCCATATTAATATTTAATATAGAGTTTCATAGGATAGTTGAAGGAACGATGATTATGTTATTTTTATGCATAACTATGCATAACTAACCATCCCGGAGGTGTAGAAAGAGAGGATGCACTACCACACTGCTCTGTCCAGACATACCTCTCGTTATTCCTCTGCATACATAAATCGTAATACGCCTGCTCGGCGATTTTTTCAATTTTGAATATGGCCACCTTTAAGGAATTGATTATTTTGTATAACAACTATTTTGCAAATTATTCTTTATCAGTAATTTATACAAAAAAAACTATTATTATGATAATATAATTTTACTCATATATTCATTAAGGAATAAATTTGTAAAATCATAGAGAATTTGCCAAAAGGTCTCGGAAGCGTCAAAGTACCAAAACATGACAACGGTATTATTACCTCAGGTATCTACCTGTGTAAATCCTCCCTAATGATTCAGTTATTTAGTTATGTTTAATGTGTTCTAACATTGAGCATGTTACATCCTTTGTTAACCGTACCCTGACTCGACTAAGTGCCTTTTGTCGACAGTAATATGCAGAAATATAATTGAAATGGGTAGCGAAGTACAATGCTTAAGTTTAATAGGTTTATTTAATCAAACTAGATATAACATATACTATTGATAATGGTACTTCAAAAAATTCTAAAATATCTGCTGCTTTTCATTATTATTATAATTATGATTATTATTATTATTCTTATTTGTTGAATCGCTCTTTACATCATTAAAGCGCAAGCCAAATCGATGTAAAGAGTATTAGCTACCATTTTAATTCTCGTGATATGTGATAGGTATCCAATCTGTCGCCATTTTATCGTCACGTGAATCCTTCACCAGACCAATGATAGTGTGACAATCACACTGTTATGTAATCGAACCCGGAAACTTCTGTGTGGCAGCCAAAGCACTTACCGCTCGGCCACGAAGGTCATCATTACTTTACTAATAAAAAACTGACACAAGGATTTAAATCAATTATATTAGAATAAATTATAAAATTTCCAATGACAGACCCTGGAAATGTACGATCGAGGCTGACGAAAGGGCGCCGCTTCGCCCTATAACAGCCTCAAATATGTGGCGGGAACTTCTACGTTCTTCGTAAAAAAAACTCATTTGACTGGGTCTTTGATTTCTTACATATAATCTTTCTAAAGTATGTCCCGCATGAACGAGGGACAGGCTTAGGGATTGAATGAGCGAAGCTGACGAAATGCACTGTTTGCCTATTATAACAGCTTCGGATAAGCAGTGGGAATCCCCTATGTACTAGCTCATTAGACTTTTTATTTAAATGTAAATTTCTAACACAGAAATAATTTTTATGATTTTTAATGATATCATTGAGTTAAAAGCTAGCAAGGATAACATTATAGAAACCAATAAAGGAAAAAACACAAAAAGTTAAAAGAAAATACGAAAAGAAATCAAATATGATAGCAACATGTGTTATCAGGGGGTTAAAACGAAATGTATACAGGCAATCGGTAATATGTGACCACAAAATTAATGCTTATATCATCAAAAAACATTTATGATAACTTCTTAATAAATAGATTTATAGCGATACTAATAAATCTGATTTTATAGCTATAGTGTTTTTCCACCGTGTTCATATTTTGGAAGATATAATTTATGGTATCTTTGTAAATCCATTAAGATTGTTATTATATTTATGGTCCAAATAGATAAAAACAGTTACGAGTATCGAGATGAAATGGGCTGAATCCAAAATCTTACTCATTTTATATTTATTTAGTCTTAACTTTGCCAATTTTTCTGGGGTATTCATTTTGTTATTCTTGGCCACTCAAAGTCATAATTGACAATAAAAATATGGTGGCAGAAGCAAAGATGGGTATTACATAACATAGTTTTGGTACCAACCCATATGTAATGTATGAAATTAAAACTTGAAGTTGGCAAAATAAAGATGAATGTTAGATAAATGCTATAGAAACGTATTAACTAGAATAGGAGTGAAAATAATGTATAAACAATCCCAAATGAAGATAAAATATAATTAACTAATGAAAGGAAGATGAACGCGTCCTTGTAAACGTCAAAAAGTTCACTTATGTGGTTGGAACATATTGAGAGAATGGTTAAAAGTTCTATAAAAGCAGTGTTGATTAAAAATGATTCAGTCAATAGGCTAATGAAAACACAGCATGAGGAAAATTATCTTTTACTAAAAGGCGAAGGCCGCCTTTTTTCGAAATCAGAAAAATCTACTAGAAAACGTGTCATGGTGAAGGAATCATTACAAGAGGAGCTTGAGAGTTATGTTTTCGTCCATTCTATCTGCCTGCCCATACGGATGAAGCACAAGGCATTTTGATGTCATTCCCATAAAAAATGAGAAACTTATAGAAAACAGACGTTTTCATTCGTCTTAATTATTTTTATTAGAGAATTTTACATCATTGTTCAAAACTAACCATGATAACAAAAAAACATCACGACGTCCCTCCGAAGGGGTAGGCATAAAGAATGAACTGCCACACTTTTCTTTCCTGACATATTTCTCTCGATTCCTTAACGTTTATACATCGTGTCATGCACGCACGTCGATTTCTCCGAATCCTCACGTGACCGACATTCAATATTTGTTTTTTTATTATAGTGCCACGTTTTCCTCGGTCTTCCTCTATTTCTAGTTCCATTTACATTTTTACCAATCTTTCTTCATTCATTATTTTCATGTGTCTAAATCATCTTAATTATCCTTTCATTGTTTTGTTCACAACACTTATATTCGCACCGCATTCACTTATTATATTTTAATTTGACAGTCTATCATACACATATTTTCCACACATTCGTCTAAGAGATCTCATTTCAACTGCATTAATTCTACTTTTATATCTGTCAAAACTGTCCCTGTTTAATATTTATAACATTTATATCACTGATGAAGGGCTTCTGTGTCCGAAACATGTTTGTTGTCATTCTCTTTCATTTAATTTTTCAGGAAACAATAAATATGTCTTTAAGATAATCAAATGATTTTAGTGAAATCTCTTGATGGAAGTTCATTTTAAGTAATCTTCTATATAAATAAAAGGCGATCTTCCGGGTGTGTGTCGACTATTTCTGAGGTTATTCCTGAGCTGATCCTTTTGAAATTTGGAGAATGGACTAATTGGAATTCAGCGGTCGTCATAGGCATATTTTTGTTATTAATCGAGCTCTAATTAACTTTATAAATTAATCAATTAATTGAAAATTTTCGTAGTGCAAACGAATATAGACCTTAATGTTCGTATCACCTGAGTATCAATCTTTTGAGTCTATATTCGTTTGACATGGTCTGGAGAGAATTCAGTCTCCATGTAATTTTGTGTAGTGGCAACAATGTGTTTTTCTTTCTGACAGTCCAATATATTGCGTTTTACTTTGGGATGTATAATACTTAATACGTTTTACTTATTACGTACTAAAATAATTGGTTGTTTAATTGGTACAGTCTATTTTATTGGCCATATTTTAATGTACATTAATGTAGACAGGTAATTATGCTTCCAAATTTTGGCGAGTATAATTTTTACGCGTCATTTGAGGTTATGCACGAAATCTTATTTTTTCGTGTGGCTGAAACTTATTCGTTTCTCTTACGTTCGACGGTGATTACTTAATGATATTCGTTTTCTAGAATTCTAGCCGTTCGATTGGTCACGTGGTCTCCTGTCAAAACGTAATTTACGTCGTAATATTTTGTAGGTATACTTATATTTCTAATTCATATATATCTTCAAGTTATTCTATTTTGCCGTTGAAATGAATACATATTATATTTCCGCATTACATATTTCAAAGTTATATCTATCTATCTATCTATCTTCTATCTTCTATATAAATACTAAATTAGGTATATCGAATAGAAATGAAGTTACATATCGTTTTACTTACGTATTATTTTAGGTTATGTTATGAATCTACATGGAAAAACGTTAAATTCTAAGTAACAATTCTATGAATTGGTATAATCTATTTTAATAATGTTATTTTAATGTAAAATTGTTCTGGCAGGGCGATAACCTATATCTTTTGGATTAGACAATTTACTTCAGCTGTTTTAGTTTTAGTTATGCTGTGATAGGTAAACATATTCTTACATACAGCATTAGCTGCCTCAGTTGGAAAAATCCAGTAATATAACATTTCCAAATGGTCTGACGTTCCCACGCCAGTGTTTTTTTTTTAATATACTGCTCATTTTAATATAATTATTTGATTTTTGCAGAGATGCCGACGCTAAGGATGATACCAGGAAAGACTCTTTGAGATAGGGTGAGGAACACGGCTATCCACGATATCTCCAAGGTGGAAGATGTCGTGAGATGGGGCACGCAACGCAAGATACTGGCATGTATGGATCCCACACCTCACAATTCTATGAATTGGTATAATCTATTTTAATAATGTTATTTTAATGTAAAATTGTTCTGGCAGGGCGATAACCTATATCTTTTGGATTAGACAATTTACTTCAGCTGTTTTAGTTTTAGTTATGCTGTGATAGGTAAACATATTCTTACATACAGCATTAGCTGCCTCAGTTGGAAAAATCCAGTAATATAACATTTCCAAATGTTCTGACGTTCCCACGCCAGTGTTTTTTTTTTAATATACTGCTCATTTTAATATAATTATTTGATTTTTGCAGAGATGCCGACGCTAAGGATGATACCAGGAAAGACTCTTTGAGATAGGGTGAGGAACACGGCTATCCACGATATCTCCAAGGTGGAAGATGTCGTGAGATGGGGCACGCAACGCAAGATACTGGCATGTATGGATCCCACACCTCACAATTCTATGAATTGGTATAATCTATTTTAAAAATGTTATTTTAATGTAAAATTGTTCTGGCAGAGCGATAACCTGTATCTTTTGGATTAGACGATTTACTTCAGCTGTTTTAGTTTTTCTCTGAAAAAAAAAATGCTGTGATAGGTAAACATATCCTTACATACAGCATTAGCTGCCTCAGTTGGAAAAATCCAGTAATATAACATTTCCAAATGTTCTGACGTTCCCACGCCAGTGTTTTTTTTTAATATACTGCTCATTTTAATATAATTATTTGATTTTTGCAGAGATGCCGACGCTAAGGATGATACCAGGAAAGACTCTTTGAGATAGGGTGAGGAACACGGCTATCCACGATATCTCCAAGGTGGAAGATGTCGTGAGATGGGGCACGCAACGCAAGATACTGGCATGTATGGATCCCACACCTCACAATTCTATGAATTGGTATAATCTATTTTAATAATGTTATTTTAATGTAAAATTGTTCTGGCAGGGCGATAACCTATAATATCTTTTGGATTAGACGATTTACTTCAGCTGTTTTAGTTTTTCTCTGTTATGCTGTGATAGGTAAACATATTCTTACATACAGCATTAGCTGCCTCAGTTGGAAAAATCCAGTAATATAACATTTCCAAATGGTCTGACGTTCCCACGCCAGTGTTTTTTTTTTATATACTGCTCATTTTAATATAATTATTTGATTTTTGCAGAGATGCCGACGCTAAGGATGATACCAGGAAAGACTCTTTGAGATAGGGTGAGGAACACGGCTATCCACGATATCTCCAAGGTGGAAGATGTCGTGAGATGGGGCACGCAACGCAAGATACTAAGATACTGGCATGTATGGATCCCACACCTTGATATGTGCAAGACAGATTGTTATATTTATGAACTAATTTTGAAATGGTATGTACAGGTTGGATTAATTGGTTTAATTCCACTATTAGAGGCAGAACAGGAGTGTCGGACATCATCGGAAGAGTGGCAGCGCTAAAATGGCATGCCGCTCGCAGCCCTGATGATAGATGTACTGTAACCCGAAACCCAGGACGTCCTCAACTTCGATGGAGGGACGACATTGGATGCGTGTTGCCCAGGATCGACAGACATTGAATCAGATGGAGGAGGCCTACGCCCAGGAGTGAACGGATATAGACTCATGATGATGATGATACAAAACATTGAAACACCTACATTCAACATTTTAAATATTTCTGGAATGGGTAAAATTCTGCAACAATGAAAGTTCATTGTATGGAATGAATGCTTTAAATTATCAACTGATTTCTGTAGAATCACACTCCAAAGGAGAATTGATTCAATGTATATTTCCAGACATCACACAAATTTACAAATTTCGTCATTGGTTAAGTGAATGTGCATTATTAGCTTCATCTAATGGACATCAAAATCAAGAGTTTTGTTTCTCTAAACATTGTATTTCTAAGAGCATTATTATGACCTTGAATGGTATATGTATGAATGTTTTATGCAAATGTGATATAGTATATTTATTTGTTTTTTAATTTCACTTAAAATATTAAGGAAAAAATTAAGACTGGACGTTACAAAAATGGTTTAAAAATAAAGCTGAAAAAGATAAATATTAACTTTTTTTTGGGTGGCATCTTTAGGGTAACGTTTTAACTACACTATATTATTAAATCATAACGCGCTTTTGCACAGCTATGTTTAAGACCAATTGGCATCAAAAACTCATTTCAGACTTTTTGTAAACTTGCCACCTTGGTAATGCCCAGCCTTCAATTGTTCAATTCACATTAGTATTATTCAAGTTCACAGCAAGTTTGCTTGGATTAAACAAATGTTTTAAAGATATGAACTGAATTAGGATACACACATTCTTACACCTATACACATGTCATTTTATCCAATAAAATCATTGATATTGAACTTTAATTGTATTTCTTTAATATATATTGGGTGTATTTATATACTCTAATATAGCAATAGCGAAGCGTTGCCGGGTCAGCTAGTAATTAAATAAAACGATGTTGTTTAACTACTTACACTTTTGGCTTTATTTTGACAGCGACCGGTTTTGCCAGGCTCGCTGGCATCGACAGACTGGTGATACTATTGTAAATTTAGTCCTTTATATACATACAGATCAGGGGTGGTAAACATGATTCTATACATTGAAGATTATTTTTGTATAGAATCATGTTTACCATTCCTGATCTGTATGTACATAAAGGACTTAATTTACAATAGTGGCACCAGTCCGTCGATGCCAGCGAGCCTGGCGAAACCGGTCGCTGTCGAAATAAAGCCAAAAGTGGAAGTAGTTAAAAAACATCGTTTTATTTAATTATTAAATAAATATTTCGTTATGTTCCATTTGTGTGTGAATACTATATGCATACTTTGTTTGTTTGTACTATATGAGGCATTATTATACATATATTGATAAGGTATACTCTAAATTGAGTTCTCGGCAGCTGTTGTTGCTCTCCCCAAAGAGAGATTTCACTAATTTCAAAGGTAACTTTGACACGTGTAATTGATGCTGGCCTCAAACGCTTTGCTTTCCGGGAACAAAGTTAATCATGTTCGGTACGTTTATGGCACAGTCGTTCACTCAAATCTCCAGCCCTTACGACGGAACAAATTAACTCCCTACACAAATCCTATTTCATATGTACCAACCACGAGTATGTAGGATTATATAATATCAAAATACTTGTTTTCGTGGAATCCATTTTCAATACATTAGGTACTCCGTTTCTATTTTATAATTTATTCCCATGATTAAATTTCATTCTTATTACGAAAACTTTGCGTATCAATTCTTAGATAGTAACAATGAAAATATTACAGGAAATGAAAAAAACCTGGTAGTTTTGATTAAATAGTTTAATGATTTTACTGAAATCTCTTGATGGAAGTTCATTTTAAATAATAAATAAATAAAACGATGTTTTTTAACTACTTCCACTTTTGTCTTTTGTCTTTATTTAGACAGCTGTCCAAATAAAGACAAAAGTGGAAGTAGTTAAAAAACATCGTTTTATTTTATTATTATTTAAATAATTTAATTATTCTTACATATTTTTATTTTTCTTCTTCCTTGCTGTAGACCTATGTGGTCTGCTCTCCAGATGCTTGGTCATTCTGTAAGGTATATTCTCAGTTGTCCTTCCATCTGTTGATTACGTAGTGCAATATAGGGCAGTTTGGTGGTGTCCATTATTTAGACATGATCGTACTAGTTCCATCTTCTCTATCTTCTTCATTTTATAATACTCGTATCCTCAACCTCAAATATCTCCCAACCTAAAACATTTAACTAAGAGGCTATTTTCGTTACACATATGTATTGTATTTTAATGTAAGGAACAAGATGGTGTTCATTAGTCATTTTTGATCAAGGTTAAACAAATTTGTCAATAATATATGATTATAAATCTCTGTAAAACCACAACCATCAATTTTCAATATATCAATATACCATCAATATTTCAATATATTTACTAAGATATTTCATTACAACTATTTCATAACAATATTCAATAAATATATTTTAATCCTTCTTTTGCCAGATCCATGATTCACATAATAATTCAAGAATAATATTTTCACTAAGTAATTGCGTAGATTTTCACGGTTGGCAGCAATATATTTGTTGTGTTTTTGGGTTATACCGTGTGATAACTCCTTCTCGACCGACGTTTCGGAGATCGTTGCAGTCTCCATCTTCAGGGTAACCCTGGGTTACCCTGAAGATGGAGACTTCAGGGTTACTGCAACGATCTCCGAAACGTCGGTCGAGAAGGAGTTATCACACGGGGTTACCCAAAAACACAACAAACAAATATTTTCACTCATTTTCGTACCATTACGTATTCAATAAAATGTTTGAATAAAAAATATCTAGGTAGGCATTTATTAAAGATGTATTTTTTATGAAATTCTTTGTTATTGATATTGTTAGAAAAACACTTCTGTTTCATTCGGTCGTTTACTTCAATGACGCTAAAAATAATGAAACAAAGTTACAATGTTGTTTAATCCAACACCATTGGCTAAACCACTTTACCAGATGTCGTTTTGGTTTACGGTTCAGCGATATTTAATGGCATTATAACCGAGAAGCTAACGGAGGGCAATTCTCAAACGATTCGAGGGGGAAAACTAATATTTTCTTACCACTTTTTATCACGCCTTTATGGTGGGAAATATCACTACTTTTGGAGAAGTTGCAAGTAGAAATTGGTGAATTGATGCTGCGAACGCAAACAGTCTCCGAAGCCTTTGGTTAGAGATGGGCTTTTCAGCTGGTATTTTAGCGCAAACCGAAACATACAGGTACATAAGCGAGAATACACTTACAAAAAATTAATACGAACAAAAACAAAAGCAATTAATAAGTCAGTCTTCTAGAAGTTATATATTAATAAACTTCTAGAAAACAGTTGTTTTCATTCGAATTAATAATTTTATATAAATATTCACATCATTGTTAAAGAAACAATAAATTACTTACAAGCAACATTATTACGCCCTAATTTATTTGTTTGGATTGTATAAAAATAAATTGAAAACCGCTTTTAATTTTCAAAAACTGTTATTTTTCATATACTATTTGAACAATACTTTCGTTGTGTCGAGTAAATAAATAACTACCATTAAACGAGTGGTTATTACAATACAACGAAGAAAATAATCTAATAATATTTGTTATATTATATTATATTTCGATTTATTCCACTTTTTCTTCTAGATTCAGTTTCGGCATCTCCATATAAGAGCTTCAGAAGATGGCGTAGACCTGTCGAAACCGGTCGAAACCACAATATAAGAAAAAGTGAAATATAACTGAAATACATGTACGTTATTCTTCTCCTTCTTCTTCCACAGCCTATTCTTGCCACTCCTGGACAAAAGCCTCCTCCATTCGCTTCCATGTCAATCTGTCTTGTGCAGACTGCATCCAGTTTATTCCGACGTGTCTGTTCAGATCACCCTTCCGCCATAGTTGCGATCGCCCTGCGCTTTTCTTTGCCGTTCACGATCTCCGAGTCAGCAGTTCATCTGAGGTTCTGGCTACGTAACCTGCCCATTGCCAGTTTAGATAACGTTAATGTTCGTTATTGTACGTTATTATAAATAATGTTTACGTTATTGTATATAATTTTTAACCTTATATATCATATTCTTCTACTTCTTCCTCCTCTTAGTTTAGGTCGTATGACCTGTCTATGACGGTGAGCTGTCCTGAGATGATGATGTCCAGCCATCTCTCCATCTTTATTGCAGCCTTTCTGGTAATTTCTTGGTGCTGGTATATCATATTATTTATATATAAAAGCGAAACATGTCATTCCCATAAAATATAATAAAATTTCTAGAAAACTGACGTTTTCATTCGTATTGATTATTTAATATGGAGTTTTACATCATTGTTTAAGAAACAGTAAATATATTTTATTTTAATTTTGATTGATTTATTTAAAGATATGTACATTATTATCGACGCGCGTGCATGACACGATGTATGAATGTTGAGGAAGCGAGAGAAATATGTCAGAAAAGAAAAGTGTGACAGTCCATTCTTTCTGCCTACACAGTCGGGGAGACGGCGTGATGGTTAGTTAGTTAGTTACATTATTTTTTAATTAAAATGATAACCGTTTTTGTTTTTCAAAATAAGCCTGTTATTCGTTATTTCATTACAACATAAAAAATAACAGTTTACCGTTAACAGGGCCACCGCTGCCTCCGATGTCCCGGAAAGTCGCAAAATTCATCTTGAAGTGCGGTCACAAGGCGGGCATTTAGAAGTATCGTAAAAAGAAAAAACTCAATTTAATACACGCGTTTATCTCGTGTACTGCTGATTAAGTGCCATCCGCAGGAGAAACTTAATACGGGCGAGAGAAACAACTTAATAAAGTGGTCTTCAGTAAACAAGTTGGTTACGGCGGCGGCACGCTCCGTTCGGGGGGATACATTTTAAGAAACTCGAGATGTCAAGAGTACCGCGGGGGCCGGCGAACCGGCAACGGCGCGGGCGTCGGGTACCAAGGTCCCTTCACGTTGCCCTTTGTTTCACGACGGAATTTAATTCCGCTGCCGCATATTCCACTACGTCTTTAACAATCATTCCACTCAATTTAACCTACTTGAAAATCCCTCGTATTTTTCGCATCATTATTTTAATTAAGGAATGTATTTACTTCATACGTAAAATGCCGTTAGACTTCTACTTTTGCTTCTTCAAACATGACTTCCAGCAACTCCAATTTAGTGTGTGACAATCACCGCAGGCGGAGCCAAGCCTCTTCTTCGCTCCTCGCCGCACAGTATGACACCCACTAGGGTGGACCTTTCGGTATAACTGAAAATTAAAAAAATCTTTACTTGCAATGTGAGCAAACCCCATATTTGCGATAACAAAATCTTTTAACAAATTTTTGAAATATTTGTTGAAAGAACAAAAATAATATCGCTATAAAAATATTATAGATTAAAACTTATATAAAATATATTGTGAGATATATCGAAGCATGGAACTGGCAAAAGAAGGATGAAAGTAGAATAAATGCAGTAGAAACGAGATCTCTTAGACGAATGCGTAATACTCTGTGTATGATAGATTGTCGAATGAAAATATAATATAAGAAGTGAATGCGGTGCGAATGATGGTGTTATGAACAAAATAATGAAAGGATCATTTAGATGGTTTGGACATATGAAAAGAATGAATGAAGAAAGAATGGTTAAAAAAATATATGTTAACGATGTAAATGGAACCAGAAATAGAGGAAGACCGAGGAAAACGTGGTACGATCAAATAAATAAAATATTGAATGTCGGCCATGTGAGGGGTCAGAGAAATCGACGCGCGTGCATTCCACGATGTATGAATGTTGAGGAATCGAGAGAATATGTCAGGAAAGAAAAGTGTGGCAGTCCATTCTTTCTGCCCACCCCTTCGGGGAGACGGCGTGATGGTTAGTTAGTTAGTTAGTTTTAAAATATATTGTTAAATATAATGGTTCAAGAAACAATAAGCATGCATCGAAGTCCATAGATTTTCATTTTTATCAAAATATGATATAAAATGTAAAAAAAACCTTTAATGTTACAAAGCAGAATATTATAAAATCTTCTTCATATCGATGTTCCTCTCCTATTGGAGCACTCCTATTGGGCAACATCATGGGTATTCCTACCCTTGATACATCAGTTATAAATATGGATGTTGTGTTACAACTGAACCATTCCCGAAGATTTTCTAGCAAGGATTTTCTCCTTCTCCCGACACTATTTTACAAATTAAATCTAATAAAAAAATATGTTCAGACACTGAGGACGGTAGCAGGCAAGACACTGAGAGATAGCGTGAGGAACACCAGAATAAGAGAGATATGTGAGAAAGGGACTGGTACGGTCAAGTTCAAAAAATGGACACCACCAGACTCCCCTATATTGCATTGCGAACTCGTCCTCGTGTAAAAACTCCTAAAAGATGGAAGGACAGCTGCGAGTCTACCTCACAGGAGGAGCAACACTCTGGAAAACAGACCACATAGGTCTATAACAAGGAAGAAGGTAGAATCGTATTATCTACTTTATGTTAATTTTTCGTGGTATCCTGTTCGATTAACAACTGCAAACACGGTCTTAAGGGTAGTTGAGTGATCATCATTAGCCTTAAGTTGTCCAGTATTTTACATAGGCCTCCCTACCAAACTTCCACAACTCTCTATCCCTCGCCATCCTGTGTCATTGAACTCCTGACTTCTGCACGCCACATTGGTAACTTTGGTCCTTTCTCTGATCATTCATTCGTTTTCTATGTCGCAGACTGATGTTTAACATCCTCTTCTCCATTACCCGCTGAGTGACTCCTAGTTTCTGTACTGTTATTTTTGTGAACTTGATTGTTTTAAGCCCGTAGGTGTTTTATTGTACAGCTGCGAGACTTGGTGCCTGGGCGAAAGAGATCGCAAAAGGCTGGAGGCATTTGAGATGTGGACCTACCGACGAGTTGCCCATGTTTCATGGAGGGACCACGTTACAAATGAAGAGGGAGTAGGGTTGAACACCATAGCGGAGAGGCGCGCAAGATGAATTGGTCATGTGTTGCGAAACGAATGTTTCCTGCATAATGAGTTGGAGGGAATGGTCGAGGGATCGATTGGCAGAGGACGACCTCGCCAAGAGTAACTAGGCCAGATTTGCCAAGATATAGGCTGCACCTCTTATGCGGAGTTGAAGAGAGTTGCAGAGGACCGAGCGGAGTGGAAGAGGAGATGCGTCACCTTGCTGCAAACCAATCATTAGATTGAGACAGGAGAAGAAGGTCAGTTCTGGGAGGATACAGATGTCAAATATATTTTTCATTAGGTGGTTCGCGAATCGTTTGGACTTGAGAATATAGAACAGTTTGTCGAAAGCAGGCCGTGTAAGGTCCTGCTTACATTTGATCTTTGCTTCTTAAGGATAGTTGTTCTGCAACAATCTCTTAAAACTTCAGTCGAAGCGAATACCGCGAAAAATGAGTATGCCAAATCTCCCATAAAATTTGTCTTTATTATGTATGTAGTAATTTATTAGACTGGACCACTAACTCATCTTTTTATGGAACTCTTATTTTGGAATTTGGCTGGTTCTATTTACGATGTTTCGTTGTCAAATAAACTTTTTTCGTCCCAATAAACTTTTACCGTTAACTTATCCTTTTACATGACTTGGAGGAGTCGAATATTAACTAACCTAGCGATCAAAACGTTTCCCGAAGGGGTAGATAACAGGATGGACTTCTACACTTATATGTGTGTGAATATAGTCACTAAGAAGGATGTACGGAAAAACAATATATGATGGAATATCTAATGATGAAGTAAGAAAGGAATTTAAAGCAGATGAGGCGTAATAAATAAAATCAAGAAAGGGTCACTAAGATGGTTTAGACATATGGAACGAATTGATGAGGGAAGAATGGTTAAAAAGATATATACAAGTAATGTGAATGGAAAAAGAAATCAAGGAAGGCTCAGGAAGACATGGCATGACCAAATTAATGAATTACTGAAAGGCGGCCATGTTCGAAGTAGGAACAATCGACGAGCGTGCATGTCACGATGTGTGAATGTAGAAGAGGAGCGAAAGTTATGTCAGAATAGAACAATGTGGTGATCCAACCTCTCTGCCTACCCCTCTGGGGAAACGGCGTGATGGTTAGTTAGTTAGTTAACATAATGATAGATATAAATATCGATAAACTATTTTTTTTTCATATATAAATTATGTAAAATTATAAATTATATATGTAGTCACGAAATACTTTTGGTATTTCCAACAAATACTTTCATGTTAATTGGGCCTCATAATTATGATTTAAAAAAAACAACTAACTAACGTCTCCCCAAAGGTGTAGTCAGAGAGAACACCCTGAACCACACTGTTATTTCCTGACATTTCTCACTCTTTCTCAAATTCATATATCGTATCATGCACACTCATCGATTTCTCCGACTTCTCACATAATTTAATATAACATTTGAATGATTTGATCTTCCACGTTTTCCTCGGTATTCCTATATTTCTAGTTCCGTTAACGTCGTTTGCACATACTACTTTACAATTATTTTTACTTTCATTCTTTCCATGTGTCCATTACTTACATACAAAGTCATATTATTTTTACTGTATTTTGTTTTTGTAAACTACCAACCGGCTTCGCTCGAACTGAAGTTACTTAAGCAAGAGTAGATTTAATAGTCCATTGTTTTGGCCGAAACACTATGATACCTTAACATTTTAAACTGTTAAATTAAATAACATAAAGGTTGGAAAAATAACGAAAATTTGACATTTGATATATTATTGTAACACCTGATGATGTCAATATAGGTTGATGAAACAGCTGTCGCGTAAAATAAAATACAATTATGATATAAAAAACAAAGTTATTTAATTTAACAGTTTTAAAGAGTAGATTTACAACAACAACAACAAACCATCACGCCGTTTCCCCGCAGGGATAGGCAGAGAGAATGGACCGCCACACTACTCTATCCTGGCACACATCTCTAGCTTCCTCCATATTCATACATCGAGTCATACACGCACGTCGATTCTTCCGGCTTCTGACATGACCAACTTTTAATATTTGATTAATTTGGTCATGCCATGTTTTCCTCGGTCTACCTCGACTCCTTACTCCATTTAAATTGTTTACGTATACTTTTTAACCATTCTTTCTTCACCCATGCGCTCCATATGTCGTAACCAACGCAGCGAACCTTTCATAATTTTGTTCATAATACCTTCTTTCGCTCTACATTCCTTCCTAATATCAGCATTTGAGATTCTGTCGTACATCGTTCTACCACACATATGTCTTAGGGACCTCATCTCTACCGCATTTATTCTGCTCTCATCTTTCTTCTGCCAGTTCCATGCTTCGCTTCCATACATAAGGGTTGGAACCAGAACTTCATTGTGAACGGCCATTTTCGCTTTCATTGATAAATTCTTGTTTCCAATAACTACTTTTAAAGCTCCATTCACTTTGTTACCCGCACCAACCCTTCTTAATAAGAGTACATTTATATTAAGTTTTAAACAATTTTTTACAGTTACTATTACTGTCGGGGTTAAATGCATAACCCAGATAAACATATTTCATGAAGAAATATATGACACGAATAAACGGAAAACGCTGACTCAGGACCTACTTATCAAATTTGATGACTCGAGGGCCTAGATTCATTCAGGTTTGGTCACTAGGTCAGGGCATCGTGGATGACGAAAGCAAAGCATATAAAATCAGTTCTTCCGAGCACCTAATACGGCAGTCAACTCTAAACGTCAGTCAACTCTAAAGGATCAGTTATTCTTACGACTTCTAACAGACGCGAGTCTCCGTTAATAAGTCTACGCCACGAGGGATATCGGACTCCCTCAGCCCTACGTCAGCCCTACGTCAGCCAGTATCGCGATCTCTAAACGACACGAGTCTACGCTACCAAGTCTACGTACGAGAAACCGCTGACCTTCCTCCCGAGTACACAACTGTCTACACGGCTACGTCACGAAACCTTCGACAACTCTTCGCTCCAGCCAACCGACGCTACCGCCCAGCGAGCCATCATCCTCTCCGGCTCACCACCCGGATTCCGCCCCGCTGCTATCGACATCCAGCCACGCTCCATCACGAGTACATCATACTGTTTACGTGTAATTACTTGTGATTACGCAATGCTCGCGGCTGACCAGGAAACCTCCACCGTCTTCCTACTCGTCACCACCAACCCCCAAAAATACATCGTGGAAAAATGTATAAAAATATCTCCTTACAGATACGAATAAATTGCTGACAAATATTGAAATCATAAAATATTCTTTCAATTTATCCGAACCCGAATCCCGAATCTGATAGTGAGAGTATCTCATGAAAAGTTTACCCTTTATATTTCGGCGCCACTGAAGTGAACAATTTGACAAAACCCTTAAATTCGAGAAATATATGATAAATCTTCGGAGAATTATCCTTTTCCTGTCTGAATGTCCATCTCAACTTTATTATGAGGCCGACTATTCAACAGCGTATTCCATGATTTGGGTACAATTTAACTAAAGAAAGGAAAGGGGTTTTAGGCATTCAAGGTCACGAAGATTGGAAAATCTGCTTTTCCAAATTTATGATTGACCGAAGTACTCTGGGATTTTATTTATAACAACATATTTAGAAATTTAAGATACTTTGTATCTAAATATAAATCAAATTTTAATATTGGCCAATTTATTGTTTCTTGAAGAATGGCATAAAGCTCGTTTACATGAATGAAAACATATCGCACGTTGAAAACAAAAGGGACACTATACAAAAATCTCAATTTTTCAGTACGGTCATTTAAAGTTTTGCCTGCTGATTAACCTTATTAAAATCAACTAGATTCTGATAGAATAATATCTAAACTAATATATAAAACAGCAACATTAGATATATTTCTACGCACAGTCAAGTTATTGACCTCACAAAAACTTTAAATGACCGTACTGAAAAATTAAGATTTTTGTATAGTGTCACTTTTGTTTTCAACGTGCGATATATTTTATTAAAGTTTTGTAGGAATGATATATTTTTCCTTGCTATGGCATGACCAAATAAACATTTATTTTTGACAATTTTTTATGAATTAAAACACTGTTTTTTCCGCTTTTAAGTTTATTTTTCTCGGCATGTTTCGAAGGCTTACACCTTCATCATCGGAAAAACGACATAAATTGTGATGATGAAGGTGTAAGTATACAGATTTGCCACACATTCGTCTTAGAGATCTCATTTCTACTGTATTTATTCTACTTTCATAGTTATATTGCCAGTTCCATGCTTCATACAACTTAGCTTTTTTATATAGGCTTTTGTTTGCGATGATAACAATATATAGTTATATTGCCATGTTAAAGCCATACAACATTATTATGCTATTTTATTATGTATGGCTTAATTGTATTGTGTATACACACATAAATAATACAACACATATATATATATATTATATATATATATATATATATATATATATATGCATATATATATATATATATATATATATATATATATATATATATATATATATATATATATATATATATATATATATATATCAATATCACATCATGGAACCAGTACATATGGAACTAAGATATATACTATTATGTGTATATATATAATAATTATGAAAGGATCGCTGCGTTGGTTCGGACATATGGAACGCATGGATGGAAAGAATGGTTAAGAAAGTATACGTTAATGATGTATAGTCGAGGCAGACCGAGAAACATGTGACCAAATTAATCAAATTTTAAAGGTTGGCGTTAGAAGTCGGAGGAATCGACGTGCGTGTGACTCTTGTATGAATGTGGGAAGCAGAGAGGTTTGCCAGGATAGAGTAGTGTGGCGGTCCGTTTCTGCCTACCCTGCGGGAAACGGCGTGATGGTTTGTTGTTGTTGTTATTTATATATATATATATATATATATATATATATATATATATATATATATATATATATATATATATATATATATATATATATATATATATATATATATATATATATATATATATATATATATATATATATATATATATATATATATATATATATATATATATATATATATATATATATATATATATATATATATATATATATATATATATATATATATATATATATATATATATATATATATATATATATATATATATATATATATATATATATATATATATATATATATATATATATATATATATATATATATATATATATATATATATATATATATATATATTATTATATATATATATATATATATATATATATATATATATATATTATTATTACACATATTATTATTACATATACATATTACATACATATATATACATACATACATACATATATATTATTATTACATACATATTATTATTATTATTATTATTACGAGTATATACAGTAATAATTGTCACGAAAAAGAAGAAGATCTGCCAAAAGATATTATCTACGAAGCAGAAGAAGATAGCTATTTTTCAACCACCCCTGCACTAAATATGCTTATTATATTATACAAACATTTTCACATCCGTATGTCTCCAGAGTAGAGTAATGGGAAATTGCAATAAATTACAGAATTTTACTAGAGTAATCGTGAGTTATTATGCTTTCTCCAGAATAATTTAAGAGAGCTCCGAACCCTCACTGAGGCCTGTGCATTAGAATATTAAATCTCATCCTCCATAATAAATATTACGCCTAGAATACTAATGTCCTTTATGAAAATATGTTTAATGCATTCTATTTTTATATCAAATGTATTCATACATTTAGAACTTACTCATTTAATACAAGACAACGCAAAAATTATAATAATTAATACGCTTTATCCTACTAACATATTATAGTAACAAGTACCTACTGAAAACAAATATTACTTATAATGTCTTCTATGTTCGCCATACTTTTGTGTGATTTTGGGTAACAACGTGTGATTTCTTTAGATTAGGGGATTATTAATTAGGGGATACTTCGAGAACTCGGTCGTACTGGAGGATGTTGGTCTTTTTGTCCCCGATAGATATGCCGACAGCGACAGCACAGATTGTTGTACCTACCGGCCGCCAGAACCAATCTGCCTCTGGTGACACCGGTGGGAAGAGCAATTAGTCTGCTGAACGCGGTCTCCTCGAAGATCGACGTCTTTCATGTTAGTGAAAGTAGGTTCAGGGGACAAATACTCTTGACTTTGGAAAGTATCTTGTCTTCGTAATGTCGAACCATCACTAATGCATTCCTGGTATTATGTTGTATGTGTATAATATCTTACCTGTACTCAATAGATGCCTTAAACATTTATGCTGTTTGTAATGTATTTTGAAATAAATTGATTTGATTTGATTTGATTCCTCCTTCTCGACCGACGTCTCGGAGATCATTGGAGTCTCCATCCTCAGGATAATGTGGTGGCACGTGCCGTGACACGGCACGGACTTTCTATTTCCCCCCTACACACTGGCGGCGACATGGTACAACGGTGAAATACCTTAGCAGACACAACTCATAAGATGGAGACTGCAACGATCTCCGAAACGTCAGAAGGAGGAATCAAACGTTGTTACCCAAAATCACACAAAACATATTGCTGCCAACCGTGAAAATCTACGCAATTATTCGCCATGCTTTGTGTTGTAGATGTTTTATTTGTCTTTTTCTTTTATATATACTTTGTATATACAACACTAACTTTAAAAAAAATTAAAATCAAATATCAGACATGTTTCGGACAACCCGGTCCTTCCTCAGTGATATGTATTATAAAGATATTTAAAATATTTGTAAACAATTTTATAATATTTTAAATATCTTTATAATTCATATTACTGAGGAAGGACCGGGTTGTCCGAAACATGTCTGATATTTGATTTTTTTTTTCAAAGTTAGTGTTGTATATACAAAGTATATAAAAAAGAAAAAAACAAATTACTTATAATGGTTGGTATTTTGTTTATTCCGCAGGTTTTTTAAATTTTGACAGGTTTAATTCGATCTTCTGGTCTTTAAAATGCATAGCGAGCTGCCGATACAGATGTAAACTAAAAAACAACTGGAATGATACAAGATATAGGTACATTATAATATTTTTTTTTTAAATATTGCTGTTCGACATTCAATATTTGATTTATTTGATCGTGCCACATTTTCCTCGATCTTCCTCTATTTCTAGTTCCATTTAGACCGTTAACATACTTTTTTACCATTTTTTATTTATTTATTATTTCTATTTGTCCAAACCAAATTTATGTTTCTTTGATTATTTTTTTTCATAACACTCTCATTCGCACCGCATTCACTTTTATATTTTCATTCGACACTCTATCATACACAGATTTTTCAGATATTCGTCTAAGAGATCTCATTTCTACTGCATTAATTCTACTTGCATTATTCTTTTGCCAGTTCCATGCTTCGCTTTCATATATAAGGGTTGGTACAAGAACATATTTGTGCACTGCCACTTACTTACGAAGTCCACTGCTGGACAATGGCTTCTCCCATACTTCTCCACATATTCTTAACTTGTGTCCTTTGCATCCAGTCACCAGCAATTTTTCAGTCACCAGACTATCGTGGGGCAGGTCTCCATCCCTTCGATCCATCACTAGCCTGGTATTATATGTATTATACAAGATAACATATCCATTGTACAAAATACCATATCCAACAACGATTGTAAAATTTATATCTAATTGGTAGCTCGTTTTACACGAAGCAAATATTTATTACCTTAACGATTGTTTATCGTCGAATATTGATATCAGATGCCATAAAATTAACACCGATAAGTTCGAAACACAATAACGAATATTTTTAAAAACACTATTTCGTTTTCTTATTGTGTCTTTGCACGTTCGAAAATAATAAAGAAATTTTGAATTATTCAAATTACGATATAACGGCCGTAATAAACAAACGATAAAGTATTTCCTTTGAGTTGGTTTCTGAACCCAGAGTACATAGTCCTTAAGCAGGGTTGGTTTATTATAAACTTATCCTGGTGCTGCATATTAATTAAAAACTTAAGATTACGGAGCACCGAAATAACTTAACAAATACGCGTTTCGACTGCAAAAATATTAGAGTGGAGGTAGGCACCAGCTAACTTTGTCATACAGGTAGTTGCCCGGTAACTACAGATATTGTCAGTTGCCTGAAAATTTGTGTAAAATAAATCAGATATTTTGAAATTCGAATGTTGTGAAAAAACTTTATATTCGCAGTTTTGATTCAACTTCATATTCGCAGTGATTGAAAAAAACCCGTTTATTTTGCGGGAATTTTGTGATACATATTTCACATCTTGCTAGGTTATTATAAAATAACAATTTGTTTATTGTGGTGTTTTACATAATAATTTGGATATTGTCTTTTCGGGAGTACCAGCTCGAAGGCTATTGCTCCCCCACATGTTGGGAATTTCTTTCCTGGAGATGAATTTGGATATTGTTGGATAGTGAGAAGAGGTTACTTGGAGAATGTAGTGGGTTATGTCCGACATTTGGACCTGACTACCCGGGTAGGGAGGAGTGTGAAGGGGTTGGGGATAACCTTTGAAAGGGGCCGAGGTCTTGAGTGGAAACCGAGGGATGGTGATAGGGAATGGCCTTGGGTGGGGGCCGGTTGGTCCTGGATATGGAACCAAGTGGGACAAGAGTGGCCTTAGGCGTGGGCCGGTGGCCTTGGGTGGGGACCGATATGGCAATGGTGTTGAGATACAGGATGGGATAAGGATGGCGGAAAGGAAAGGTTTGGGCATGAAGCGTTGGAGTAAACAGCGGGTCGGCAGCGATGGCGGCGGCGGGGCAGGAGGATGCGGCAGGAGGAGGCGGCAGGACAGGGAGAGGCTGCGGTGCAGGAGGAGGCAGCGTCGACGGCGGCAGGAGAAGCAAGGGATGAAGGCGTTTGAGGAACGCCAGCAGACTCGGAGATGGCAGCGGGTCAGGAAGATGATATCAACGGCAAAATGGAGAGTGAGCGATTACGATGGTCAGGAACTATGGCGGCGGCACCGGAGGTAAAAGTCTATTCAAGCAGAGGTTGTAATTTTAATTGGCTGGCTGATGGGAAGGCGTGCAGAGCGATGTACAATTTGAGTATGAGAGTGTGCACCAATGAAAAACAATAAACCACTTATGATGATGCATATACTTGTATGTGGAGCTGTTTTAAATCTTAAAGAATTTACAAAATGCAGATTTTTTTTGTGAGAAGCTTCAAATGACAGCCGCCCATGGGCGCCATTTCGAAACAACTCTTTACATAATATTTCAATCAACAATACGTAACATGTTGAAATTAATACATTATTATTGTAATTAATAATAATATTTTGTTGAATAGCTCTCAACAAAATATTAATATAATAATATTTTGTATCCCTTTCATAATAACTTCTTCCGCTCTACATTCGTATATTCTTATAGCACACATACTCTTAAAATTTATAATATTATAGATTAAAAATTTTATTAATTCAAAAAGGTTTGAAACGACTGCATTGTATGAATTATTAATTACTCGTAGATACGTATACAACATTAATTGTGTTTATAACCCGCTCATAATAAATTTAGTAGAAATATTTTATTACCATTTTTTTAATACTTCGATTGTTAAAATGATCCTCTGGTTGCTTGACCAATGTATTCCATTCAAGGGATAAACTTTATTGGGCAATCAACACGCAATACAGCCGTATAAAATAACACTCAAACTTGGCGTGAATTATAAATACAATGATATATAAAAATACGTCGCGAGCAGAACATGTAAGGTACAAAGGGCTGGAGCCTAATCAGCAAGATGGACGGATTATTTAGAAAGGTTTTTTTATGAGAAAGTTACACTAAGGCAATAAAATGTAGCAGTAAAAAATAGCACAAATCCACGCACATAATTCACCGCCATTCGTATGATAAAAAACGAGGAAAGGAATTTAAATGAAAATTTAAAAGAAAAATCTAACGTTTATTGTGTATGTAAATTAGTTTTTCTTTTTGTCGGTATTTTCTCATATCTCGGTGAAAGGTCAACTGTTTACGTATATTTAAGATTGATACGAAAGAACGTATTCCATGTTAAAAAAAATCATATTTTAAATTAAAAATTCTTGGTAGAAGTTCATTTTTAATAATGGAAATAAAAATTAAACAATATTTCTAACTAACTAATTAACTAACCACCACGCCGTCTTCCCAAAGGGGTAGGCAGAAAGAATAGACAGCCACATTTCTCTCGCTTCCTCAACATTCATACATCGTGTCATGCACGCGCGTCGATTTCTCTGACTCCCCGCGTGGCCGACATTCAATGTTTGATTTATTTGATCGTGCCATGTTTTCCTAGGTCTTCCTCTATTTCTAGTACGATTTACATTGTTAAAATATGTTTTTTACCATTCTTTCTTTTCATGTGTCCAAACCATCTTATTGATCCTTTCATTATTTTGTCCATAACACCATTATTTGCACCGCAATGACTTCTTATTTTATCATTCGACGCTATCATACACATAGTATCCACACATTCTTCTAAGAGATCTCATTTCTACTGCAATTATTCTACTTTCATCCTTATTTTGCCAGTCCCATGCTTCGCTTCCTTTCATAAGGATCGGTACAAGAACACCATTGTGACATTTTAGCTTTTTTGGATAGGTGTTTGTTCAATCATTTTGTTCAAATTTTATTTATTATTATATGTATATACTTAGTGGGCTTCAACCTGTGTTTAACGTCGACCGGTTTCGGCAGCTTGCAATTTATTATAGATGCAAGTAACAATCAAGATGGCAGAAAGCTGCCGAAACCGGTCGACGTTGAACACAAGTGGAAGCTCACTAAATATATAATAATAAATAAATTTGGTAACAATTTTTTTTTTTTTCATTTCATTTATTTTTTCATATGTATTATACAAAATACATTCTTGCTAACGTCGCGTCGTCGAACGGTGATATTTACCAGGTAAAGCGCTCATGACGTGTATATACATTGCTTGAACTCATTTTACATTGTTAAACGTTTAATTTTAGATTAAACCAATTTTATAACTTATTTTTTCTTTCTTTAGATCTTCCGTTCTGTTAAAATGGGACATCAATTTGGATCCTGTGCTTAAGACATATACTCGTATACACTGGTGGTCGACGACCATCTGGAGTTTCGTGTTTCACTCCAGAATCCATTCTCTCAACGTGGTTACTCCAAAATGCATTTAAAAATTAACTTACAAGTGAGACTAACGGCGCTTTGACTCTTCAAGTATCAAGTATTATGGAATTCCAGGATATATATTTTGTAGAAATCAATGGAAGTAAAGCATAGAACTGGCAAAATGAAGGATAAAAGTAGAATAAATGTAGAAATGAGTTCTCTTAGACAAATGTGTAATAAATATGATAGTATCAAATGCAAATATTAAAAGTGAATGCAGTGTGAATTAAAATGTTATGATCAAAATGTTGCACAATTAACCTCTTTGCTTGCGAGTTTTTTTTACTTAACTGTATCTGGGGAGTGAGTTCTCATTGAATTTTGAGGAAGTGAGAAAAGTTTGCCCAGAAAGAACAGTGTGGCAGGCCATCCTTTCTGCCCACCCCTTCTGAGATGGTATGATTATAGTTAGTTTAGAAATCAAAATTTAAAAATAAAAGTCTATTACCTTTATAGTCCGGCTGTCAAAGAAGAAAATCGGGCCAATAGCAGTCCGCAAATATTCTCCGTGTTTAACGTAAATTGACTACTACGGATCAAAAGTAAAAATGTGTATTTTATACATTTATGTATTTTCTGTGATTTAAAGTTAAACTTTCATCCTTTTTGTACAAATATTTAATTTTCTTGTAATGCGTGTTCCATACGGATCACGGCCAATCATCACACACACAGTTGCGTAACCACCGAGCTACGAAGTGTTGGTTTCTCCTACTGTGCCGGAATCTTTGATTTTGAGTGTGTGTTTACTTAGGGTGACTATTTATCTTTATTAGTTATCAACAACACGATGTTTTGGTTTCATTTATAAACAACATTTTCAATGTAATATATTTTTATTTGTTTCTTAAACTCAACAAACTTAAAATTGTGATTATTTTTAAAATATAAAAAATGTATAACATTTGACTACAAAATACAATTTGTTTAATATTTTTATGTATTTTGTGTGAAGACTAATTTAAATGTTTACAAGAGCCCAACAATTTGCGAAAATCTTAGCTGGCCCTTGAAATAAAGTTACATATTTGTTACGTCTATCACATTCACTTTCTCCAGATTTCTCTTTCTCTGCATACTCCATCTCACAATGTCATCAATATTACAGTTTCTGTATTATTTATAATTTTTATTAATTTGTTGAACTGCTCTTTACATCATTACAGCGCGAGACAAATCAATGTAAAGGGTATAGCTATCATATTGATTCCCATGACGTGAATTCTACACCATATGAAAGACAGTGTGACAATCACACTATCATCGCCGAGAATCGAACCCGGGACTTTCGGGATGACAGTCAAAGCACATACCACTCGGCCACGAAGGTCGTCGTATCTCTATATCTCTTCGTTAAGTATTTTATAGGAATGACATGTTTCGCCTTGCTAAGGCATTATCAAATGTCTGACATTGATATGTCGATGAAAAATATAAAAAAAACAACTAGAAAACATACGTTTTTATTCGTATTGATTATATAATATGAAGTTTTACATATTTTTTCAAGAAACAATTCATATGTATTTTCTTCTTTGTTTGACATAACTTTGTGTTTGCAGATATTTAATGTAACTAACTAACTAACTAACCATCACGCCGTTTCCCCGAAAGGGTAGACAGAAAGAATGAACTGCAACACTTTACTCGATGCTGCACTCCAATCTTCTCTTTTCGCCAACGCGAGAGACGCGGTGTGATGGGTTGCGAACCTCATCGCCACCAATAGGCATCTCCCGCGCACACTTCGATCATTCAACGTCTACATAATAAATCTAAAACAAATTATACAAAATACAGTGATATAAAATAAAATAACACATAAAAATAATTTAACACATAATGTTCTTTTAGATGGTGCACTTGTCGTCAGCTGGACGATCCGGACATTAATTTGTGTTTGTTTAATTTTTTATTCCACTTTTTTCATTTTAGTTAGGCACTTATCACAATCCAACACCAGCAAAAACTTGAAAATTTGATTGAAGAATTTATTCAAATTGTCATTGGAACAAATGAAAAATTTATTTTGACACCTGTCAAAATTATTTTTATAAATGAAAAAACTTGTATTATTTTAACATCAGAAGAGTGAAAACGTATTTTGTGTCACAAATAACTATCACAAAGTGCGGCAACAATCAAATTGATCAAAACAATTCACTTATACAAGAAATATCTCCAAATTGACAGGAGCACCACATGAATCAAACCATTTTTTTTTAATCAGAACCAGTAATCTTTTATTAATGTATCTTTTTTAATGAACCGGTATTTAACGTATCTTTTTTATATATACTTTGGATACAACACTCACATTTATTAAAAAAATAAAATATCAAACATGTTACGGACTAACCAGCCCTTCATCAGTGATATTATATAAATATTTAAAATATAATAAAATTGTTTACAAATATGGTCAGTTTTGACAGATGTTACAATGATTATATACGAGTATATATAATTATAACATTTGTCAAAACTGACCATATTTGTAAACAATTTTATTATATTTTAAATATTTATATAATATCATTGGAAGGGCTGGTTAGTCCGAGACATGTTTGATATATTTTTTTTTAATAAATGTGAGTGTTGTATACAAAGTACGAGTATGTAAAAAAAGAAGCATTAATTTATATGTATTTTAATTTTCGAATGTAAATAACGTGCTTTGTTAGCGCGAGTCGGATTACGTATGATAAATCATAAAATGTTTCTCTGTCTAAAGCGGATTTATGCGTATTATTTTATTCACAAGAAAGGGGACGGTAATTTAAGAAGGATACTAAACTTGAATAGAAACAATGTCAGCATTATATGTCAACCTGTGCATACTCTAATGGAGACGGTGCGGGAAATGCTCGGAATATTAGCGCAGGTAGGCCGAAACCCCTTTATTATTAATGCCAGTCATATTACCGTTATAACTTACGGTTACTCCATTATACCCGGCCGTGTCCGCCCTCGCCATAACGAAATAAAATCTAAAATTCATCATCGTTTCCGAAACACACTCTCATCTCGCGGCATCTATTCCCGGCGCACAATTCCACCTTGGCTCCGTCTTTTTAGAGACGCGTAATAAAAATATTATTTTATTTGTAAATTCATGTCTGGCCCGCGTAATCTGTATACAAATTTCCAAGCATTAGTATAATATGCTCCGAGGTGAACCTTTTTAATATGACATTAAAAGAACCCATTTTTTTACGCACTCGTAATAAGGTATTTATTCCTTATCTAATAAAATTTTCACAGCCTTTTGTAATTCTGACATGTCTGCCTTGTTATTAAAAAATCTAGATAAAAAAAAAATATTTTGATGGATGTTGGGATTGTTTATAATAGCAATATATTGATTATAACTTTACTAACTTAACATATCATAATTAATATGAATGAAAACGTCCATCTTCTAGGAGTTTTCTTATATTTAGATTCAATGACATGTTTCGTCTTTCTAAGACATGATCAAATGTGGCTAGAATCAATTGCGCTATCGTTTATATACTTGAGTTAACGTAATATTTTATTCGTTTAATTGCAATATTCTGTTACATTAACTCTATTATATAAACGATCGCGCACTTGATTCTCGCCACATTTGATAATGCTTTAGAAGAGCGAAACATATCATTCCATCTAAATATAAATAAAACTCCTAGAAAACAGACGTTTTACAAGACAAACAATAAAATGAAAATTCCATTATAACTCCTTCTGGGCTGTGCCGTGTTACCGGCAATGGGAGAGCGAATAGGATGTCTCAAAGTTAATTGCGCGCTATACTACATTCATTACCCACCAGATATTTATAACCACCCTGAAGACGGAGGCTGCAACGATCTCCGAAACGTTGGTCCAGATAGTCTTATTCCGTTTGTTATTTTTAGTTTCGACCGGTTTCGGCTGCTTATATTGTGGTACCTACATCAAAGTTTATTAATTGACGACCTTCGTGGCCGAGTGGTAAGTGCATTGACTGCCACCCCGAAGGTTCCGGGTTCGATTCCCGGCGAGGGGAGTGTGGTTGTCACATTGTCTTTAGTCTGGTGTAGAATTCACGTGACAATAAAATGGCGATAATTAGCTACCTATCACATGTCACGAGAATCACTATGATAGCTATAGCTATAATACCATTTTCATGGATTTGGCTCTTGCTGTCATGATGTAAAGAGAGATTCAACAAAATAATAATAATAAACTTTAAATAACATTTTTTACAATTGTATAAACATTAATATCATGGAACTAACGACCATGTTTATGTCGTAAAAATATTATGGTATTAATAGATATTTGTTTTTTTGAATGTATACAAATACTTATAGACAAATGCTGGATTTTTGTAGACAAATACTGGATTAATTATATCTCAATAGAGACTACCATATTCTGTTTCCAAAAAAAATTACATCTTCGTCTCTATTGAGATACAATTAATCCTTAAATAGATATTTGTGTTTAAAAAAAATTATTACAATCTATTCTACGGTTCCAACTTCTATCTATGTTTTTATTCAGACATATTTAAGGAACGAAGGATGCGCTTTGTTCGATATTCAATGGCGGGTGCATTTCAATGCTTTTCTTATGTTTCCAAATTAGCAATAGAAACATGTACCTGGCAACAAATGCGAGGCAGACATTTTCGTATACTACCCAACCCTACCACCCAATGGCTCTACCAGTTTGCATCGATTCAAAAATTCTCATCATGATCACGTGAAATTTTGTTTAAGTATACATTCAACTCATACAATAGTTATTTCAATACATATTATATGTTTTTTATAAGTCCTTTAATAATAGAGTCAAATAATATAGACCTAAAACTGAGAATACTCCTCATCAAGACCTATGTATGGAGTGTCTTGATGTACGGCTGCGAGACATGGTGCCTATCCGAAAGGGATAAGCGGAGACTAGAGGCTTTTGAGATGTGGTCCTATAGAAGACTCTTTGGAATTTCCTGGAGAGACCACATCACGAATGAGGAAGTTCTTCAAGGAATCGAAGGAGGAAGGCACCTGCTCAGGACCTCTGAAAGGCGTGCAAGATGGATCGGCCATGTAATACGTCAAGAAGGTCTCTTGCATGCCATAATGGAGGGTATGATCGAGGGGACAAACTCTAGGGGACGCCCACGCCGAGAGTACCTGGAGGACCTGTTGGTGGACGTACGCTGCTCATCGTATGCAGATCTCAAAAGAGCCGCACAAGACAGGGAAAAATGGAAGAGAATAATGGAGGAAATTGCTGCAAACCAATCCCAGGATTGAAACCAGAGAAGAAGATAAGTCCTTTATGTAAGAATAATTTGAATGAGAATGCTACGTACTGTTGCTAGGAAGACTGCGTGATCGTGAAAGGAACACCACAATGTGAGTAATTAATAATGAATCTAATTTGTATAGCGCCATTTTCGTGAATAACTCACCACAAGTTTACTTGGTTCAAGTTGTGGTCAGATGGGGGCGACAGCGTCGACGGTACTGGCACCAACATGAATCATAATTACTCTGCATGAAATACCAGGTGGACAGCGTCCACCAAGGAGACACCCAAAACGATGGAGAGACGGCTGGATTTCAGCATCACAGGAGGAGAATCCTGTGAACAACAGACCCTTCAGTACAGTAAGTTGATTTAGAAGAATATAATAATATATAAAAATAGACATGAAATAATCCATTGTTTTGGCGGAAACACTTTAATATTTCAACATTATTATGGTAACTGTTAAATTAAAACACTATGATGCTTACATCGGTTAGCGAAAAAGCTGTCGCGACAATTTCAAAAGAAATATAATCAATTGTCTTCTTCTTCTTCTTCCTCTTAGTTTAGGACGTATGACCTGTTTATGACGGTGGGATGTCCTGGGATGATGATGTCCAGCCATCTCTCCATCTCTTCGGCGGCCATCCTGGTACTCTCTTGCTGCTTGGGTTTTCATCTTTAACAATTTTTGCAATTCTTGTATTCTCCATGCGGTCCACTTAGTCTCTCCAAAAGCGCATTCTGCTTCTTCCCCATCTTACTATGTCTTCAACACCACAGACAGACCTAATCGTTTCATTTCTGATCCGATCTCTGAGGGTTTTGCCTGCAATGGAGCATAGGGTTCGCATTTCTGCTACTCTAAGAAGGTTCTTAGTTCTATTGGTATCGGCTTTTACCTCTATTCCATACGTCATGATGGGGCGAACGCATGCCTGGTATATATTGACTTTACTTTCGGTTAGCATGTGTTTGTTCCTCCTTATGGTGTCGCGCAAGCAGCCAGCCACGGCGCGGCTGTCGCTTTGTTGGTTTGTGCTCGCACCTCGTCATATAGGTCACTGTAGCTACCGATCTCCTTGAATCGCATGACTTGCTCAATAGGTGTGTTATCGATAATTAGTTTACATCTGAGTAATCAATTGTGATATTCTATAACAGTGTTTTAATTAAATAGTTACAAAAATACACTTATAAACAGAATTTCTGGAAGTTGTATAATTTCTTAGTCTGGGTTTGACCATATTTAGTCTTGTTAGGACATTATCAAATGTTTATTGCAAAATTTATTGTATATACGCATTTCATAATTTTCGAATAAGGTGAAACATGTTAATCCAATAAAGTGTCACAAAACTTCTAGAAAATGAAAATAGTATAATAATGAAATTATCAAAGAAAAATAAAAATAAAATGCCAAATAAAAAAAGTGGATACGTGGAACATTAATTAAATCATATAACAGTTAATTTAAAAAACGGTGGATACGTGTAACATAAATTAAAGAAACACAAAAGTCCGGATCGTCCATGTCAACATGTGCAACATCGGAAAAACATTATGTGTTATTACATTATGTGCTAAATTTAAAAAAAACGGTGGATTCGTGGAACATAAATTAAATAGACAAATGTGCCCCATCTAAAAATAACATTTTGTATTAAATTATTTTTATTTTGTTATTTTATTTTTTATCATTGTATTTTATATTATTTGTTTTAGATTTATTTTGTGGATGTTGGAAGATCGAAGTGTGCGCGGGAGATGCCTATTGGTGGCGATGAGGTTCGCAACCCATCACACCGCGTCTCCCGCGGGGCGAAAAGAGAAGGATGGAGTGCCGCATCGGTTAAAGTGTGACAGTCCATTCTTTCTGCCTACCCTTTCGGGGAGACGGCGTGATGGTTAGTTAGTTAGTTAGTTCAAAGAAAAATTAAATAATGTGGATAGTAAAATATTTATCTTGAACACAGAATCCGTTCCATTTCCTCAAATTTGAAAAAATCTGAATTTTGATAAACAATTTTAACTTACAAAAAACTGTGCTGTAAAATATAATTATCCTGAAAGTTTGTTCATAATTATATTTTACAATCTTACGGAGAGGTAGAGTTTCGAGACACGGTAAATTGAGTACGTAAGCACTCCGAGATAGTACCTACCTTATAATAATTATTTAGACGGAACAAAAGCAGATTGCGTCATTCTAGAGACTAATTTTAGCCTCTTACGTAGTCCATTACGGGGTAACTTAATCTAGACTCCAGACCGAGAGGAACATCGGTAATCTGAATCTCGATTTTTTTATTACTCGATTTACTCGATTTACTCGATTTTCTCAATTTACTCGATTTACTCGATTATACCAATAACTTTCTTCTTCTTCTTCCTTATTGTAGACCTAGGTGGTCTGTTCTCCAGAGTGTTGCTCCTCCTGTGAGGTAGATTCCCAGCTGTCCTTCCATCTTTTAAAAGGTCTTCAACGAGGACGAGTCCCATGAGGTTGATTATGTAATGCAATATAGGGGAGTCTGGTGGTGTCCATTCTTTGACCAATAACTTTGATTAATGTAAATTAATTTTATATTTTCGTCTACACTATTTGCGTTTTATAGACTCGTTTAATAAGATTTAAGGGTCAATCTTTTAGAAGCAATATGAATCTTGAACAACGTATGTCTATATAATAATAAAATAAAAAAAATAAATCGATAGATAAATTTAATAAATAAATTTAACAAATAAATCTCAAATAACACTGTCGTTAATAGATCGCATATTTTGATAAAGCTAACTAACTAACTAACCACCACGCCGTCTTCCCGAAGGGGTAGGCAGAAAGAATGGATTGCCACACTTTTCTTTCCTGACATACTTCTCACATGGCCGACATTCAGTATTTTTTTTATTTGATAGTGCCACGTCTTCCTCGGTCTTCCTCTATTTCTGGTTCTATTTACATCGTTAACATATACTTAATTAACCATTTTTTCTTCATTAATTCTTTCCATATGTCCAAACCATCTTAAAGATACTTTCATTATTTTGTTCGTAACACCATCATTCGCACTGCATTAAATATTTTGATTGATTTAATATTATCAATTATATCAATGACTAGCGACAGAACGATCTTCTAACTAAAACAATCATACTTAATTAGTTTCGTTGAAACATTTTCCTAATTTTCCGGTCTCAGAGCAGAATATCTCAATATATCCCCTTCAGCCCTTATAATAGAGACCCCGTTGTATTCGCTGTGAGCGCGTAACGCAATAAAACCTATGTTAACTTTTCCCTTATAACTGCTGGAGTCGTTGTAATTAATACACAATGCCTTAATAATTATTAACAGAGCACTGTGAGCCGAATTCCCATTCTCCATCATCGCCTCTTATAATCGCCGCAATAATAGCTTACATTAGCAAAAGGCTTTTGCTCGCTCTGGTACAAACGGCCAATTTCTAGTTCATTAATTGCAAATTGCCCGCGGCCCCGGGGGATAAAACTTGCGGGCCGCGGGCGGGCGGCGGCGGGAGGGTGCGGGCGGCGCGCACCCTCGTCAAGGTATCCCACGGCGAATGTTTACAAGTATGCTGCAATCTTCCGCCGGCTGACCACGGTTCTCAATCCGCTCCAAGATTTCCATGCGAGTTGAAATGTAATGATGGGTTGATTATACCTGAAATAAATATTCCATTTTTAACACATTTTTTTTTAATAAATATTTATTTAATTTTAGCAAACGATTTTTATTATATTCAATTGGTTGATTATATTTCAAATGAGTATTCAACATTTAACGCACTTTTTTTCTAAAATTGTGCAAAAAAAAGGCAAAAACCTATCCAAAAAAGCTAGAATGGCAGTGCACAATGGTGTTCTTCTACCGACCCTTATTTTTGGAAGCGAAGCATGGAACTGGCAAAAGAAGAATGAAAGCAGAATAATTGCAGTAGAAATGAGATCTCTTAGACGAATGTGTGCTACTCTGTGTATGATAGTGTCGAATGAAAATATAATAAGTGAATGCGGTGCGAATGATGGTGTTATGAACAAAATAATGAAAGGATCTTTAAGATGGTTTGGACATATGGAAAGAATGAATGAAGAAAGAATGGTAAACAAATTATATGTTAACGATGTAAATGAAACCAGAAATAGAGGAAGACCGAGGAAAACGTGGCACGATCAAATAAATCAAATATTGAATGTCGGCCACGTGAGGAGTCAGAGAAATCGACGCGCGTGCATGACACGATGTATGAATGTTGAGGATGTTGAGGTATTTTTATTTTTCTTCTTCCTTGCTGTAGACCTATGTGGTCTGCTCACCAGAGGGTTGCTCATCCTGTAGGGTAGATTCCCAGCAGTCCTGTGAGGCTGATTACGTAGTGTAATATAGGGGAGTTTGGTGGTGTCCATTATTAAGACATGACCGTACCAGTCCCATCTTCTCTGTCTACTCCATTTTATAATATCTTCAATCTTCCCCTTCGGGGAGACGGCGTGATGGTTAGTTAGTTATTTTTTTTTTATATAAAAAAGGATTGTTTATTTATTTATTAATTGTAAACGTTATTTTTACTATTCTAAGCCAATTTATAAATGTTCATTCAAACTAAATGTGTATTTCGAAAAATTAACGTTTCTTTTGTGAAATATTTAAATCTTAAATCTTAATAAATCGTCTGTTTTTATTGATTTATTTTGTTCATAGGGATTCTCTTTTTGTTCAAAGTGATTTTTATTATGTTCATAGTGATTCTCAAGATTTTCACAGTTATATGAACAAATTATGAAAGGGTCATTGCGTTTTTTCGGACATAGAAGCGCATGAATGAAGAAAGAATAATATTAAAGAATAGTGAATAGCGCATGGATGACAAGTATACGTAAACGATGTGAATGGAGTACGGAGTCGAGGGAGACCGAGATAAACATTACCATGTACCATGTCATACCTGACAAAATTAATAAAAATTTTGAGGTCGGCCATGTTACAAGTTGGATAAATCGACATCGCCGTATGACTTGTTGTATGAATGTGGAGGAAGCTAGAGAGGTGTCAGGATATTGTAGCAATCCATTATTTTGATATGTTTTTGTTGTTTTCTAGAAATTTAATTACATTACATTTTACAGTTGTGACTTGTTGCTCCTGATAATGCCTAGCAGGGCGAAACACTGGCTTTAAATATATATTGCCGAGAACAATAATTATTTTAAGATATTACAAGGGACAGATTTAGAAACGAATTTATTCGTCAACAAACCAAGGTGACTAAGGTGGCACCTGAGGAGGCGATGGGCTGGCCATATCTGTCGGAGGACCGACGGCCGATAGGGGAGACGGGTTCTGGAGTGGAGACCGCGTATAGGATTTCGAAGAGTTGGACGTCCCCCTGCCCACTGGACCGACGATCTGAAGAGACGATCTGAGAGAATTGCTGGACTTGGATGGATGGGAGCGGCAATAGATAGGGAGCGGTGGCGTGCTTTGAGAGAGGCCTACATTCAGCAGTGTATGACAGACGGCTGATGATGATAATGATGATGATGATTACAAGAAAGTGATTCGTTGTATGATTGTAAAGAAAGCCAAAGAGATTTGTCAGGATACAGTAGCCTAGTGGTATATTCTCTGCCTTTCCCTCCGGAAGAAACGGCGTGATGGTTTGTTTATTAAAACATTTAATATGAAGTTTCAGTTGAAGCATCGATCAAAAGCAACAAATTTATTTATGAATTAATATGAATGAAAACGCCTGTCTTCTAGGAGATTATATGGAATGATATGTTTCCCCCTTCTTAGACATTTGATAATGCCTTAGAAGGGCGAAACATGTCATTCCATCTTAAATATAATTAAACTCCTAGAAGACAGATCTTCTTCTTCTTCTTCCTCTTAGTTAAGGTCGTATGACCTGTTTGTGACGGTGGGCTGTCCTGGGATGATGTCGTCCAGCCATCTCTCCATCTCTTTGGCGGCCTTCCCGGTAATCTCTTGCTGCTTGGGTTTTCATCTTTAACAATTTTAGCAATTCTTGTATTCTCCATGCGATCCACGTGGTCTCTCCAAAAGCACCTTCTGCTTCTTCCCCATCTCATCTTTGTCTTCAACACCACAGACAGACCTTATTGTTTCATTTCTGATCCGATCTCTGAGGGTTTTTCCTGCGATGGAGCGTAGGATTCACATTTCTGCTACTCTAAGAAGGTTCTTAGTTCTATTGGTATCGGCCCTGACCTCTATTCCGTACGTCATGATGGGGCGAACGCATGCCTTGAATATCTTGAATGTCATCTATAGAAGACAGATATTTTCATTAATATTTATCATTTAATATGGAGTTTTACACCATTCTTTAAGAAACAATAAACAATAAATATACTGAATAAAATGCTAATCATCCTATTCCTATTTACAACATTTTTTGTTATCAAACTTTCTTACTAAAGTGATTAAATAAGCCATCGAAATAAAACAACTACGAACCTGTGTAATCGAAAAGTTTTCAACATACCAAGTTTTCGTTATTAAATATTATTTTGTTAATGGGTATCGATTTATGATTAAAACTCCTACCCGTATTCCCATTTCTATCTTATATTCCATTCTTTACTACACGAAAGGTACTTATAGCGTTCCATTATTGGTTGGAAAAGTTTTTCTTTGGTCTCCCCCTCGTTTTAAACGCGTCCCTTATAAAAGTAAGTCATTGGCTCTCACTACGTTTCGCTTTATTAAGTAAGCGTACATTTTACGTAATACTTTCAACTCCCGCGCTTTGTTAGTTGTCCTTGCGGAGCCGGGTAGTTCCATTCCATCAGATATGGACTTGCACAAACACAATAAATGCGGTATGAACGCTGCCGTTCTTAACAAAAAGCCGGCGTTCGTGATAAGTTTAAACAAAGTCGGGTGTTCCCTTCAAAGGGCCAATAAGCTAGAGCGGTAGAGCCGAACTTCGTGTCTGACTACATCAGCAGTTAAGAGGGTTAACCTTCTGCCACGGCCGGGCTGTGTGTAACGGTAAACAAAGTTGTAAAACACAATACAATGAACTTAGAAAGGGAAAGTTACAATTTCCACCGTTTGACCCCCGTCAAACGTAATGGGCATTATGGCAAATTGCAGGTATAATAAAGTTGTCCGCTCGTTTTTCTAGGTTATTAAATACAGATTTACAACTCCTGCGCATAACTTTCTCTTTGTGGAGTGGTCTCAGATTAGAAACAAATAGTGTGGTCAACAATACCAAACTTGCTAATTTATTTGTAGACTAGTTTCATTGTTTTGTGCCTTTATTACATAACTCTCCCTCTAATACCTCGCAACAATAATTTATTGTTCTCCGACCTAGTATAATCACCGAAAATAAGTAAGTTCCCTTGGGTACAAATCGTTTTTCAAACTATGACGGAAAGATTTTCGATCGTAAATAATTATTGTCTGTCCTTAGTATTAGATATATAAGCTCTTGTGAAGTCCTCGACTAATACAGACTTATCTAACTTATCCTCACCGGGCAACTCTACTCTCACTACCCGCGCTGCCGTTACTCTTAACTTTTAAGGGTGTATCTCTATAGGGTGCTCGCAAATTTCGTAGTAAACCTCTACTACAAATTATAATTTCTTTATTATTTATTCCTTTTTCCTCCTTGTCCAGATTGCATGACCTATTTGTGGCGGTGGGCTATCCTAGGATGATGACCTTCCTTCCATTTTTCGGATGCTTGGACTTGGACTGGGATCTTTTGGCTTACAGAGGTTCAGCTCTAATGGCTATCTGTAGGAAACATTGTTGGAATGTGATTTGATAGTTGTTTTATGATGGGGCTAAATGTATGTCCCGGAGTGGCCCTCTGAAAGTAGGCGAGGGGGGATTTAGGGTTTATGATAAAGTCTTACATTATTATCAAGGAATGGAAGACCAGTTAGAGTTGGGATTGTATTTATAAAAAAAGTCTGTTCCCGAGGGGAAGATAAGAGGAGCAGTACCTGGATGGAGTTGTGGTAGGAGATAGCATCCTGCGTGAGACCATTTTGTTTGGCGGAGTACGTAGTGGGCGGGAGGGGTAAAGGAATGAATGATGGTGGATAACTTGGTGGTAAAGGGTCATTATTGACTTCCTGGTAGTCTCCTGCAGTTTTTGTGGAAGTACTGCAATTATCTCCTGTTTTCCAAAGTCTCGTACCTTCTATGGGGTCTATGTGATTCCTCCAAAAATTGCTTCTACTTCTTCCCCTTCTTACTATATCTTCAATATCAGATAAATCGTATCGTCTCATTTCTTATCCGATCTCTAAGAGTTCTGTCGCGATGGAGCGTAAGGTTCTCGTTTCCTTAACTCTGCAAAGACTTTTATATTATGTGTGCTACATTTAAACAACCACAAATAATCACAACATTACAGTTATAAGATTTGATAATTAAATAATTTAAATTCATATGGTAAAATCAGATGATTAAAAGGGTTTTAAATAAAATGAAATCACTCTTCTCCAATGATAACATAAATTTGAAACTCCGCCAGAGAATGATTAAATGCTATGTGTGGTCTGTTTTATTGTATGAGTGTGAAACGTGGACCTTAAAAGTCAACTCAATGAACAGGCTGGAAGCATTTGAAATGTGGCTCTATCGCTGAATGCTCAGAATTCCCTGGACATACATGGTTACCAATACCGTAGTCCTGAGGCGAGCTAGAGTTGACAGGGAGCTGTTATCAACTATCAAGGTTCGGAAGATTTCACATCTGGGTCATGTACTGCGTGGTGAAAAGTACCACATTGTCCAACTGATATTGGAGGGGAAAATTGAGGGACGCCGAGGGCCCGGTAGGAGACAGATGTCCTGGCTGCAAAACATGAGGGAGTGGACCAACATCCGAAGTGTGGAGGAGCTGTTCCAAGCGGCGCAGGACAGGGACAGGTTCGCCGAGATGATAGCCAACGTTGGGGGGACCCGACAAGGCACTTGAAGAAGAAGAAAAGGGTTTTGTTTTTTTTAATGATGACAATGGGATTATCATAGTGAAATTTGACAACACTTCGTAATAAGATTAATGTATATGAATCAGATAAATCAGAGAAGTCGGTAACTTCTCGCAATTGGTATTGAAAAAATTGCAAACCTAAATTTAATAAATAAAAGTAGAATAAATAAATAAATAAAAATATAATTTACAATTTCCTCGAAATTTTTACTAAAGACCGGATAACGATAAAAGACATAAAATTTTTGAATAAAATTAAACTGTAAAGCGTGTTAGTAAAAATGTTCGTATTTTTTCGTGAAACCCCCTAAATCTTTTTAAAATGACACTCATCATTAAATTAAAATCAAATCCTTAATAAGAAACTCAACTTTCAATAATTAAAACACAAATTTCAGATATGGTCTATCCTTTTTTTATTCTTCGCTTAATCGGTGGATAATAATTTATTAAAAATATAATAGTATATTACAATAATAATTGTGTACTTTGTTTTTACCCCACATTATTTTGTTTCATCGAACCAACCGGTTTCGCTCGTCAGGGTTACAAAAACAAACTGAATGAAATGTATTCAATTTGTTTTGTAACCCTGAAAATATTTAAATTTATCTTCACGTGAAAGTATAATTATTTATTAAAATAAAAGAAAAATATACGAATATTTGCAAACAAGCCTAAAAAGAGTGACTTTTGTTTTATGAACTTAATAGTGAAAATATACCGCACGGAGAAAAGTCTGAAATAGAAAATGTTTATCTACTCTGTAAGACATGTATAATGACGTCATTTGCTAACGTGAATATAACATAATGAAGACATGGATAATATAATACAAACGTGATATATAGTTAGTCTCCAGTCCTGTAATGTTCGATATGACCGACACAATTAATCAAATACATTGCACCAATTTGCCATCATCAGCTAATGCTACCTTGGGAAATTTGGAATTACCCGTTTGCTCATTGTCCCCGCGCTGTCCTCCCCTGTATCGGCCATAGAGTAGAGATATTCGAATTTCAAAGGAACAGGTAGATACGCGGTATTTTGATGATCTAAATACGCAGGACATTGCGGTAAATCAACATTATGCAGCTAATTGAACATTTGAAAACATATATAATTTCAAATGCTTTATGATCAAACAGATTCTAACATATTTTATTGGGTTAAATCATTTATTTAATACAACATGTAGGTACTTTATATAGGTTTAAAATGAGCCTATATTTTACGTTGATAAAGAGTAAAACATCTCAGAACATTCCTGGTATTTTTTTGTTATTAAAATATACATATTAATAGTAAACAGACCGATTATGGTCATAATTGAGTTAACATTAGACAGAGGCTTGTGTTAACGCTATCCATCGTTTCGCTTTAAAATTAAGTCAAAATTTCGCCAATTGACCTACACTATATTGGACTTTTTCATTCGTACGTGTTTTTCGACTGTTTTTGTTAAAACACCGACTCATGTCAAATTGAGCAAATCTTGCTTTTTTGAGTTAAGCCAGTGTTCTATTAAGCGTGCGATATATAAATGTTTGTAAGATAATTACAAAATGCTTTTAACTAACTAACTAACTAACTAACCATCACGCCGTCTCCCCGAAGGGGTAGGCAGAAAGAATGGACTTTCTTTCCTGACATATTTCTCTCGCTTTCTCAACATTCATACATCGTGTCGTGCACGCGCGTCGATTTCTCTGACTCCTCACATGGCCGACATTCAATATTTGATTTATTTGATCGTGCCACGTTTTCCTTGGTCTTCCTCTATTTCTGGTACCATTTACATCATTAACATATAATTTTTTTACCATTCTTTCTTCATTCATTCTTTCCAGATGTCCAAACCATCTTAATAATCCTTTCATTATTTTGTTCATGACACCATCATTCGCACCGCATTCCGTTCTTATATTTTCATTCGACACTCTATCATACACAGAATATCACACATTCGTCTAAGAGATCTCATTTCTACTGCATTTATTCTACTTTCATCCTTCCTTTGCCAGTTCCATGCTTCGCTTCCATACATAAGGGTCGGTAGAAGAACACCATTGTGCACTGCCATTCTAGCTTTTTTTGATAGGTTTTTGTTTGCGATGACAACTTTAATATAATTTAAATATTAATATATATCACATTCAAAAGGCATATGATATAAAGAAGATTGATATTATTATTTATGTATTTCATGTTTCAATTTTTACTAAACAAATGTTTATCCTCTAAAAACTTTAGAATTATCAGAATTTATAATCAAATATTTACAGCGCCTTATTAAAAAGAAATGTATTATAATTAAGCTATTTGTAATCGTGAATATTGGAACATCTGTATTCTCTAAACATTCTTTGGTGGTTTTTATGTATTATAGATATTATTATATTATAGGTAGAAAAATACGAAATCCAATTTTTATAATAAATATAATATTAATCGATAACATATAATAGAAACATCAATCCAAATTATTTCTCAAATATCCATTTTATGTTTTAGCTTACATTGGTTTACGTGGTGTTATAGGTTATATTAAATACTGCAGTAGAAATACATCCACTAAAGCAAATATGACAGATTTTAGACAGAGTTCTAGTGCAACCCCCCCCCCCCCCCTATGCATGGAAACTTGGAAGCTTGGAGCTGGTAAAAGAAGGATGAAAGTAGGCTAAGTGCTGTAGAAATGATATCACTAAATATAATGTGCGGGAAATCGAAATATGATAGAATACCGAACGACGATATAAGGAAGAAATGTAAGGCAGATGATCGGATCATAAGTAAAATTAAAAAAAGGTCCCTGAGATGGTTTGGAAATATGGAACCAATGGATGAGAGAATAATGGTTCAATAATGTATACAAACATTGTGCGTGGAAAGAGATGCCGTGGAAGATCAAGGAAAGCATGGCATAATCAAATTAATCAAATATCATATTAAAAGGCGGCACATTCGAATTCGGAAATATCGACGAGCATGCATGTAGCTACTCTTAAATGGCAATGGGCTGGTCACGAAGTCAGAAGTTCAGACGGAAAAAAATGACAGAAAGATTGCTGACTTGGACACCAATGACCGCAAAGAGAAATGCAGAGCGACTACAACTACGGCGGAAGGATGACCTGGACCAACACTCTGGACTGGACCAACCTGAATGCAGTCTTCAAGAGACAGAGTGGCGCGGGATAAAATGGAGGAGACCTTTGCCCGGGAGTCAGTGGGAATAGGCTGAAGAAGAATAAAAAGAAATGATAATATTCGATAATTGATAATATCAATATCAAACTTCAGAGTTTATAAAAAAAATATTTTAACATTGCCTTTTTAAATATGTTAAAAATATGTATTTTTCTCAAAGAGTTTATATGATATTTTAGCAGGGTGTAATTTTTATTACACTATACATATAAATAGGCAAAACCGGATGTCATCAAGAAATAGACCAGAAGATGGCAGCAAGCTCCCGAAACCGGTCGACGATAAACACAAGTCGAAGTACACTAAATATATAATAATAAAGAAATTTTGTATAATTATAGAAATAGTACGATAATATTTTGAATACAAGAGAACCAGAAAGGAACAGCTCGATTCTTTCCGAAAGTAAATCGAAATGCACTCGATGCACATGTCCGAAAACGTTCTGGATTATTTACTAATTTGTTCCGATTATTTTTGTATGACAGTAGTGTAGAAAACAAAATGAGAATAATTTGAAAGTGTTTATTGTGAAATTTTTAACGTGTGTGTTACACTCCACACAACATCAGCTACTTCGTGTAGTTGAACTTATTGCCACAAACTTTAACACGCGCAAATTCACCACTTTCTTTTCCCTAGATGTCAGTAAAGCATTCGACCGCGTCTGGCACACCGGCCTGTTATACAAAATGGGAAAAGCAAACATCCACTGCCTATGATTCAACTCATAGCCAGCTTTCTGTCCGATCGCCTTTTCAGCGTCAAAATCAACAAGGCCAAATCCCTTGTACGCCCTATCAGAGCAGGAGTTCCCCAAGGTTCAGTAATGGCTCCTGCTCTGTTCAACATCTACTGCAGTGATATCCCTCTTCCCCGAGATCAGAACACCCACATTGCCCAATTCGCTGATGATACGGGCATCATCTCCAGTGCTAAAAGGCCGCTTCTCGCGACCCGCAGGGTGCAAAAGCAGGCCGATGTGCTGGAGGTGTGGTGCAAAAACTGGCGCATTACCATCAATCCGAGTAAAAGCGCAGCGACCCTTTTTAGTAAAAGACACATTCCTCCAAACATTCCCAACATAAAAATGTTCGGCCAAGACGTTCCTTGGACCAAAACAATCAAATACCTTGGGGTTACCTTGGATTCTAAGCTGACATGGAGGCCACACAGTACAAATAAAGTCAAAGCCGCGTCAAAAGCAATCTCAGCCCTCTACCCAATGTTAGCTAGAAACAGTAAACTAAGCATCGACAATAAACTCCTGATATACAAAACAGTTATAAGGCCGATCTTCACTTATGCAGCCCCAATCTGGGGCTATGCAGCTTCGAGTCACATACAAAAACTCCAAATCCTGCAAAATAAGGCTATCCGTTTATCGCTTGGTGCGCCTTCATAGACCAGGATTACACAACTGCACCTAGAATCGGGAATCCCGATGATAGATGAATTCATTCTGAAACTTGCCGAACGTTTTTACAAAGGACTCCCTTCACATCCCAACCCCACAATAAAATACCTCTCTAATTACGACCCAAACACTCCCAGCCGCCACAAGCGCCCAAAATCGATTCTCCTTCAGAGGAACACTCCAGGCCACACAAATCATGCCCCCGAATAAACTAACAACCCACCAAATCACCTTCCAACAATGTTCCCATCAGACGTAAGAGGAATAGCCACATGAGCTGAACCTCTGTAAGCCAGAAGATCCAAGTCCAAGTCCAAGTTTTAACGTGTGTGAACATGATTTACATTAAAAGTTAAAACTTATTATTGATTACGATATGTTATTATTTTCTATAATACCATTTAAACTTGATACAGTGAATAAAGTTTAAATGGTAGAAAATCTTTACTACCGTGAATATTTAACGGGTTAAAACTAGTGTTTATATATTGTATTATACAGAAGATTCAGCGTGCTGAAGACCTGATGATGATTATTATTGACCGAGAGTGACGTTGAGTTCCTCTGATTAAGCTTTCAAAGGCAGAAAGCCCTGAATTAGCAAATTAGGGCTACTATTGTTGTGGTGTGGAGGCCCTTTAATATTGTGCTTATAATTACATTACTAATTAATTCCTCAGAGACACACAGACCAAGGAACACCCGCATTAGTGGTAGTTGAGATATTTTAACCTTAAACTGACAGAAAATATCTTGGCGCAATAAGTATTAACGGTTAGAAATAAACTTACCTACTACATCAAAGTAAATGGATTTATTACACAGCGGATTACTTATAGATAAATGCCCATTCCAACTTTTCATAAATATTCAATATTGTCTACGGATTTTTATATCTTGATTCAAGAAGCAATATTTATATATAATATGGTAGAGTCTCGATTATCCGACCTAAACCGGCCGCGGCAAGGTCGGATAACACGGAAAATGATAAATCGACATTGAAAATGTGTTAAATTTATTTGCACATCGAAAACTTTTCAAATATGTACATGTAACATAACTGAATGTAACGAACTAAAACATCAAAATTCACTTACGGCAAAGTAATAAAACATGCGAAAGAGCTAGGTAAGCACTGAGGACTGTCGCCTGGCGCGCGAATATAATGCGTGCAGTCGGGTAAAAGAAAGAGGCATTGCCCCGGTAGGTCGGATAACTCGGAAGGTCGGATAACCGAAGGTCGGATAACCTAGACTTTACTGTAATACATATTTGACTCCCATAGAAAAACAGTAGATAGATTCCATGATTTTTGAAAATCGACTTAAGTTTAATCAATTTAAAATTGTCCATTGTTTTGGCCGAAACACTATGATACCTTAACATTTTTAACTGTTAAATTAATTAACTTTGTTTTTATAAATATTAAAAATATATAATATATTTAAAAATATATAGGTATAATAAATCCATTTACTTTGCACGAGCTTCAAAATTATATCAAATAAATTATTAAAATTGACATAGGAACAAATACACATAAAGATTCGAAAAATCACGAAAATTTGACATTTGATATATAATATAATATTATTGTAACGCCTGATGATGTCAACATAGGTTGATGAAACAGCTGTCACGTAAAATAAAATACAATTGTTATACGAAAAACAGAGTTAATTAATTTAACAGTTTTCATTTTAAAATTATCATACAAAACTCTTTCTCCGTAATAACGATCTAATATTTCTATACATTTTAGTGATTGTATGAAAAAATCTATAAGAATCTATATAAATACTTAGATAGAAGTATTGTATTAGCAAACCGGTTTCGTTTACTGTACGTAAAGAGATGCAGATCGAACGATTTGCATAATCTACCAAATTTACTAGATGGTTTCCATGTATGGCTCTGTGGGGATGAGAATTCAGTAAAGGTAGTCTTTAAAAAAACATTTTTTAAATAGGTAAGTAATTTTACTAAAATGTTTTATGGGGTATATGAATTTTTACAACTTTCGGAAATACATTTTTAATAAACTTTTTTATTTTAAAATAATTTTATTATTCGACGCAATCAATAAAATTACCACACTTCTCCACACTTTGAAAATATTTTTCACTAATTTGATGATTTAACGAAGGAGCAGCGGAGATTCAAAAGTGTTATGATTTTTGTTAACAGATGGCATGATTCACAATAAAAAATCTTTTATAAAACTAAAAAATTACCTGTTTATTAACAAACGAAAAAATATCAATTTATCAAATTACTTCAAATAACAAATGCTAGATTTTTTTTAGTAATGTCGATTAACCTAATAAATACTATTCAATGACGAACCCATCACTAAGGCAACCGAATTTATCTATGGATTTTGCTACTGCCACGCCGTTTGCTGTCAATACCCATTAGCGTCACCGGAATAGTAAGAGAATCCATCAGAGTACTCTTTATAATTATTTTTTTGTAAATAATATACAAATTATTATTATCCGATTGTCAAAATGTTAAAAAGAAAATTAGCTGCTTTAGCACACCCTAACGCCAGCAACGTAAACATAGATGGTAAATTTTATTTTTCGTGCACAATCGTATGTTCATTCATTATATTGAAGATCACCAATGCCAGTAATTTGAATAATGTTTGTTTTTCTAGATGACACAGAGTTTCGCAGCACCGTTCTCTGGTTGGAAGATCAAAAAATTAGGCATTATAAAATAGAAGAACGGGAAGAATTAAGAAAAATATCTGATCCGAATTGGGATGTATATTTTCGAGGATATCAACAGGATCTTGGCAGCCCAGTAATAAACAAAACTCCTCATGAACAAATTACTTGGCTTGCGTGTTTTGCTATTCGACTGGAATATGCCGATAAAGGTGGATATATTGTGCTATTCTATATAAATATCATCACACTGTACTTCTAATATTGCTGACTTAGAATTCGTTTGACTAATATTAACTGATATGGCTGACTTAAACATTTTTTGATTTGGCTGTACTATATTTTGTTCGATTTCTTTCTTTCATCACATTGGTCATGTATATTTCCTTCTTCTTGACTGTTTTGTGAACCTTTCATTAAATATAATAATAATTATTTGTATCGTTTTTGTCTATCATGCAGTATCATATAACGAAACTCAACATTATGTGTTACAAAGTTTATATTCTTTCATCTGAGAGTTCTCATCTCTACCACATTATATGTCTTTCATACAACAACAACAACAACAAACCATCACGCCGTTTCCCCGCAGGGGTAGGCAGAGAGAATGGACCGCCAAACTGCTCTATCCTGGCAAACCTCTAGCTTCCTCCACATTCATACAACGAGTCATACACGCACGTCGATTCCTCCGACTTCTAACATCACCAACCTTTAAAATTTGATTAATTTGGTCATGCCATGTTTTCCTCGGTCTGCCTCGACTTCGTACCCCATTTACATCATTAACGTATACTTTCTTAACCATTCTTTCTCCATCCATGCGTTCCATATGTCCGAACCAACGCAGCGATCCTTTCATAATTTTGTTCATTATACCTTCTTCCGCTCTACATTCCTTTTCTTATATCAGCATTTGAGATTCTGTCGTATATCGTTCTACCACACATACGTCTTAGGGACCTCATCTCTACCGCATTTATTCTACTCTCATCCTTCTTCTGCCAGTTCCATGCTTCGCTTCCATACATTAGGGTTGGGACCAGAACTCCATTGTGAACGGCCGTTGTCTTTCATCTTTAGCATATTCCTTCAAAAGCTTGGTACACTTTTTAAACTCTGCTATCAGTTGATGTTTGTTTGTAATGACTCTTCGGACGCACCATTATCAATTATTTGATAATCAAATATCAGTTTTCTCCAATCTAATTAAAGCATTTTTACTGAGGAATTCCATTATAATGATTCTTTTAACACAATATTTGAATTTTAAGCTTCTAAATATATTCTTCTCAAAATTATATAATTATTTATACATTTTTATCTTTTAATTTAGATTTTTCTGTAGGTAAATAGTTGTTTTCATTCATCAAATATAAACTGTCTTAATACATTAGAAATTATGTATCACTTTCGCTATTTCAGCTGAAATAATATTGCTTTTTAACATTTAATTCATATTGTTTTCTGTATATGTACAGATAACAATTTAAAAAATAAAATTGTTCGTATTGAGGTATTATTTCTCTGAAATGGAATATGCGTGTTTAAATATATTGTGTCTCTTGTATAGTGATTTTATATGGGCTTTTGGTGTGACTTTTATTTCATTAAAGGTTTTATAACCAGGTGGTGGTCTAGGGGACAGAACGCTTGGCTCCAGATCCAGGGGACATGGGTTCAACCCTGGACACGACCAGATTTCTTCTTCACAATAATGAGCTATTTACTGCTCACATTGAAGATTGTAAATAAATTCTAATATCATTGATATACGAGTAAATCCTTGATGCTAGTCTTTAAAAAAAAAAAATGAAAACAATGATAGGATTGCAGATTTTTTTTTAATAGAATGCTTCTAAAATGCGTAATTTCCATAGTAATTATGAGTTACTTAACAGGTGAAGAATAATAGACTTTGGATATACTCACATCTATTGTATTTTGTTCCATTTTTAGCCGATAAATACAATGCTGCCATAAAAGAACAGTTAGCCAAACAAACTACTACAGTGCCCAGTGTGGTGTCCTCGAACCCGTTGGATAACTTGGATTGTAAGTATTCATTTTATGTTATTACTATTGTTTTAAGAAATAAAATCATTGGAGTTGGGTTGTACCACAGAAAACGTAATATAGACACAATATGATATGCATTTTATGCAGTACTAATAACAAGCTGTGAAGATGATCTCCAAAGTTTTAATATAAATTTAACATATTATCTCTGATTGAATATGTAAATAAGTAGATAAGACAAAGAGCATAGTTTCATCAAGGCAGACAGTAGAATGTAAGCTCGCATTAGATAAAACAATAGAACAAATTATGCACTTCAAGTATTTAGGTGTTGATGTATCAAGGAGCAGCGCAAAGAAAAAAGAGAACAATTGAAGCGAAAAATCGTTTATAGCTGGATTCTTGAATTATGCTGTTTGGAAAAGTCAGCACAATCTCCAAAAAACTACAGAAATCTACAAAACTTGCATTGAATGCATGAGCTCCCATGATTCACAGAAATGAGGACTCTCCGATCCATTGTGGGAACAACACTCCAATATAGAGTAAGAAATTCCGAAATAAGGAGGATTTGCGATGTCAAAGATGTGCGATGGGGAAGACTACGAAATCGTTACTGGAATGAATTTGTTCTGAAAGAGTGATACGTGAGAAATAACAAGAGACAGTCCTAATGAAAGCTGCAGTAAAAGACTATTCAAGGTGCACAAATCAAAATGTTTTAAGGTGCAGAGGAAATTTATTTTCCAATAATACAGCATAAAAATAATTATTATATTATACATACGTTTGTTGCCTCAATAGCAATCGCATTTGATTATACTAACAAATTTAAAAATAAAATTCCAGTTTCCAGTGATGCATTCACTTCTGGAGTCGCCGAACTAGCCTCAATGGCGCAGGTTGGCCCCCATCCAGACCCCAAGGTCCGCCTAGGAGCCCTTGCCACAGTTCTGAAGACTGCACCCCACCCAACAGTCCCATCACAGAACAATGAGTCTGTTGAGGGACCCAGTGATGTTGTTAATCTTCTTTTTATCTCTGAACTCCGATCTCTCCAAACGTCAATCAATGAAGCATTGGTGGTTGTCCAGAAAATCACAGCCGATCCCCGTACTGACACAGCTCTCGGAAAAGTAGGATTTTAGATTGATGAGCTTCAACCAAGGCATTATTGTATCAGGATTATGCCAAACCCATTAATTAATATTATTTTAATTTAAAACAAGACTTATTTTTTTTGAAATCTAAAACTATGGTCTATTAAATAAGAATAATTTATGTAATATTTAATATAAAGAAAAACAAAAGTTTTGTATGCCAAGTTTGAAGAAGTCGAATGACGTTTTATAATGTCCTAAGCAAGGAGGAAAATGTTATACAAGAACTTCAAGAAAACATATGTTATACTCAATATTTATTGTAGCGTTTTACATAATTGTTCAAGTAACAATTAATAATAATGTATGTGTTTATAACAAGCATTTATGTCTATTAAACATGTCTTTTCTTCTGGTCAATTTGTGTTTCACCTCTTTAAATATCAAATGATACAGTAAAAGGTTTTTTCAATTTAAATATTAAAAAAGCAAACAAAAAAAATGCACTCAAAGTGTCAGAAATGAAGACGCTCAGGAACATATCTGGCAAGACGCTACGCAATAGAATCAGGAACTGAAGGATAAGGGAAATATGCGAGGTCGAGGTTTTCGTTAGGTGGAGAAGGCAAAAGAGAAGATACTGATATACACACGAGAAGAATGGATATAATCAGACACCCTTTCATTGTGTTGCACGGCCAACCACAAGATAGACGACCTAGGGCAAACCGCCGAAGAGATGGATTGACACGTGGGACTCGACCTGGTAGGAGGCTTATTCCTCTTAAGAAACAGGCCACAAGGCCTACACTAAGAAGACTTGGACTTGGATCTTCTGGCTTACAGAGGTTCAGCTCTAATGGCTATTCCTCTTACGTCTGTAGGAAACATTGTTGGAATGTGATTTGGTAGTTGTTTTATGACGGGGCTAAATGTATGGCCCGGAGTGTTCCTCTGAAAGAGGGCGAGGGGGATTTAGGGTTTATGATAAAGTCTTACATTATTGCCAAGGAATGGAAAACCAGTTTGGGTTGGGATTGTATTTATTAAAAAGTCTGTTCCCGAGGGGAAGATAAGAGGAGCAGTGCCTGGATGGAGTTGTGGTAGGAGATATAATCCTGCGTGAGACCATTTTGTTTGGCGGAGTGCGTAGTGGGCTATCGGGGAGGATTATTATTTTTTTTATTCGCATTGATTGCGGGAGGGGTAAAGGACTGTTTTAAACATGTCTGCTAATTAAACATCGTTCAGTGGCAAGTATTAAATTGGACAATTTCTTCATTCTTATTAATTCGTTTTCATTGTGTCAATGACAACTCAGTCAAATATTGTCAGTTCAGAAGTCCGCCAGCTGGACGCCCATATCAGATTAGAACATATCACACAGCATCTAGGGAACTCCGTTCTGTGGAGCGTGGGTTTCTTCATGCCACAGATGTAGAGCGAAGTACCACCCTGAAGAATATCATATCTCAATTCTTTGTCCTAGAATCGGCCAACGCGTCCATGTATTCTCTTCAGGGTTCTCCACTTTTAATTTTTTTTTTTATTAAATACTTTCATAACTCATTAGTCTTAGAGTGATCTCATTGAAGAAAATGATGGTAATTAACTCTGTTGTGGATTCTTTCTGAGCTGCAGAATGCTGGTGTTTTCAACCATGTGAGTACATCGGAATTAGTTGGTTTATGATGTAATGAAATATGAATTTATATACTCAGTCAATCTGATTATTTCAGGATACAAATGTCTGTTTTGGAAGGCATAAAAGAAAAAATATATATAATAATTTAAATATTTTTTTATTAACAATACTACAACCCGAATTACTAAAATTTGTCTTTAAATGGAGGCAGATCACATATTCTTGCAATACCAAAAGCAGAAAAACCTGAAAATAAATTTAAAATTATTAACATAAAATTTAGATTTTTTGTAAAAAAGAAAAACGTTAATTTTACTCGAAACTTCAATTTATAGCACTTCCAAGTTCCGACGCGCTTTTATAAAAGTTATACTAAGTTTTAAATAAAAGTCTGATTCAATACACACAAACAAGTAACATTGATTTAACGGTTTATATTATTGAAACATACTGGTATAATTCATTATCGTTTAGTTTATACAAATATTGCTACCTATTGCAACACCCAAAATAAGTCTTCGACCGACGACGCTGCTGTTTCTTTTAGCTTGGTAAGCTACGTATGCGCCTATCCCGATTAGCCCAGCCCCACTGATGGTTCTACATGCTAGGCAATCTCTATCCCTGTTTGTTATAACAGATCCCATTACGCTGATTCACAAATAATCGGCTTTATATGTGCAATGTTTACAATTACTCAAAGCGATGACATTTAAAAAAGTAAGGTTATGTATAGACAATACGACAAAACGTACCATAGATTTTAATAAATCTCTGAAGCGCCTTGATGGCGTGTTAATACGATTGCCAATTTTAAGGCGTATATTTAGAACAGTATTTAAAAATAATATACTACAGGTAGGTTAAAACGTAATCGGTACTATAGATTAACATAGCAAAGTTGCTTTAGTTTTATGTGTTTACGTATCTAAACGAAAATAACATGTTTGATTATGAGTAGGTACTAATGTATAGTTTTTGAAAAAAAAAAACATTGGATTTGGTTTGAGTAACGTTTTTTTTATTTTTGAGGTTAAAACATCGTTAAAAATTGGAAAAATGTTAACATGTATACAACCTGACTGTACGTATATTTTATTGCTACGTCAAGTGCTGGTTTAATTACACACACAAAAAATTATCTAATTTATTCAATGATTCAGAAACGCAATTATTCATTTTATTTGATAAAGGGGTCGATTACATTTTACCATAAAAACTTTTAAGAAATTAATTTGTACACACACAGACATACACAATTATATAATAATATGGATTTTGACACAAAGGCGATATAAAAGTTGAACATGTTGTAAGTTCCCAATAGCCACGGGCGATACCCGTGAATTCCCTTTTGCTTGCCCTGTACGCGGACCACTCATCCGTGTGTCCCCCTACGCCTGCTTTGTATGCATTCGACTCACCCGTGAGTCGCGAAGTTTCTCGCGCCAAAATGCTCAAGGTCAAAAATGTATTAAGAGGAGTTTCATAGTTTCATCGATTTATTTATATCTTACAGGTAAACATCAACATTCCCCTGCCCCTGCCCTGCCTTTACCAAACAAAAACGAAATTGTTGTGAACCTATGCTGTGAGTATGTTTTTTTAATAACATGTTTTTTCCTCTACGAGTACCTACGTATTCTTTGTCACCTAAAATGAGTCAAATTTCCGCTTGTATTCTAACAATAGCCTATTCATATGTGATTTGTGAGTATAGGAAAATGCGTGACTACACATTGTACTCGTATTTTAAAATCTACAAACTAGAAGTGGATTTTTTTAAATGTAATTTTCTTGTTTACGTTAAAAGGGACCAATTTATGATATGTCAATAAAATTCAATTCGCTATATTTAGAAACTTCAATAGATACCATAAATACATTTTCCTGGTGATGCTCTGTCACGAGTAAAATTAATAGGTTAGGGTTTCCCAAACTATGTTCCGCTAATCCTGAATAGATGTTCCGCGATGATTTATACACTACAAAACACTTAACCGCCCTACCTTCAGGTTATTTTCCGAGAAACGTGCAAAAAAGCAGATTTTTTATTAATGAAATTTAATTATAGATTAATTTTTATTTTTTTTAAATTACGAAACGTCAAATACTCGGCCGCACACTTCGCCTGCCCCTTGTAAAACTATCATATTTGTGAAAACTTGTACTCAAGTGTTGTTGGCACACGCGCGTATCCCTAACAGTTTGTATATTTTAGGTACATTACTTTTCTCAAGCGCGTACGTGATACGGGATAGCGCAGAATGGTTCAGTCAAAGTGAACGTATCACGTACGTTCAAATACGTATAGTGGTTAGAGATCTTCTACTTTATATTGAAAGGTAAGTGATGATCAATCTCCAAGTAAATCAAGTAAATCGATTCCACACCAGATATTAGAATGCAACTTATTGATATTGTGCTTCATATTTGGAAGATATGCAATTTAAGACCTCAAAGTGTTTTATTTATTTCCATTTTTATGTTTATATTATATATTTTAGATAAATTTTTAAAATAACTCTTCTTCTCCATGTACCTACTGGTCGAAGGCCACTTGGGCCTGTTTATGCAGAGTTGACCGCCTCTTGCGATGTGGACTCACATCTATCTTTCCATCTTTTGGAGGGTCTTCCAGGCATCCTTCCCTCTAGTTTCCCATGTAAGGAAATGTGTGGTAGTCTTTAGACGTAGATTCTTTCCACATGGTCTCTCCATTACCTTCTTCTTTGTCTCCCCCATCTGACAACATCATGGATATCACATATTTCTCTTATCGTGGTGTTTCTTATTCTATTGCGTAGAATCCTGCTTGTTATTTTTCTGAGGGTTTTCATCTCTGTGATTCTGAGAAGTGATTTAGTGCGAAATGTGTCAGGTCTTGTTCGTTTTGTAGAGACTTTACCCTTCAGCTGCATGTCTATATTTTTCCATATTATTTCATTCAAGCATCCTCATACAACCGAAGCTTTCGTCACTTGGATTTTGACCTTTTCAAGAACATCACCATGGCTCAATACATTGAAACCAAGATATTTAAATTTCTTCACCGGTTCAATGGGTGTATTTTCAAAGGTTAGTTTGCAATATCACAGGTTGTTTTGAGAATGTCATGTTGTTAGTTTTGGTCGTTGCATTTTCCATGTTGTATTTTAAACTAGCGGCGTGGAATCTGTACAATATGCCTTTGGAAATAGACTTCGTTTTCAGCCAATATAACGTGAATGAAACATGTGTTTACTTTTTTTTTAAATTCAATGCCCTTCTCTTTAACTTGATTAAGAGTGAATATAGCATCTGTTGTTGAGCGTTTTTTTTTATGAAAGCTCACCGAGTTCGAGAAGAGAGTAGACCAGATAAGAAATTATACTTTTGTAGTTATATGTAACACGATTAACACATTCATTTTACATGACATGCGGTTGATTATTATATGTAAATCGTCGGCATTGGTGAAAACGTTGGTTTTATAGAAATATTGTTATAAATATGAGAATGATATATTTCTCTTTACCAAGGCATTATCAAATTTGGCTAAACATTACAAACCCATAAAATATAATAAAATCTAGAAAACAAACGTTTTAATTAATAATGCATATTTAATATAGAGGTTCATCATTGTTCATGAAACAATAATTATTGAATAAATTAAGTGAAACTTTCGTACGAAGCACTTCATTTTAGGTGTGACATTATTAAATAAAATAATAATACACTTTTAGTATTTGTATCTAAACCACTTTATTTGGTAACACCAACCGGCTTCGCTCCCGGACCGTCATAAGGAACGAAACCAGAGCGAAACCGGAGCGAAACCGGTTGATGTTACCAAATAAAGTGGTTTAGATAGATGGTATTATTATTTTATTTAAATTAACTTGATTTTACTATTTTTCGCACAATTTAAAATGTCAAAATGACAATTTAAAAAAGACACGCGATGCAGCATATTTCTAAAAATACTAGTAATTAATTATATGTAGGTTAATTTTCATATTAATATGGATATATTTAGACTGAGTTAATTTTCAAGGCGCCCATTGAAAAGATCCGAATATTGCGAATTACAATTCAAATAATTATTAAAGAGATAAAATCATCTTGTCTAGCCGTCTACTGGAAGCAACTAATAAATCATATGAACAAATTGACGCCGAGCGCGTCCCGCCATCACATCGGAGTGGCTCCAGCGGAATAGCTCCGATCTGATATTATTATGTAAAGTTGTGTGTCATCTATGTGAAGAGTCGTTTTGACTTTTGGTCAATTATTCTATGCGATTGATAAGGTCCCCGCTCTGCGCGCGAGCGGCCTATGTTTATTGGACACTAACCTAACTAGACACCGGAGAAAGGTGAAGAGCCGTTTACCAGTTTACCTACTTCCTCTGGCGGGGTGCCGTATGTCCGCGGGATTACTACGTTTACAGATCGGTTGACTTAACTTGGTAACAAAAAACTTTTTTTAAATTTATTTTTCATAAAGGTCATAAAAAATAATATACCAGAATGATTGTTTATGAAAAAAAGTGTGTGTACTTATGTAGGGGAAGGGGGGGCTAGTTGTTACAGGGGCAAGTTGTTACATTCTAAATAACTCCCCCACTACTAGGTTCTGTGGCTTATGTGTCACATAGTATGTCCAAGTATCGTATCCGCGGTGCTCGACGGAACTTCGCTCTTGCCAGTCGTGCGTAATTCAAATAAACTCGATTATAGTGCATTTCGTATCTGAAAGTAACTTTCGTTGACTGATTTTGAAGTTTAATTGTTCACTAACTATAAGAGGTAAGTTGATTCTAAGTAAATTGGCAAAACTCTACATGTCTCTGCTTACATTAAGATAATATATCGAAATAATAACACTTTCCGTGTTAATGTTATAGCAATTTGTTTTCATTTTGGGTCAGGGGGGCTAGTTGTTACAACGATGGGGGGGCAAGTTGTTACTGTAACAACTAGCCCCACTACGTTTCCCTTTAACTTCAAATAGCATATTTATATAAAATTATTAAACTATTTATTATTATTGTTCTAGATTTTATATTACAATGGTACGGACATACAAAAAAAAACAATTGGGGTAAAATTTCCGAGGAGACCTACAAAAGAGCAGCTAAAGAAGTAACAGAAAAAATATATCTATTCGAAGAGCTGCCAAAGCATACAAAATAAATTTTATGACATTACATCGTTACGTAAAACGTCAAGAGAATGGTCCAACCACATCTAACTTAGTGGGCTACAACAAGCCTCGGAATATATTTTCGGTCGATCAGGAAAATGAGCTTACATTATATTTATATAGATATTGTCTTTTCAGAGGAAGACTTCGAGCCTTCCGAAATTACCGATCGTCCAATGCCTGAGAACGTTAGCACTGAAAGTGTATCAATAGATAATACCAACGAAACCATGGCAGAAACCATTTCTATGGTCAATGAACCACATTCATCTTCTCCTTTATAACCTGCAACCTCCAGTTGTGAAGCTCTACCTTAAAATCAAGAAGAGAAATTATCTATTTTCACGGAACCGCAGCCATCAACAAGTGGCATCAATAAAATACAGCATACCACGCCTGAACAAATAAGGCCATATCCTAAATCTGAACCAAGAAAGGGGGTTAATTATTCCAGAAGAAAAATTTAATCAGCAATATTGACTGACACTCCGGTTAAGAACCAAATCGAACTGGAAGAGAGCTCGAGAAAACAAAAATAGGCCGCTTAATCAATTACAAAAAACATTTCGATGTGTGCATTTAAAAAAAAACAGTAGAAGAAACTGAAGTAGAAGCAAGTACTGGATTATTCTTCCGACTCGGAACATGAAGAATGCCTGTGTTTGGTATGTATGGAGAGTTTTGATTGCTCTAAACCTGGACGGGAATGGATTCATTGCACCGCATGCAATAAATGGGCTCACATTTCCTGCATTCATTGCGATAAAGTTAATTTTAGATGCCAAAATTGTGATTCGGACATAGATTTAAGCGATTAAATATTCAAAAATTACATTTTACATGTTATTATATATATTTTACATATTATTGTTAACAATTACATACATGTTTGATTTTTGTTTTAGTTCGTAACAACGTGCCCCCACCCTGTAACAACTTGCCCCCCCGTGGGGCACATTGTTACACTTTGATTTTTTTTTATAAATTCTATAATTATTTTTGTGGACTTTCTATGAACACATGTAAATTGTTTTATTATATTTTAATACACGTACTTTAAGATATAATCAATATGATGTCTCTCAAAATAAACAGTTATCAGATATTCAACTTTTAATTTTTTTGTAACAACTAGCCCCCCCTTCCCCTACTCACGTAAGAATTTTTTTTCTTCTTGTATACAACAGGTCGTTTGAACCCAATTACTGTATACAATTTATTCTAGCTATTATATTGATTGTTATGACATGTGAGAGGTAGCCAATCTGTCGCCATTTTATTGTCACGAGAATTCTACACCAGACCAAAGACAGCGTGACAATCACACTGCCATCGCCGGGAATCGAACCCGGGACCTTCGATATGGAAGTCGGAGCTCTTACCACTCTGCTACGAAGGTCGACAATATAATAATACTTGCCGTAACAATACAAAAATAATTCTTTTTTTTATCCCGCGGGCCAAAACTCTACGTAAGTAGAAATTACGATAAAATAATAGAAGAAAAACATTATTGTGCTAATATATTTGTAACAGTTTCTTTCTTCTCACTAAAAAGTTTTTACAAATAATATTGTGCAAAGTATTCGAAATTACCCCACTAAAAAGTTACAGTTCTTTGGTACTATTTTACACTATTTATTACTTCATTCGTGTCGCGTGAAATGTAAGGCCGTTATTTATCATTGATGCCTAGCTTCATCATGTCGCAATTCCGTGACAGGGAGCGCGCGCAGCTCAATTATACTCTCCACTAAACGCGCCAAAATTAGTATTCTGTCTTTTCCGGACTTTTTGATCGTTGTTTCGGTTTCAGGGTAGATGGCTACTCTGATGTTTGAGTCTGCAACGATCTCCAAGACGCCGGTAAAAGATACCAGGCTATATGAATATTTCCAAGATGTCAGCAATTATCATTCTAAATATCATGAAAATCTACGCACAGATTAAAAAATGATGTTTAATAGTTTTAGTAATAAAGCTCAATTAATGGACCCCAGAGTTTGATTCTGTCAGCGCAGTAGTCTTTTTTTAATGCAAATTTTTAATACAGAAATTTATTTAATAATAATTAGTAATATCTTTGAATTGAACATAAGCAACGATAATTTTATTGAATCCAATGAATAAAAATAATATTATTGAGCAAAGTTATTTTTAATTTAACAGTTGATATATTAAATAATTGATACAAAAGGAAACGTCTGTTTTTTTAGAAGTTTTGTAATATTTTATGGGAATGACATATTTCGCCTTTCTGGCAATATCAAATGTTACATACATTTGATATTACTGTAGAAAGACGAAACATGTCATTCACATAAAATATAATAAAACTTCTATAAAACAGGATTTTCATTCGTATGAAAAAGAATAATTTTCCATTTTTTAAATATTTTTTTTATTTTATTTTTTCGCATGTTAATTAATAATAAAAAAAATATGTATTCGTCTTTTTTATATACTTTGTACATATAACACTAACTTTAAAAATATATATTATATCAGAATTATATATCAGATATGTTTCGGAGAACCGGTCCTTCTTCAGTGATATTATAAAAATACAGTCAGAGAAATCGACGCGTGTACATGACACGATGTATGAATGTTGAGGAAGCGAGAGAAATATGTCAGGAAAGAAAAGTGTGGCAGTCCATTCTTTCTGCCTACCCCTTCGGGGAGACGGCGTGATGGTTAGTTAGTTAGTTAGTTTAATATTTAAAATATTATAAAAATGTTTACAAATATGATCAAAACTGATCATATTGTATTTGTAAACAATTTTATCATATTTTAAATACGTATCTTTATAATATCACTGATAAATGACCGATTGTCCGAAACATTGTTTACAAATGAATGTTTACAAATATGATCAAAACTGATCATATTTGTACACAATTTTATAATATTTTAAATATGTATCTTTATAATATCACTGATAAATAACCGATTGTCCGAAACATGTCTGATATATAATTCTGATATAATATATTTTTTTAAAGTAAGTGTTGTAATCTATATAAAAAAGAACAAGACAAATAAAACATCTACAACACAAAGTATGGCGAACATAGAAGAAAACAAATATGTTTTTATTTTTATTTTCCACGTTGATTGCTAATTTAAGCTGCAGACATCTGTGCCTGGATAAAACAATCGAGCTCTACTTGCCAATACGTGCTTCGGAGTACAGAGTACTCGAGATTCACTAAATTTACTTCAGTTCGCCAGTAACTCTTGCTCGCTGTGCCCGCGTGACGCGACTGGTCCCGCCGGCCGCGGTGAAATATTATTTACGACTAACAACAACTGTCAGGAGCATGCCTGTGTTCAATTGACTTTTCGGACGAATTGGTGTTTCCCTCTTCCTGTTCGTGATCTGTCAGTGAGTGTAAACATTGAACTAAACAGTTTACCAATTATTTTGTGAGCCCGGAGATTCAAAAACACTTAAAAAAAATCTTCTCAGTTATAATTGAATCCATGTAAATAAATAAGGTAAGAAAATTATGTTTTTTCAATACGTTCATTGAACCTATATTGTCAACTTTTTTTAACAAGGAACATAGAAGTTCCCGCCACATACCCGAGGCTGTTATAGGGCGTAGCAGCGCCCTTTTATCAGCCTCGCTCGTACACTCCCTGGGCCTGTCCCCGGTCCATCCGGGACTTACATTTAAATACGGCAACAACAAGGGGGTGCCAGACCACATTTAATCTACTCAATCTTACTTCTATGCTCCGCTGTACTTTATTGAATAGATAAACATAATATATAACACATGAACATTTTAGGGTAATGGTCAGCATAGTTGCTTTCCTATATTGTCAACTGATTAAATATTAATTTAAACAGTGTTAACACGAGCAATATGAAAACAGGCAATGAATTAAATAATTAACACCGTTGCCTGCGTAGCGGTTCAAATTATGTATTTATTATATTATATAGTATACCAAAATTCGTCATTTTAAAATAAATTTTCAAATTTGATTTCTTGATTGTCGTGTTTGATAATTTAAAAAAACATATTTTTTCATTTGTATAAATTATTTTAAAATTATGATATTTGAAAATACAATATTTTATATATATATATCATACCGTCATAAGGCAATATTTTTATTGAGGATATAACGCATTTTAAAAGCTTACTCAAATAGGTTAGTTACGTTATTTTCATATGCACCGGATTAACTTATAACTATAATTATAATAATATTAAATATAAAAATATAATTAAAAAAATATTTTAGAAATTTAAAAGAAAGCAAACATTTCAGAATATTTAAAATTGATCACCGTGGCTACAAGCAAGACTCGAACTCATGACCTTTCTTTCTTCTTTATAATCCTATAACAGTTGTAGCTATTTGCGTCGGTATACCGATACACTAACAATTGAAGACTACAGGGGAAAAACGAGGAATGTCAGTTAAAATTCAAAATAAATGTAATAATGCCATCTAGCGGCATTTGTATCATCCACAGTACAATTTTCATATTCAAAAATCATGTGTGTCATCGGCTATGGCCAGATAATCGATTGCTAATTGCTAAGAAATATATAGACTTTGATTAGCTTTATTCTCAATTTATTCAAATTAACCTTCTACTGACATTCCTTGTTTTTCCCCTGTAGTCTTCAATTGTATCTATTTGTGTCGGGATACCGATACCCTAACAATTATCTGTTGAATAAATTATGGAATTTAAATAAAATTAAGTAAATTTAAAAATCTCATTGTTTTTTACATTTATTTGTAAGTATATTTATTGCTGTTTCACCAACAATGTTGGCATTATCAACCAACGCAATTTAATATTTTTTTAACCCGAAATCGACGATTTTATTTTATGATATCACAGGGTTAACGCCACAGCGATGTATTATCATATAAATTTAATGCGCATATTTGTGTGAGACGCATGTTATGTACAACTGCAAAAAATGTGTTTGTTGGAATGATACATATTGAATAAATATTAGGCTTACTTGTGACACTAGAAAAATTAAAGTCGTCATACCCACATGACGAAATGTTACCATGTTTTGAAATATATTTTTTTCTCCCATAATAGCTTTATAATATTCTGTTACTTACCCGTAAACAGGTGGGTAATATACTACAATTAGAGACACAATTTTACACACAATCAGCTGTGTAAATATGTTCGCATAGTTATTCAAACGCAATAAATAACAAAAATTGACACACTCGCTGTATTGGAATAACGGTCTCTCGATACAACATCTATTTACATGCACAGCGCCCCGACACCAAATAAGATTTTTTTATTCGAATTTTGACCAAGCAAATTAAAACGAAATTATTTTCCTAGACTGGGGACTTAAAACAGAGATTCCCAAACTTTTTCGCCCCGTAAACCCCCTGCCCACAAGATTTAGCATTTTCCTAAATCTATTAAAGTCAAAAGGGTTTTTTCACAGTTGGCCCAGTGTTACTCATATATGGCTTTATGTAGGATATAATTAAAGTAAAATATGTACAATTTCTATTAAAAACATTTTTGGAAATGACTAAAAATTCAAAGGGATTAAGATTTTAATTATAATATTACCACAATCGGAAATAACTGTGTGGTGGTCCATTATTTCAGCCTGCCCTTTCGGGAAACGAAGTGATGGTTATTTATATGTTATATCATTTATGGAACGCCTGAAATGAATGATGTTCGAGGTTATAGTGTCTTCTTTTTGTCCTGTCACACCTCCGCGGTGCATAGGGCCTCAAGGAACCTTCTCCACCAGACTATCGCATGTCTGATGCCTAACATCATCCCAAGTGAGGCCTGCTGCTTTAACCTCGTCCTTCAGGGCTCTTCTCCAGGTGGCTCTAGGTCTGCCTCGCTTCCTCTTTCCCCGCATAGGGGACCAGTCTAGTCCGCCCTGAGCGATGCAGGCTGGGTTCCGTCTCAGAGTGTGACCGATCTACTGCCATTTGCGTCTAGCGACGTGTTCTCTAATTGGCTTTTCGCCTGCCACGGTCCAGAAAACGGCATTTGACACTGTTTGGGGCCAATAGATCTTGCATATCGAGCGAAGGCACCAGTTCATAAACATCTGGAGTTTTCCAGTAACGTCCGCGGTAGATTTCGAAGTCTCACATCCGTACAGCAGTACGCTTTTAACGCTACTGCTGAGGTCATAGTGTACCCCAATTTAAATATCATGGATCCTCAATTTCTTTTCTCATAGCATGGATCCCTAGCAAGTCAAAATGGACCCCTGAAGGTCTATAGAGACCACCCTTGGAACCTATGATCTGACTATAACTTACATTCGGAAATACTACTGTATCGTTGACTACAACCAAATTTAGTAACATTTATTGTTATATAAGTTAACATACATTGATGCACTAGCTGACCCGGCAACGCTTCGCTATTGCTAAATTCGAGTACATAAATAAACCCAATATATATATTCAAAAAATACAATGAATTATAAACTTGAATACATATTACTAATGTAATAGAAAAACAATTTTTTGAATATTTTATATGAAATTTAATGATCAAATAAACAATATTATATCACATTTGCAGAAAACATTCATTATATTAAAGAAACAAAACTCTTGATTTTGTTGTCCATGAAATTCACATCAGAGCCAATAAAGTAAGTTTCTACGATCGTGATTTCGGCACTGCGAGTCCGCTGGCGTGGAATAGTAATATAGATGATAATACTACATAAGCCTCCCTTCCCGACTTCCACAACTGTATCCCTCGCCGCTCTGCGCCATTGACCTCCTGCCACTCGTTTAATGTCATCAGACCATCTTGCTTGTGATCTGCCAGAATTTGTGTAGCTGTTTCTCTTTCGCCACTCCAGGCCAGAAGATCTTATAACCCGTTGTCCTTGCTTTATGACCGATCCCATTCCATTTAAACATTAGTCGCTGCATCGGCAACTTTGGTCCGATCTTTCATTCATCAATGTTGAGCCCTGGAATTAAAAAAAAAAAATTGAATTGCCATAAGGCGGACACTATAAAAGGCAGTTCATGCTATATGCATAATAATAATAATAATAATTAGGCTAATTTGTCAAATTAACTAACTAACTAACTAACCATCACGCCGTCTCCCCGAAAGTGTAAGCAGAGAGAATGGACTGTCACACTTTTACTGATGCGGCACTCCATCCTTCTCTTTTCGCCCCGCGGGAGGCGCGGTGTGATGGGTTGCGAACCTCATCGCCACCAATAGGCATCTCCCGCGCACACTTCGATCGTCCAACACCCACAAAATAAATCTAAAACAAATAATATAAAATACAATGATATAAAATAAAATAACAAAATAAAAATAATTTTACACAAAATGTTCTTTTTAGACGGTGCACATATTGTCTATTTAATTTATAATATGTTCCACGTATCCACTGTTTTTTAATTTAGCACATAATGTAATAACACATAATGTTTTTTTCAATGTTGCACATGTTGACATGGACGATCCGGACTTTTGTGTTTATTTAATTTATGTTACACGTATCCACCATTTTTTTAAAATTATCTGTAATAAGGCACTTAACCAGCAAGAACTTAAAAATAATATTGAAGAAATTATTCAAATTGTCATTGGAACAAATGAAAAGATTATTTGTACACCTGTCGAAATTCTTTATAAAAAACGATAAAACTAATAAAACCTTTTAATCTGATTAATTTGTCAAATTAATTAAATTAATCAGATTTTAAAGGTTGGTCATGTTAGAAGTCGGAGGAATCGACATGCGTGTATGACTCGTATGAATGTGGAGGAAGCTAGACAGGTTTGCCAGGATAGAGTAGTGTTATGTTGAAGAAATTATTCAAATTGTCATTGGAACAAATGAAAAATTTATTTGTACACCTGTCAAAATTCTTTATAAAAACGATAAAACTGATAAAACCTTTTAATCTGATTAATTTGATTAATTTGTCAAATTAATTAAATTAATCAGATTTTAAAGGTTGGTCATGTTAGAAGTCAGAGGAATCGACATGCGTGTATGACTCGTATGAATGTGGAGGAAGCTAGAGAGGTTTGCCAGGATAGAGTAGTGTTATGGTCCATTCTCTCTGCCTACCCCTGTGGGGAAACGGCGTGATGGTTTGTTTGTTTGTTTAATTTGTATAATCGCCGTTTTCGTGAATAGCTCACCTCAAGGGCGCTTTGACAATGTTTTTAGTCATGAAAGGTGCATGTGACAACAGCGAAATCACGATCGTAGAAACTTACTTTATTGGCTCTGATGTGATTTTCATGGACAACAAAATCAAGAGTTTTGTTTCTCTAAACATATGAATGTTTTGTGCAAATGTGATATTGTGTAATGTAAAAATGAGCCGGTTCTCATTCGCCACTCCAGAGTACATCTAATTCACTGATCATCCGTTGTTTGATTGATCTAATTCCATTTTAACGAAGTTATTTTGCACGCTGCATCGGTAATTTTCGTCCCATCTCTGATCCGTTACTTTATTTTCCTAGAAATAAACGGAAAAAGTCATAAGAATTGTGTCATTCATTCATATTGTAATTCATATTGTATATCATTAGAACTTTCTTACCGTTGCTGTGGTAATGTAACAATTTCCCTGACCAAAGTATGCGTATAAAGAAAACAGCAAAATAGAATAAACTGAAAATATATTTATGAATTAGAAATATAAATATTATATTATACTTACGGAAGCAAGTTTCTTCATATTCTTGTAGAGCTTCGACGTCCAATATTTTATATTTTCGCTATCATCCTTTGAAATAACCTGAAAGCAATTTAATTATCATTGAATATTTTTAATCCCAGAAACTTCATAACCTGAAAGTACCGAAACTTCATACCTACAAAATATTACGACGTACAAAGAGATTGACAGTTCAGAGACCACGTGACCAATCGAACGGCTAGAACTCTAGAAAACGAATATCATTAAGTAATCACCGTCGAACGTAAGAGAAACGAATAAGTTTCAGCCACACGAAAAAATAAAATTTCGTTCATAACCTCAAAATGACGTGTAAAAATTATACTCGCCAAAATTAAGAAGTATAATTACCTGTCTGCATTGATGTACATTAAAATATGGCCAATAAAATAGACTGTACCAATTAAACAACCAATTATTTTAGTACGTAATAAGTAAAACGTATTAAGTATTATACATCCCAAAGTAAAACGCAATATATTGGACTGTCAGAAAGCAAAACACATTGTTGCCACTACACAAAATTACATGGAGACTGAATTCTCTCCAGACCGTGTCAAACGAATATAGACTCAAAAGATTGATACTCAGGTGATACGAACATTAAGGTCTATATTCGTTTGCACTACGAAAATTTTCAATTAATTGATTAATTTATAAAGTTAATTAGAGCTCGATTAATAACGAAAATATGCCTATGACGACCGCTAAATTCCACTTAGTCCATTCCCCAAGATTCAGAAGGATCTGATGAGGAATCACCGAGAAAGAAGGAGACACACACAACCCAGATTGTGTTTTATTTATATGTAGATTTACATTAAAAAATATATATTTAATGTGACGTCACGCTCCCAATCGTTCTGATTTCAAACATGCTTGTATTTGATTGATTTCGTAATGCTTTGTTTTTATTCTCTTTATTTATGTCGGTAAGTGTTTTTGAGATTAAATTTTCATCATATGGTGGATATAAAATGTTGTTGTTTTCCGATAATGACACAATTTATTATAAACATATCGAGATAAAAACTCTACGTGTTAAAAATAACGCTTGGATTAACAAAAAAAGCCTAATGCAATTTTACATCGCTAACCTTCCCTTCCCTGTGATGGAAATCTTCTACACGTTGCTTCTAATAACCATCAATATAATAAATACAAGGTTAAGATTTTATTTTATTTCATTTTCATTTCATTTATTTTAATAAAAATTACAAACATTACAGAAATATTTCCAGATCGTTTGCAATTACATTATAAGAATTTAAATGAGAAGCATAAAAACATATAAATAAATAAAAAAAGTTTAAGAGTTATAAATAATCATAACATTGATATTGCATCCCTGAGGCAACTCACACTATCACGAAATATGTCGACCTCCGAGGCGATCCGATTAAGCAATAAGATTGCCCTACCCACAGGCATTACCATTGGCAGGTTGGTTCTGCAGCGTGGCAAAAAAAACAATCTGTGCTGTCTTTGACGAAGGTAATTATCAGGGACAAATAGACCTACATCACTCAGGACATCCGAGTTCTGTATACGGCCGCCAATCAGCTGAAAGAAGTGAACTCCCAAGTGAATGTTCTTCCTTCTCTCCAATGATTGGTAGCTTAGCATACCTAGCAAGAATTATGTATTCCTCCATAATATATTTACGCATTGATTAAAAAAATAATATTAATAAGAATCAAAATTTATTGGGTACATCCGAGATATTTTGTGAAATCGGAAACGAATTTTGTAGCGTTGAGTGCGCGACACTATATTCGCATCTCACTTTTGCATACTTCACTGTGGAAGCGCGAGGAGCTCAATGTTCTCACTGCCCGGCAGTCGGCAGCAGTAGTTCTCGGGCTTGCAACCAGAGTGGAGCTTTGCCCATCCCGTGAGCATTACCAGATTTTTTTTTATGCTTTTAGCAAATAAATCTTATTTATTATAATCTTTTACTTCAATTATAATTAATTAAGGGGATTAGCTATGAATGTTCTTATTTTTCCGATTTAAAATTGCTAATTTTTGATTGGGTACTGACTACCCAACACAGGAACGCGTTTTTATTTTAGCAACGTAAGGGAAAGGTTAATGTTTAAATTTTAACAATAAGAAATGTTTTGATTCTCTAAACAAATTGTTTATAATCATTAAATCTTATTCTCTAGTTTCAGTCTACGTTTGGTTTGCAGAAAAGTGTAACATTTTTACTGATTCGTGGGATGACCTTAAATGCAGGTTATTTGAACCCAATTATTACGAGTAAATACAACTTTTAAGCTATTGATTCTCATGATATGTGATAGATAATCTATCGCCATTTTATTGTCACGTGACTTCTACACCATACCAAAGACAGTGTGACAATCACACTCCCATCGCTATTATTACTGTTATTGAAATCAATAAACTTTAAATATTAACATCTATTTGCAGAAATTTCTTTAAAGAAGTTTGTGTGAATCAGAACATGGCAGCGAGCTGCTGGAACAGGTCGAAATTAGAAGATCAAGTAAGTTAAAACTAAATGTATATAATAAAGAAATTTCTGCAAAAAAAGAAGAAATCATGACAGTCTGCAACATTAGCGTGAATGGTGAAAATTTGGAGCAAGTAGTTGAGTTCGTGAATTTAGGTAATATGTTTACAAGAGATGGGCGAGTGGAGAGGGATATTGAAATAAGGGTTGTGGCAGGCAACAAAGTGAATGGTACACTTAAAGTTGTCATCGCAAACAAAAACTTATCCAAAAAAGCTAGAATGGCAGTGCACAATGACCCTTTTGTATGGAAGTGAAGCATGGAACTGACAAAAGAAGGATGAAAGTAGAATTAATGCAGTAGAAATTAGATCTCTTAGACGAATGTGTGGATTCTCTGTGTATGATTAAGTGTCGAATGAAAATATAAGAAGTGAATGCGGTGCGAATGATGAACAAAATAATAAAAGGACCATTAAAATGGTTTGGACATATGGAAAGAATGAATGAAGAAAGAATGGTAAAAAATTATATTTTAACGATGTAAATGGAACCAGAAATAGAGGAAGACCGAGGAAAATGCGGCACGATCAAATAAATCAAATATTGAATGTCGGCCATGTGAGGAGTCAGAGAAATCGACGCGCGTGCATGACACGATGTATGAATGTTGAGGAATCGAGAGAAATATGTCGGGAAAGAAAAGTGTGGCAGTCCATTATTTCTGCCTACTCCTTCGGGGAGACGGCGTGATGGTTAGTTGGTTAGTTTAAAAATGTTTCCATTATCCGTGGATTATATTTCAATTGTTTACTGTGTAGCTGTCACTATACTATTTTAGTTTTAAAAACCTGCCACAATACGTCAGGTTGAATAATAATATTTATCCAGCGATTTACATGACTAATTGACCATTTCCTTTTGAAATGAATAGTAGCGCATGTTAGTGTACAGATACGTAATATTAATTATGTAAGCAACTAGCGTCTACCTACAATCATCTGTACAGTGGCGAGCATGAAAGATATTCCATTCTCTTTTGTTTATTTCACATACATAAAATCCTTATTTCAAATCAAATAGAACTTGAATATTCAAAATTGGAAGACATTAAGCGTTACATCACCAAACCATCAGTCTTGCGACAAAACAAACAAAACGCCACGCCATTTACCGAAGGGATAGGCAGAGGGAATGGATCGTCACAAAACTTTATCCTGACATACCTATTTAGTTCCACATTCATACGAGTAATACACGTCGATTCTTCTGACTTTTCACATTACTTACCTTGGAAGCTATCCATCTAAATGTTCCGGATGGTTATTTTTGACAGCGCCAACACAGACTGTTTTATCTCCCAGAATGCAGAACCAACCTGCCTCTGGTGATGCCGGTAGGAAGAGCGATCAAACTGCTGAACATGATCGCTTCGGAGATCGACGTCTTTCATATTCGTGGAAGTACGTTCAGATAAATACTTTGGAGAGTGTCCTGTATTCCTAATGTCGAACCATCTCTCATGCGTTACTGGTATTATATATTTATTATATTTTACCTGTTCTCAATAGATGCCTTAAACTATAATTGTTGTTTGTAATATCTTGATTTGATATGATTTAAAAACGATCAATTTGGTCATGTCAAGTTTTACTTCATTCACATCATTAATGTATACTTATTTTATATTTTTTTCTTCGTTTATACCAACGCAGGATTTCTTTCATAATTTTAATCGCAATACTTTCTTTCGATCTTTATTACTTCTGCCACACCGAACGTCCCGGGTTTGATTCCCGGCGTTTGCAATGTGATTGTTGCACTGTCTATAGTCTGGTGAAGAATTGACGTGACAGTAAAATAGCGGTAGATTAGCTACCTATCATATGTCACGAGATTCAATATGATAGATATTCCCTGTACATCGATTTTGCTCGCGCTCTAATGATGTTAAGAGCGATTCAACAAAATAATAATAATAATATTAAAAATAAAAATTGTAAAATAAAATTTGTTAGTTACACCATTTATAACTCAAAAACAGCTGGACCGATTTCGATGATCTTTGATTTGCTGGAATTGTCTCCGTCCCGAAAATCGACCTCAGTGCTTCCCATACAGCAAATACAATAATTTAACAGAAAGTAGTGCAACAATGCTACGCGAATCATCTCGATTCGCTTCGATAAATCAAATCCCTTGCTGCCATGAGAATTACATTCATATCAATGTAATTCAAATACTTTTCATTTTGATTTTTGCACATATATTGAACTTAATTCATTTCAACTTAATAAATAACTGAATTTAATTAAGTTTATAAGTTAACACAACATTTATTAATTCTGAGGCAGTACGAAGTTCGCCGGGTCAGCTAGTTTTAAATAAAGCATAATTAAAATGATTTGTACACATGGATGATGTGAATGGAACACGAAATCGAGATAGGCCGAGACATTTGTGGAAAAACAAAATCAATCAAAAAAAATTTGTCGGCCACATGAACAGTCGAAGCAATCGACTTGCGTGAATGGCGACATCGCGGAAGTATTGTCAGTTTGTTTACTTTTGAAGCACTTTAAGTCTTAAATCCACTATTGTTATCAGAAGAAACAAACGAGATTTGCATATATTTTCTTTAGTCTCTGGTACCTTTTGTGCACTGAACATATTTCAATAGCGTCACACATTTCTTCACACAATTTTCATTACTTATTTTATTCATAGCAATGTTTTGCAATCTGTTGACCACTTCAAGTCGTTTGATTTCATCTGTATTTTTTATAAGTATTTCATTATTGCAGAACCTTATTCTATTATAGAAAATAACAATTACTGAATGATAAAAATCTATGATCGTTTGTTTAATTCAATATATACTTTTCTTTATCTCCTTGATAGCTAAATGAAATAAAGAAATAATAAATAAAGTTAAATAGAATTCTACTACATATATGTGGCTACTGGGTAATAATGTGATGAATTTACTAAAGATTTTATTCTCTTTCTTCATCGCCATGAAGATTCATTTGGAAACCACTCACTTTTGACAAAATGCGAATGCAATTAAAATATTTATTATGTAATAAACCATACGTTAAATTGAAACGTATATTGGAATCCTTTTTAAAGGTAAACGCAATTTATAATAATATTATAGCTAATTTAGCATTTAACCCTAAAATGAACTTTTTTTCATTATTGAAAAAAAAAAATTATACCTACTTATGCACTAAATATGGATTAGAACACGAACCGTACAACATTATTTTTGTTTCTGTGTATTTATATTTAAAAAAAAATATGGTTCAAATACAAATCACTGCATATTTCATCATCTTTTTCTTATTTTGTCCTGTCACACCTCCGTGGTGCAGAAGGCCTCAAGGAACCTTCTCCACCCGACTCTATCGCATGCCTGATACCTAAATCATCCCAAGTAAGGCATGCTGCCTTAACCTCGTCCTGCAGGGCTCATCTCCAGGTGGCTCTATTTGACACTGTTTGGGGCCAATAGTTCTTAAATATTGAGCGAAGGCACCTATTTATAACACCTGAAGTTTTCCAATAACGCCCGCGGTAGATTTCCAAGTCTCACATCCGTACAGCAGTACGCTTTTAACGCTACTGCTAAAAATTTGGAGCTTGAACTTCCTCGAAATGATACTGAAACACCATACAGGGCGAAGCATAGCAAATTATGAAATATATAATACTGCATATTTATAAGGGTAATTATATCTTCTTCTTCTTAGTGTAAGCTTTGTGGCCTGTTTCTTAAGAAGTATTGAGATCGTCTACCTTGGGGTTGGCCATGAAACACAATAAGAAGGAGTCTGGATGTATCCATTATTCTCACGAATCTTCTCCTTTTCCTCCCTCACCTAATGACATCCTCGACATCGGTAATTATGTGATATAACAATATAAATGTTGTAATGATATAAATTATAATAAATAATAATATAAATTCGTGACAAAATGAACATTAATGTAGATTAATTATAGAAAATATTTAGTAATTAAGATTTGTGAAAATCAGCAAAACAATTTTTGAATTTGTTGAAGCGCAAAGCCGCAATGCACTTTTGAATTTTGAGACTTGCAATTTGGGCTTTCGTATCTCACATTAAGTCATATTACAAACACTGTTATAGTCGTTTTTTATTCTGCTCAAAATGGAAAAAAATATGTTAAGAAAAAATAGGCGAGTTTCATATGTGCATCACTGGGCACTGTAAGGTTAAATCGACGGTTATAGATACTAAATAAAGTTTTATTAGCTTTTAACATATGCTATACATGTTTCAAAATAAAGGAAAAAAAAATCATGTCAAATTATTCAGTATCAACCGGTCAACCGAGTGATGTTCTAGGAGTCTAGTGAACAACGCCGGGATCCTGATCCAATGGACTTGGTTTCAATCGTGGTCACGATTCTTCATAATCGGCTATTATTTCTGCTCACTATACTTTTTTAATACTATTGTTTTTAATTCGTAGTCTTAAAAAATGCAGTATTATAAAAATAACGATCAGATTATTTCAAAAGCTTTTTTTCTTCATCTTTTCACGTTTTATCACGACCGGTTTCACTCGCGATAATAGATAAAATAATGTCAAAAAAAGGTTCTTGTAACTAACTTCACTTTGACACGAGTTCAAATGTATAATTTGTAAAGATTTTTATATTTCAATCAATCCTTCATCTTCAGTTAATGAGTTTATCACAATCATCATCATCAGCCTCTGTCATCCACTGCTGAATGTAGGCCTCTCCCAAAGCACGCCACCGCCCCCTATCCATTGCCGCTTTCATCCATCCATATCCAGCAATCCTCTTCAAATCGTCGGTCCAGAGGGCAGGGGGACGTCCAACTCTGCGAATTCCTGTACGCGGTCTCGTACCTGACGCGTATCACAATAAGTGTACAAGTAATTTGTAATCACGCATCGAAGTGAAAATATCAAAAATTACCCCAACTATATAAAATTAACTACTGTTATAAAAATATTGTTCTATGCAATCTATAGTTGCCATAAATATGAAATGCACCATAAAGATTAATGATAACTGTACATTAAGTACCTACTTAAATACGTATCTAGAGAATACCATTTTTGGAGTCGGCGTTTGTCGCATTTCGCCCATACCCGAGCTACATAACAAACTGAACGAGAATGTCACTTCAAAGATATGCTCGCTCTCTCGGCGTTCGTTCGCTGAATTTTAAAAGAATCCGCCATTACTTTGTGGGCACTTATCTACTTGCCTTTGTGTAGTTATGTTTTGTTCTAATTATATTCCTTCTTCGGCGAAGGAAACATTAGTATAATACTTGTTGCGAGTTTGGATAGGTACTATTAAAAGGAAAAGTGTTTTTATAAGTTTTTTTAGTATTTTTACTTACGTATATTATTTCCGATATCACAATACATTGTACTGTTTTACTTCAAAGAATGTTCTGTATTTTTTTATTAAACTGTATTTAAGTTAAGTATTTTATATACTTAATTACTTCAAGAATTAATTGTATCTCAATAGAGACGAAGATGCAAATTGGAAACAGAATATGGTTGATCAAGGTGTTTACAGGACTTATGACCTGTCATTGGTTGGGTTAAGCGCACGCTTTATGTAATTACAACATTCCCCATTCCACCTTTCTTATGACCATGTATGACAAATTTTGGAAGTTGTATATAATATATGTTAATATCCAACACCACAATTCATATGTCAGTTTCAATGCGCCATCTATGAAGATTAGATTATAAATGTTAATCTCAAAGACTATTCTTTGACGTGGAAGTCTATACAATCTACATACTAACGCCATCTATGAAGATTTTGTGTTTATTAAGCATTAAGTTATTTCGACCACCGCCCACTTTGAGATTTAAAAAAATGTATTTTTCGCCGGTCTCAATCTAATGATTGGTCTGCAGCAAGGCGACGCATCTCCTCTTCCACTCCGCTCGGTCCTCGGCAACTCTCTTCAACTCCGCATGAGAGGTGCAGCCCATACCTCGGCAAATCTGGTCTAGGTACTCCTGGCGAGGTCGTCCTCTGCCAATCGATCCCTCGGCCATTCCCTCCAATACATCATGCAGGAAACATTCGAGTCGCAACACATGACCAATCCATCTCTCCGCTATGTTGTTCAACATGTGCCTATTCTCTTCAACTCTGCTGAGAACCTCCTCATTTGTAATGTGGTCCTTCCATGAAACATGAGCAATTCGTCGGTAGGTCCACATCTCAAATGCCTCCAGCCTTAAAAAAAATCCAGCCAAAAAAATATAGTGCCCTCATATTGTATCATAAAATCGCATCTCAAGAATTTCGGAAAGGGATGGAATCGCGCGATCGATCGAAATTTGTATGAAAAAAATATCGCTAATCATAGACAATTTTATTGAGTTACTTAACCATACCACGTGTATGAAATTTAAAGCTGCATCTACGTTATTACATGCGTAAGCGACTTTGATTTTACCGTATATAAAGGACTCCATCCATTCGAGTAGTAATCGCATCTCAACTGATGTTTTGTCTAATTTCTGTTGGATTTTTATAGATAGAATTAGTCTGCCGTCGCCCCTCTACATTTCCTTAACGCCTCTTAATTTTCTTTGATCCTTTTACTGCTCTCCTTAAAGCCTCCAGCGCCCACAAGGGGGCGTTATCGCACACTTTGGGAAAGACTGCTCTATATAGTCGTGAAAACTTAACGCTTCACTATGTAGCGTTTTATTCCATATTTTAATCGCTCATGATTGTATTTTTGTTTTACATATACATAGCAAACTTATAAACATTAGACACAGTTTTATTATTGTGATTGTTATTACTGTTTTATATAAACATAACGTACGTACCATATATGGTATACATTAGACACAGTTTTATCATTGTGATTGTATTTTTATTTGATATATACATAACATACATATATACTCGTACATTAGACGCAGTTTTATTATTGGGATTATATTTCTGTTTTATATATACATAACATACGTATATACCTACATAAGACACAGTTTTATTATTGTGAAGATTAGTTGAACCAAAGCGTTGCCCTAGTACAAATTTCGGGGATCGAGCGTTTGCGGTAGACGGTCCATCAGCTTGGGAAAATCTTCCTTCATACCTCAGATGCATAAATGACCCGACAGATTTCAGATCTAAGCTGAAAACCCATATTTTTCATATTTCATACTCAATTTAAAACCTGCATATTTTGTTCTATTATACTTTCTAATCGATCGCGAATATCAATCAGATGCAGCGTTCACATTTAGATTTAAAACACGTCTTAATGCGCCATTTTAATCAAAATTATGAAAGGATCACTGCATTGGTTTGGTCTCATGGAACGCATGGATGAATACAAAATGATTAAGAAAATATACTTTAATGATGTGAATGGAGTACGGAGTCGAAGAAGACCAGGAGAACATCGCATAACCAAATCCATAAAATTTTGAAGGTCAGCCTTATTAAAAGTCGGAAGAATCGACGTGCGTGTATGACACGTTCTATGAATATGGAGGAAGCTAGAGAGCTGTATCAGGCTAGAGTAGTGTGGTCCATTCTCTTCGCCTAAACCGAGAAACGGCGTGATGGTTTGTTTTTGTTGTTGTTATATCCACAAACTAAAATTTTGAAAAACAAAATTCATCATCTATTCAATTCTATTTGAGTTTTCAACACAAACGGAAAATGAATAATGGAGAAATAGATGTTTTCTGTCTCCAAAATGCCCCTCAATCATTCTCAAAAGAATTACTTAAGAACGTGATAGTTTTCAGCAAGCAGTAAGCAACGTCCCTAATACAAAACCTATCGAACTTCAACATTATTTGTCAATACTTACTCGACAGCTTTTACTCTATATATGAGAATGAATGTTCGTTGTATCCATAATGTTTTTAATACTACATATAAACCATTTAACTATATATTCTTAATCCTCTGTTTTTATATCACGTGCTCTTATAGATAATACACTCCCAAATTGCCAAATTACCAAATTACAATTAAAAATTTCAACTTCATTTTAAACAAAAAACATACAAGATAACAAGTATTATCCATGTTCCTAAATAAAAAGAGGTAATGATACCCACAAAATGTGTTTTTTTTTTATGTCTACGTTGCGGACACGATCGTGGAGAGTTTTTCCAGTAATTGATCTTAGGACCTTCATCTCCGATGTTCTTACTAGTCCCTTAGTTCGCACAGTGTCTCTTCAGCATACGTCATGATAGGTCGCATGCATGTTTTATAAATTCTGATATTGCTGTCGTGCTTGTTCTTCCAGACCAGATTTTTCATACACCCTGACACGACAGAGGCTTTACTGAATTGTTCTCGTACTTCGGTATAAAGGTCATTATGGCTGCAGATCTCTACTCCTAAATATCTAAAACTCATTACTTGCTCCACAGGTATATCATCAACAGTCAGCTTACATCTTGTAGGTTGCCTAGATATAGTGAGTCTTTTTGTTTTGTTGACTGACATAGCCTTTTTTTTAGCCTTTGCAAGTCATCTTCAGACTCAACTATTAATGCGGTATCGTCTGCATAACAAATGACGTTCAAAGTTTTACAGTTGTATAAATAATATTAACGTTTTGTCTATGTAGTGCAAAGAAATATGTTACAATTCAGAAAAAGAACTTAAACAGATTTTTTTGTGTAGGTATATTTTCACTCTTCTCCAAAACAACAATGTTATTTAACATTTTCAGTTTCCTGGCACTCAATTCGGGGTTTATATTGGATTGATCTTCTGCGATTTTCCAGAACTCGTTTGATCCTGTCAACCATGATACTGATACAACGGTTGATGGTCTCATGCGAAAGTTTCGCACATTCTTCCAATGTAACACTTGTGTTTATTCAAAATCAGCCTTCACATTATTTTATGGATTCATATTTGATTATAACAGAAAAACACTTGGTATTTTCACAACACTTCATTTTTTGAATTGTAAATATGTTTCGGTTGTGACCCAACCTTCTTCTATATACAAATTTTAACTATACAAAGTATTATTTTATTTTTGAATAAATATAGATACACTTTGTATGACAACACTTTTTATTTTTACTGAACTCAGACATGTTTCGGTTACAAGTAACCCTTATCAATGTATACAATTTTAACTTGTATAAAATTGTATACATTGATAAAGGTTACTTGTAACCGAAACATGTCTGAGTTCAGTAAAAATAAAAAGTGTTGTAATACAAACTGTAACTATATTTATTCAAATATGAATTCACAACACAAAGTGAAGGCGAATATAGAAGAATTAAGTTATTTTATTTATTTGAACTCTTGTAGCGAGCGCAGCTATCTCGTTAGGGTTTCGAAGTCTTTTTTGCATGTCAGACGTTCCATAAATATCCGAGGGTTGACCAGGCCATGGCAATAAGTTATATTTTGTTCACTACCCTATGGCGTTATTTTTAAATCTGTGGGTAAGCATTCCAGGATATATCATAATTAAAATGCATCTAAATGCCGATATCGAGTTAGCAGCTATTTTTTTATAGAATAATGGTACAAACAATACAAAACACAATTGAATTTACGGATAAAATATATTCTCAACTTGTGTATTTACTTTTGTCATACTCGTATTACTCATAAAATGCATTTATGTGAAAGAAGAATGTACTCGTACATCTGCACGTCTCGAATGACTCTCGTTCGACTGTTTAAACAGCTTTGTCATATTTGAAATTGCACACTGTCCACCTGTTATTAAACCCTTTGTCTCAAGTAAAAGTATATGACGATACCCGATGCGCCGAATAAGTAATAAGAAAAGTTAGAAAATACATTTTTTTACTCGTTATAATAAGAACGATTTCACGGCGTTTTTTTGGCAAATGACTACAATTTCCCGTGACTCTCTATTTAAACCCTTTACAAATAACGTTTATATACCGGAAATTATAATTTAATATATTAAGATATCAATGTGTGACTGATACATCAGTGTGTAGTATTAATGCACAAATGGAGCAATACCTAGTACTAGATGTTACGTGCTACCCGTCTTACACACGGTATGGAACCCGACAGTATGAAAACGGACCTCGAAAAAAGCTATCATCACAAAGCTAAATGCCTTTGTAATGTGGATATGTCGTAGAATATTTCAAATATCACGGACAGAAAAAGTCACGAATATGGAAATACTGCAGCAATGAAGAAAGAAAAATATATTATCATGACCAAACAGCGAAGGAAATTGGAATTATTCTGGCACATTAAGAGAAATTATAAATACAAAGTGGGGCAACTGATTATCCAGTGTAAAATTAGCAGAACATTAATAATTATCGGGAGTAAAATAAAATTCTGTCAAGAAAACCTTTGAGAATAGTTCAGTTGTAGAACACTTCTGTTAAGAGCTACTGTGTCAAAAGAAAATTAGCCATGATATTGTCTAACCTCTGATAAGAGAGGAACAAGAAAAAGAAGAAAAATTGAGAATTAAAATACCTACAAAGTACTACCGATGTATTTAATATAACAGATTGAAGGTATATATTTTATCTTAGAAATTTTAATAGCAGAGCCAGAAGACACTCTGCACATTGCTATGAGCAATGGAAGCGAAATATTGAAAAATAATATGACCGGTTTCGTAGTGAATTAATATTTTTAATTATCTGTAAACATACGATATAAAAAAGCAGTATACAGACATAAAATTAGACTTTCTTTATGGCAGTTATTATGGCAGATACGAAATTGGTAAATACTATAAAAAATTCTTTATAACTAACAAATCATCACACCATCTTACCGAAGAAAGAATGAAATTCCACAACTTTATTTCCTGACATTCTTTTCTCGATTCCTCATCATTCATACATCGTGTCATGAACGCACGTCGATTTCTCCGATTCCTCACGTGATTTTATTTTTTGATCGTGCCACATTTTTCTCGGTCTTCCTTTATTTCTAGTTCCATTTACATCGTGAACATATATATTTTTTATCATTATTTATTTATTAATCCTTTCAAGTGTCCAAACCATTATAATGTTATTTTCATTATTTTGTTCATAAAACTTTCATTAGCACCGCATTCACTTCTTAAAATTTCATTAGACACTCTTTCCTCCAATTAGACGAGACGAGACGAAAAAGTTGTTTAGCATAGTAAATAAATAAACAAAGTATATTTAAATGTATGTTAGTGAAAATATGTCAATATATTATATAATACTTCGTTCACAGATGTATAATACTCGTACATGCTTTCTCTTATTTTAGTAGCTACTTTTCAGTAACCATTAAATTAAATTTTAGTGTTTGGCTTAACATTTAACAAAAACGCTAACAAAATTAAAATTAACAGACCGAATAATTTTTAGTCTAATCAGATTTCTTCGCGTTTATGTTTCTTTTTCTCTTAAAATGCTTTTAATTAATTTTACTGCCGGCCTTCGCCATGATATTTTTTTATGAATCTTACCAGATACAGAAATTGAGAATGAATAGAAATAGCATTGGAAATAATTGGTTTCCCGTACCTACATCATAAGCTTAGTTTTTTTATTATAATAAAACCAACATTTTAGTTTAATGTAAACATTTTATTAAATAATTCTTTATTACTGTGCGCTATCACGTTGATGGATTCATAGATTCAATTGTAATACTATATACGTGTCCATAATTTAATTCGTGGTTGCATAGCTTCGCTCAAACAATCCCTAGGCCCGCCCCCCATCCACGCAGGACTTACCATTCCTGCACCATTCCAGAAAAAAAAGCAAAAAGGTATCTAGGCCACATTTAATCCAGTTTAATTTCAATCCACTTCTATGTCCCAATCTAACAAAACAAAGCAAAATATGGTACATGATTTTATGGGCTATTATAAAAGACAGAGTGACAGAGTGTGGGATGGGAGAGAAAACTTGGAATGATGTAAGAAATAAAGAAATTTTAAGTAAATAAAGAACACAGTCATAAAAACTAGGGACAGGAACACAGGGAACCCAATATTTTAATGTGTATAATTTAAAAAGAAAATTGATCCAATAGGAAAGAACGGGGCCCCCGCAAGGTGCCCCTCTCCCTCGGCGAGGAGTCCGACACTCCCTCAGAGGGGTTCTCTATAGTTCCATAAAAATTATATTATAGTATACGTAATCTTCTTCTTTCCCCTTGCTTCTTCCCGTTATTCGTGGTCGGCTTTTCTTATCATTTAGCGCCAGGTATTTCTTTCGTAGGCAGCTTCCTCCTTAAGACCTAGGGCCTTTATATACCTCTGCACATTCGTCAGTTTGAGGTCTTCCTCTCCCTCTCCTACTAGACACAGAAAGACACCTTTTCACGACATGGTCGTGAGGTCTCCTCATCACGTGACCATCGGAGCCTTGTTCCTGACAACTTTTGTTTTATGGGGGCTACCTTGAAACTTCCCCTCACATATTCGTTGCGCACCTTGTCTTTCAATGTGACTCCTCCCGACCACCGCAGCATGCGCATTTCTGTTGTTAATATTAATTTTAATATTATGATATTAATTTTAATAATATGATGAATCAAAACAAGATGTCCGAGCAGCAAATGAAGCAAGCCACTGTTTAATGCCATTTTTTGGACTGCAAATGTAGTCAGCTGCATAATAGTTGTTAAATCAGTAAATTCTTTGTGGGAATCTACAAGATCAGTGAGACTAGATTCGGAATATTGGTTCAGTAAACCTTTGTTAGTTATAGTATCACGGACTTACCTGATTTCACCCTGTCTGTTTAATATCGACATTCGCTAATGCGAATTACAACATCCTGAACATCTTCAATCCGTGTGCAACGACCATTCACCACGTCGAGCACAAAGGTATGTTTAATGTTCAATTGTTTTGTAATAATACATGACATTTAAATTATTCCATCATAGCTACTAGCGTATTCTATAGATAGCATCGAGAAACCGAACGTATAAATATATATTAGAATTCACAGTCCCTATGATATTGGAACCACGTAAAAATAATGTTTTCTCAAGGAAAGTATCATAATAAAAAATAATAGTACAGGTTTTAGAAATATTAAAAACACATTTTATTGCAATAAAACTGAAGACATGTCGTCTTTTGTCAACTTGTTTTTCTACATTCAGACGAAACAACAAAATAAAATGGCGCCTAAAAAATTATATTAATATATTATACTTGTTATATATTTTTTCATATCGTAAGGAATTAAATCGACTCGAGTAGACTACCTGAGATTCTATTGCGAAATAGACCTAGGTCATAGACGCTGAATTGAATATTTATTTTTGTAATCCGGAAGCTCCAGCGGGAGCAAAATCGGGTGGTTTGATAAAACGACGACCTTCGTGGCAGAGTGGTAAGAGCTCTGACTGGCATACCGAAGGTCCTGGGTTCGATTCCCAGCGGTGGGAATGATATTGTCCCACCGTCTCTGGTCTGGTGTAAAATTCATGTGACAATAAAATGGCGATAGATTGGCTGCCTATCAATTGTTATGAGAATCAATACAAATATGGGTTCAAACTGCCTATTGTAAACAGAAAAAAACTAGATTATTGTTTGTATTCTTGTTATTTTAGCCCTAATTATTTTAAAAACAAAGTAACCATAATGGTCATTTTTGGCCCACCCTGTACATGTTTATCTAATAGTTTGATCTGTTTCAGCAACTCTACAAAAAATCTGTGATGTTTTTAGTCCAAACGATGATAATGAGGTACCGAAATGTTTCAATCTATAAGGAAAAACACTGAAATATAGCTATGTAAATACATTTAAAAAATTCAAATGGTTCAATGAACTTCTATCAAGAAATTTCAAAAACATTATTTTCTTGTCTACCTCTTTTTTATAACTAACCATCACGCCGTCTTTCCGAAGGGTTTAGGCGGAAATAATAGACCGCCACACTGCCCTTTCCTAACATAATTTATCTTGGTTCTCATACATCGTGTCATTTACGCACGTCGATTTGTCTGACTAATCACGTGGCCGACATTTAATATTTTATTTATTTGATCATGATACGTTTTCCTCGGTCTTCTCCTATTTCTTGTTCCGTTTACATCGTTGACATAGACATTCTTTATCATTATCTTCATTCATTCTTTCCATGTATCCATACCACCTTAATGCCCCTTTCGTTATTTTTTCAAAACGTCTTTTTATATTTGCATTTGCCACTCTATCATTTACAGATTTACTTCACATTACTACACTTATTACTACATTTATTTTACTTTCATCCTTCTTAAGTCGGTTTATAATTTATCTTTTGGTAATTGCTGTTGCAAAAATAGTAATGTTTTAATAACTGATTTATGTTTTATTTAATAATAATGATGAACGAAGAGAACTTGGAACAGGTGAGGGAATTTGTGTATTTAGGTAGCATGTTCACAGCGGATGGCCGAACGGACAGTGATGTTGAAAGAAGGGTTGGTGCGGGCAACAAAGTGAATGGAGCTTTATAAGTAGTTATTGGAAACAAGACTTTATCAATGAAAGCGAAAATGGCCGTTCACAATGGAGTTCTGGTCCCAACCCTTATGTATGGAAGCGAAGCATGGAGAAGAAAGATGAGAGCAGAATAAATGCGGTAGAGATGAGGTCCCTGTGTGTGGTAGAACGATGTACGACAGAATCTCAAATGCTGATATCAGAAAGGAATGTAGAGCGAAATTAGGTATTATGAACAATATTATGAAAGGATCGCTGCGTTGGTTCGGACATATGGAGCACATAGATGAAGAAAGAATGGTTAAAAAAAGTATACGTTAACGATGTAAATGGAGTAAGGAGTCGAGGTAGACCGAGGAAAACATGGCATGACCAAATTAATCTAATTTTAATGGTTGGTAATGTTAGATGCCGGAAGAATCGTCTTGCGTGTATGACTCACTGTATAAATGTGGGGGAATCTAGAGAGGTATGTCAGGATAGAGTAGTGTGGCGGTCTTCTCTTTCTCTCTGCTAACCCCTGCAGGGAAATGGCGTGATGGTTTGTTGTTGTTGTTGTGTTGTTTTATTTAACCGGTTTCTAAATAATTTGTTCACAATTCACAATATTACGTGCAAACGAATTCGTGGATTCGTACAAAAACAAGCAAATTCGTAGAAATTCCACCCAAAGTATTTTTTACACTTACTGTGTACGTTTTGAAGCTTCTATTGTTCATAGAATATGTGACGATTAGACTATTTGAGACTTTATATAACCATTTCAAATTGGCGAATGTCAAAAATTAAATAAACGTTTTATGTTGTATCTAATATTGCACATTTCATAAGAGACACCAATATATATTTATATAACTATGTAGCTTCTAAATAATATATATTTGGAGTACGTATCTGTGGATTGATTTGTCATTGCGATATGAAAATCTCCTGCACAATATACTGGAGAGAATGATTGAGGGACCTATTGACAGAGGGCGTCCTCGCCGAGAGTATCTGGAGAAAATATGCCTATATAGATCTGAAGAGGATTGCTAAATACCAAGAGGGGTGGAGGAATAGATGCAGCTTTTAACTCTTAACCAATACATTTGACTGAAACTAAATTTTTTTTTTTTTTTTAACATATTAACTTAACTTTTATATAATAATATTATATATTTAATGTAATTATTTACAATTGATTGTAATATTTTATTAACTGATTCAGTTTTTTTTTCAATTAAAATACATTTTTTCAATTTTTTAATTATTTTTCTCGACATGTGTCGAACATTTTACACCTTCATCGTTTGGAGAACGATATACTCGTAAACTGTTTTTAAATTGGTTATTGGTTATATTTTGTCATGCAAAAACTTGTCTTTCTCGACCACCGTTCGGATATCGTTACAGTCTCCATCTTCAGAGAAGTTATTTCACGACTCTGATACATATTTTCCTTGTATACAACAGGTTGTTTGAACCCAAATACTGTATACAAATTATTTTAGCTATTATATTGATTCTCATGACATGTGATAGGTATCCAATCTATCGTCATTTTATTGTCACTTGAATTCTACACCAGAGCAAAGACAGTGTGACAATAACACTGCCATCGCCGGGAATCGAACCCGGGACCTTCTGTATAAAAGTCAGAGCTCTTACCACTCTGCCACGAAGGTCGTCGATATTGCTACAACCTTGAAAATCTACGCAATTAGTGTATAATTGATAAAATAATATTAATTTTATGAAATTCAGCAGTGTTAAGCACATTCTGTTCCCAGAAAAAAACAATTTACATCTTCGGCTCTATTGAGATACAATTAATCCTTATAAAAAAAAAAAAAAAACGCAAAGGGTAAAATCCAGTATTTGTCTACAAGAATTTGTATACATTCAAAATGTTGTATAAAATAACTGGTCCAAGTAGGCATAAAAATTGGAGAGACATCTCCAGGCGTAATCTAGTACTGTATGATTTGCAGAGACTTTTACAGTGCATTAATAAAGATTTTCTGCTTAATGCTTCCCAATCTTAATAGATGACGCTAGTGTAGAGTGAACTTAAATATGTAAAGATAAGCACAGGATTGTAGCATATACGAGTATACAAGTTCCAAAAAGTTGTCAGATGTGGTGGTCATAAGAAGGGCGGAATGGGGAATGTTGTTAATCATAAAGCGATCGCTCAACCCGTCCAAAGACAGGTCATAAGTCCTGTAAGCGCCTCGGCCACCACATTCTGTTCCCAGAAAAACAATTTACATCTTCGTCTCTATTGAGATACAATTAATCCTTATATATGTGCGGATACTCTGTGTATGATAGAGTGTCGAATGAAAATATAAGAAGTGAATGCGGTGCGAATGATGGTGTCATGAACAAAATAATGAAAGGATCATTAAGATGGTTTGGACATATTGAAAGAATGAATGAAGAAAGAATGGTAAAAAAATTATATGTTAATGATGTAAATGGAACCAGAAATAGAGGAAGACCGAGGAAAACGTGGCACGATCAAATAAATCAAATATTGAATGTCGGCCATGTGAGGAGTCAGAGAAATCGACGCGCGTGCATGACACGATGTATGAATGTTCAGGAAGCGAGAGAAATATGTCAGGAAAGAAAGGTGTGGCAGTAAGCGTGATGGTTAGTTAGTTAGTTAATCCTTCTAAAAAAAAAATAATACGTTAAGTTTACAGTGTTAATACGAAATATAAATATCTCGTAGAAAGTCGCCGATTTGGGCTGGTCGAACTGTACTCCAGATTGTGCAATGTTATGGCGGCATTAACACGAGTTACCAAATTTACGTGTGATCATTATTATTGTTCGCACAAGACAGAGCGTATTCAAATTCACTTACGTAAAAGCGCAAGTACTCGTACTCACGTACCTGCATAAGAAGTATTTACTCGATCGAGACTCGATGCTAATCTCAGTATCTTGATACTCGTGCTATTATACTGATGACACAATGTACAAAGTATTTATTCAATACAGCGGCATGGCAGAAACTATTTATTATACAAAATAGTAATGTCTAATCGATACATCAATATTATATAATAAATATTTTGTAATTATTTCTATTTTTTAATTATATGTAAATGTGTGTGTGGTTTTAGATGTACGCGTAAATAATATTCACATGCATATTGTTTTCTCATATTTAGAATTTTTAATGATTTAATAAATAATTATTTCACTTATTTGTTATTTAATAATTGTGTTATGTACCTAACCACCCGTTACCACAAATCACTTTCCTACGTCTCTATATTTTCAATCAATATTTGTTTATATTACCTAAGTAAACATCAACAGGTGAGGGAGCAATAGCCCTCGGGCTGACTCTCCCGGCAACACAGACCAATGATGAAGGATTAAACCAGATACAATTGCATTTCCTTTAAAGTAACACGTCTAGATACAATTACACATCTTTATATCTTTGTAATTTCTTATCGTAAATCGTCTTAAAATAAAGTTCTATACATAAAAAATTTAATCGTGTTGGAAGTTATTCCTTCCCAAATATCCTCACCCGAAGGATAAAACATTAAATTGGTAGCAAAGTGCCGAGACCATTTAAAAACATAAAAATTGGAATAGATAATATATTCCTTTATTTTCGGGAGAACGTTATAATTTCTCAACGGAGTCAACCTTCCAAAAGAGGCCAGCTTGACTACAGGAACAGACCAAAAGTCTAAAATAAGAAGAAGAAGAAGATATTATCACAATCGAATGTCGAGAAAAATAAACTATAATAAATTGAGAGTAAAAAAAGTGATGCATTTGATTAAAAAATCACACTTCCACACTGTTAATTAACACCTTAACTTTCTTTTTGAAACTCTCGACATTTATATGTAATATAATAGTGTAACTGTAACGTGAGGAGTCAGAGAAATCGACGTGCGTGCATGATACGATGTATGCATGTTGAGGAAGCGAGAGAAATGTGTCAGGAAAGAAAAGTGTGGCAGGCCATTCTTTCTGCCTACCCCTTTGGGGGGACGGCGTGATGGTTAGTTAGTTAGTGTAACTATGTATTGTAATTTGGTTTAGAACTCAAACTTTTTGGCTTCGCAATTGTGAAAATGGTAACAGAATTCAAAAAGATAATCCGTCTTCTAAATTTAATTTTCCATTTTAAAAATATAAGAAAGAGATTCTTAAATTCTCGATTCAGCACGCGGAATTTGAGAGTGCTGCGCCGTGAACAGGTAGAGACGTATGTAAAGTGTCAAGATAAGTGTATGTATGCTCTTATACGCGCTCAGTTTCGCCGCGGCTCCTTACGAAAGTGAGAGTATTTAATGAGGCTAACGTGAAGAGTGCGGAGCCTACGCTTGATACTGTCACACACGTACTAAACAGTGCCGCCGGCCATACGATTATGAAAGCGAAAGTTTAATGATGATCAAAATATTATTTTCTATGTATAGCATACCAAAATTCCAAGGAATGGATACCACCATTGGTCATGTCCAAATACGAAGATACCACCAGACTCCTCTATATTGCACTATATAATTGGCCTCACGGGATTTGTCCTCGTGGAAAACCTTCTAAATGATGGAAGGACAATTGGGAACCCACCTCATAGGAGGTACAGCCTTCTGGAGAACAGACCACATAGACCCATAGCAAGGAAAAGGAAGAAGAATAATAACTCATAACCAAAGTAAAATATATTCGTCTTTCTTTTCTTATTTTTAGTGTAGGCCTAGTGGCTTGTTTCTTAAGAGGAATTGGCCTCCTGCGAAGCCGACTCCCAGCTTTCGATCCATCTCTTTGGTGGTCTGCCGGGGGTTGTCTACCATGGGGCTGGCCGTGTAACACAAAGAATTTGAGTCTAGATGGATCAATTTTCCTCACGTGTGCATACTAGTATTTTCTCCTTTGTCTTCCCACCTAACGACATCCTCGACCTCGCATATCTCCCTTATACGTGTATTCCTTATCCTCTCTTGCAGTGTCTTGCCAGATATATTTCTGAGCGTCTTCATTTCTGACACTCTGAGTGCGTTTTTTGTGATTGTGGTGTCTTCCCTGCACTCATCCAATCTTCATGTCAGGGTTTCTCCAAATTGAATTCTTCAAGCATCCTGAAATGACCGCAGCCTTGTTTACTTGCACCATCACTTCACAAGGTAGATCCGTTTTCCCACACAGGTCCACCCCCCAGATATCTATATTCGTCGTGAGTTAAAAATTCCAATCTAATTAAATCTGTAAATGTGTGGTTCCCTGTAATATCATCTAAAACTGACTACATTAGATATATTTTATTATTTTTAATGGTGTTATAATCCTAGGGATTGGTTTGCAGTAGAGTTAATTAACATCTTTGCTGGTTCTTGGGATGCCTCTTAGACCTTTTTGTGTGCCAGTTTTCCGTTGCTTACATATTTTTCTATACAACATGTTATTTGAATCCAATTACTGTATATATTTTTCTAGCTATTGATTCTCATGACATTTGATAGGCCGCTTGTCTATCGTAATTTTTATTATCACCTGAATTCTACCAGACCCTTGACCGCGTGAGTTTTTCTAACTGTCATCGCCGGAATCCCGGGATCTTCATAGGGAAGGCCATATAATATAATATTATTGTTAAAAATTAATAATGATTCCGATGTATGTGATAAGTAATACAAACCAAATATTAAACATTTTTTCATAAAATCATTTACCGCTACTGCGTTATACGCATATTTTTATCTTGCATCCACTGCTTTAACTATATTGTAGGTATGCAAACATATGTGTAAACTTTCAAAACTTAGGTATGCAATATTGTATTGTATGTATGTTGTCAACAGATCTTAATACTGCTTCTTATCTTATTTACATGTATTACCCTACCCAACATAATAAAATCTTTAGAACATTATTTTATGTATTTGTATTGGGTCCCTACCTTTGAAACAATGTTAAGACTATAACACCCAAATTTAATAATTAATACGAATGAAAACGTCCGTTTTCTAGAAGTTATTAATGGGAATGACATGTTTCGCCTTTCTAAGGCACTATAAAATGCCCTTCAAATATAATACTGCAAAAGAAACAGCAAACTCTCTGGTGAATGAATAAAAAAATTGAATTAAAAAATGACCATTAATATGTTTTAAAAAAGTTATCAGTTCAACGAAGCAATGACGCGTAGTTCAATAATTATGTAGAAGTTCATTGTAAATAATGAAATTAACAACATTGAATGAAAAAACACTTTAAAGTATATATTTAGTTAAATTCCAAATAGGTTTATGGCGTCGACCGGTTTCGACAGCTCGCTGCCATCTTCATCTTCTTCTAGCCAGTTATTTTTAGTATTATTATTATTTATAATTATGCATATAATATCACTGAAATAAATTTATTTCATAATAATGCGAACTTCAATTAATAATTGATAAAATTAAATATCAATTTTCTGGAAGTTTTATTATCTTATATGAAAAACACATATTTCGCCATGCTAATGTATTATCAAATGTAAGACATTTGATAATGCCTTAGCAAGGCGAAACATGTCATTATCATGTGTTATACAATAATATTATTTTCACTCACATAAATCAAAGGTTTAAATTGAACACACATAAACTGATTGAACTATATATTACGCAATAGTGAAGGGCATTTTTTTATGGAATAAGGAAATAAAATGGAACAATTAATTAATAAGTTACTATACATACGTATTCGAAAATCTACATAAATTTGACAGCTATATTCTAATATATTGCAGCGGATATTATTAATTACCCACACTTATGGTCTCACTTACGCCGAATGGTTGCAAAAATATATGTTTTAATTACTCTCGTTCAGATAGAAAACATGGATATTACCTAAATACTTGTTGCAAATCCGGCACATTGCCGCGCTCTGAGCGTAGTTAGTGCGTTAAGCATGAAGTAGAAAACTTTCCTCTTGGTTTGTCTTGTGCAAAAAATGTAATAGAGGCTGATTCCTATTTATTTAGTTGATATAATTCAATACAATGTCAACTTGATTTGAAAATTTATGTTTTTCCAATTTATCTGTGTAGACTGTTTTAATAATAAAATAACAATCAGAATTTCCGTTATTGCAGGGAAACTAAAGGTAAATACGAAAACCGTGAATAAAACATGCGGCTCAAACGGATAAATCAATAACTTTACCTGTCCAAAGTTCTTTCCCCTTATCCTCTTTTCAGTAAAGTGAACACAAATACTTTTATGCTGAATTGTGGGAAGTTTTAAAATCTCAAATTTTACAACAGTTTGATTTTATTTTTAAATAACGGCTTTCTTCGTTTATCTTTAAAAAGAGATTTTTGAATATTTCTCATTTTCTAAAATTCTCTTAGAATAGAAAAATATGAATTTTCTAAAGTTTGTATTTTTCATTAAGATGGTTTGGACATATGGAAAGAATGAATGAAGAAAGAATGGTAAAAAAAATATACGTTAATGATGTAAATGGGACCAGAAATAGAGGAAGACCGAGGAAAACGTGGCACGATCAAATAAATCAAATATTGAATGTCGGCCATGTGAGGAGTCAGAGAAATCGACGCGCGTGCATGACACGATGTATGAATGTTGAGGAAGCGAGAGAAATATGTCAGGAAAGAAAAGTGTGGCAGTCCATTATTTCTGCCTACCCCTTCGGAGAGACGGCGTGATGGTTAGTTAGTTAGTCAGTTTTTGTATTTTTCAAATTTGTTAAATCCTTTTAAAAAAAATCTTGTTTCAAATTTTGTGTTTGAATTTCATTGTAAATAATAAAATTAAAAAAATATTGTAATTTTTTTTTAAATGTATACTCGTATTTATATAAAATTCACTAACGTTTGTGTCTTCAAGCGGTTTCGGCAGCTCGCTTATATCAGATGCAGCGTTCACATTTAGATTTTTAGATTTAAAACACATCTTAATGCGCCCTTGAGGTGATTACATCACAAAAACGGCGCTTTAAAAGTTAGCAAATTATTATTATTATTATTATCTTCTTTTTTCTTTTTTCGTAGTAGATTCAATAAAATTCGAGTGTGTGTTATTAATAAGTATGTTGGATTTTTTTTTACATCTTTCGGTGCCGTGTCAGGTCCGTCAACGTTGGCGATCACTGCAGCAAAGGCATCTCTGTCCTCCGCCACTTGGAACAGGTTCTGAACTCTGGTCATTCCTATCCATTATTTTATGTTCCGCAGCCAGGACAATTGCCTTCTATCAACTCCCCATAATAAAATGTAAAAATTTCAAACATAATTGAAATTCTTATTACAAGTGTATTTTCCTTGAACCCTATACTCCATAAAGATATACTCGTAACAAGAAACTGAAATAAGAAAAAAATATACATTCCGTCTGTTTTTAGCAATGATATTTTTTTCTTACTTACCTTTTTTTATTTTAGCATTATTACATAATAACCCGTATAATATTATAATTTCCTTTTTTTTTTTTAATATCTGATATCGTACGTCGGAAATAATTAATTTTCTTAATAATGAAAACAAAGCACAATTTTGCGTATGAAAAATATTTTATCCTGTAATTTTATACTACTGTTTTTATAAGCTTAAATATATAGCAATCATTATTCATAAAGCTCATAAACTTTGAAGATACCCTAAAATGTTTGTCTTTAATAATTAAGATTTTAATTAGTTTTCCTTAGTTAAACAATTAATTGCTGGTCGTTTTTTAAACTTGTTATTTTATTCCCAGCGTTCTTCAGTGTTTTTTTCCGGGCTTGGAACCTACAGTGAACTATTTTCAAGCTTTTTTTTTTGGTAATGATTTTACTGACACCTTTATTGGTATAGAGATTTCTATCAAGAAACAAAATAAATATTTTGAACAAATCCATCACTGCGCATTATAATAAACAAAATACGGCAACAAAATGCTAGTACAAACTAAACTAGTATAAGAGTGGAATGAGTTGTAATAACAAAGTATTAAAGTGTATCAGACATATTTTTATTATTATTGTTAGTTTGAATCGCGCTTTACACCATTACAGCGCGAGCCATACCAATGTAAAGAGTAAATCTATCATATTGATTCCCATGACATGTGATAGATACCAAATCTATCGCCATTTTATTGTCACGTGAATTTTACACGAGACCAAAGACAGTGTGACAATCAAGTTTTGTATCACAGTCATAACACTTGCCACTCTGCCACGAAAGTATTTGGAATCCATCTGAGATATATTTAAAACTTTTTTTTTGTCAAACAATTTTCTGTAAAATAAATAAATCAGATATCAAATTTCAAAGTTCAAAGTGCTCTTTAAAAATCGGATAATATAATTTTCAAAATTGTCTCTTTTTGGGGAAAAAAAAATTATCGCGTATGTTTACTCTGGAAAAATATTCAAGTTTTCCTCTTGTAGAAGTCTTTGTAAATAATGTTTGATTTCCAGAGAAGTCTTTCATTTCAAGTGTGTAATTATGTCTGTCTCAAAGACGCTAAACATATAAAATCTCTTTGGTCTCCGATGCTTATGCGATTCCGACGATTCCATAAACATGCCACATTTGACATTGTGGCAAAATTTGTGGGTGCTTCTAAGAATTTTTTTTTCTCATAACAGAACTTCAAAGATTAGTCCACATGGTTAATGAATAATTTCTGTTATGAACATGTTTGATACGATAATGTACAGATGTGTACCGAAGCAGTAAGTGAATAATTTGATGACGATACAAATTTAGCTATATTCATACTCATTATAATGGGTTACTAATTATAATAAAAAAACCTCGACAATTATAGCTGTAAATAAAAATAGATTTTTTTTTGTCCAAAATAGTATTAAGAAGTTCTAAGTTATTTAAATAGTTCTATAAATGAGTATTATTTATTTAGCGTATGTATGTTAATGAACTCAAATGGCTCTAACTGCCATGACAAAGCTCACCAAGATATGGCAAGATAGAAATATCTCCAACAAGACCAAGATAAGACTGGTTCAAACCCTAGTTATAGTTGCGAGTCTTGGACTATGCGAACATCAGAGAGGTCCAAAATTGATGCTTTCGAAATGTGGTGTTGGCGACGAAATCTGCGTATACCCTGGACGGCAAGAAGAACAAACCAGCCAATCATCGACCAGCTGGGTATCAAGGCAAGACTCTCGCGGATGTGCTCTCAGAGAGCGCTGAATTATTTTGGACACATAGCCCGGAGAGATCAGGACAACCTGGAAAAGCTCATTATCGTGGGAAAAGTGGAGGGAAGGCGACCACAAGAATGACCACCGAGCCGCTCGCTGGTCCGATCAAATCAGGGATCTGACTGGACTCTCATTAGCTGCAGCCTGAAGACTGGCGGGTGACAGGAGCGCAAGGCGTGCCATGGTCAATAGTTTACAGGATGGACACGACCCTCAATCACGAGAAATACGACTGAGAAGATGTTTATGTGATGAAAATCTGGAAAGACTAATAAGTGATCTTGATAATGTTTTTTTTTTTTATGTACACAACAGGTCATTTAGACCCAAGTACTGTACACAATTTTTATTTTTTAGCTATTATATTGATTCTCGTGACATGTGATAAGTCAATCTATCGCCATTTTTATTGTCACGTGAATTCTACACCAGACCAAAGGCAGTGTGACAATCACACTGCCATCGCCGGGAATCAAACCCAGGACCTTCGGCATGAAAGTCAGAGCTCGTAACCACTTTGCCACTTGCTTATTTTAAGTGGAAACAAATTGAACCAAGAATCAAAATCAAAAAGTGTCTGAAATGAAAAACCAATTATAACGTTTTTTATTTACGTTAGAAGATTCGGCGATTGAATTTAAATGTTTTCAACTACTTTCACTTTAAGTCTTAAAAACGTGGAAAAGTAACAAGTGTGTTATTTCATCTACACGCTTTGAGATTTGAAATTAACTGGTATTTTATGTATTATAAAATAAATTGATTGTATTTTGCACATTTGGATACGATGGAAATAAATTGAACTACGATGTAATAGTAAAAAGATGGAAGCCTTTGAAATGTGAATATATCGTAGCTTAAATATGCTGAAATCAGCAGATCAACAAATTAAAAATCAATTAAATAAATATCATCTATCTGAATGAACGATATAAACATTACAAAATTTGTGGTTGTAATAAAAATAATCAATTAACTCAGCAGTCTAGAACATTCGGCGGACCAATAATTTCATGCATTTTGAAACTTTGTTAGATATTAAGAATTTTGTAAGAGTACCAGAAAATCATATTAGTACCCGTCTATGTGTAATATTGTGACAAAAAATGGCGATCAAACTTCATGAGAAATTACGTCATGTCGTAATATTGAGTGGTAAAATTAAAGTAACTGAAATTGTTTAACACGAAAAATTAATGATACGGAAATAATGTTAACACCAAACTGTAGTAAAAACACTAAAACAATGTGAACATGGGAAATATAATGACTGTTAAAAAGTTAACACTATGAAAATGTTAACATGAAAAAATGGGTCAACACGAAAAAAGTATTAACACGGATGATTTTTAAAACGAAAATAACGATTGTCTGATGATATAAACCAAGTATTATATGGATATAACACTTGGTTAATATCACCATATAACAATTATATGGATATACTAAAAACATATTTCATAAACCTAATTTAATTCCTATCAAATATTTGAAAACGAAGGGTCGGGAGAAGAAGGAAATCTTGGTTAAGAAAAATTATAATTATTATTACTTCCTAGAATTATTATTGTTTTTATTATTATTATTGTTTTGTTGAATCGCTCTTAATATCATGACAGCATGAGCGAAATCGATGTAAAGGGTATAATAGCTATCATAGTGATTCTCGTGACATATGATTGGTAGCTAATCTATCGCCATTTTATTGTCACGTGAATTCTACACCAGACCAAAGACAATCACACTGCCCTCGCCGGGAATCGAACCCGGAACCTTCGGGTGGCAGTCAATAAACTTACCACTCGATCACGAAGGTCGTTAGTTAGTTAGGTAGAAAAATGGTTTTCGTAGTATAAAATTCTTCTAAGAGTTGCTGTTTTCAAAGTAAAAATAGCCAACATGTCCCAAGAAGACCCAAGATGAATGGTAATAAATTTTACGTTAGTCCGAATGGTTTCGTGTTTTAGTATTGCCACTGTAATATTTTGCAATGCGCTTGGTATAAATCATGTGTCGGCAACCAGCGGCCCGCAAGATTCTTACCGCAACGCACGTGACGGACGATATTATACACAACGGAGTGTAAGGGAGCAGGAAATGTAGCGAAGGGATAGTGAAGGGGGAGCGGGGGGAAAGGGAAAGATGGAAAAGACGCCACCCGCACCTCGCCTCATTCCGTTGTCGATCGCCAGTAACGCCACTCGTTCGCCACTGTTCTCGTTAATCGGATTCACATTTAGATGAAATACTACGCGTCTCTACTTCAAAAATGCAAGCTTATATTTAAAAAAAACTTGCAATCAAATGCAAAGTCAAATGCAATCACAAAAATCTCATTGGTTCTATTAACAACAAGCAGTATCATAAATAATACAACAAGCGTTTTCTTTTTAAACCGAAAATATTTGTACACAAATACAAATCGCACACCCTCTGAATAACTGTCGTAACACAGAATATGTTTGTTTTCAATGAAACTAATAAAAAATATTGCTGTCATCTAAAATATTTTATAATCCACGAATAGATTGATGAATTTCACATATAATTATAATAATATACGCTAAATATTAATTCTCATTACAGCATAGTAGTTCATGTAAGGTAAAAAATATATAAAAATGTGTTTTTCTCTGAACTGCTTTTTTGTGTTATGACAGTTTTTCAGAGGATGTGCGAAATATTGTAGGTATACTGTAATGCCATGTGACCCAGATGCGGCCTGCACTAATCTCCACGAAAAATATTTGGCCCTTTTACAACAAAAGGTTGCCGACCCATGGTATAAAGCATTAATGCATATTGAGTAAAGATGATTTTTTGCTCATCTATTGACCCATTTTTCGCAATTATATTCAAAGCGAGAGGATGCAACGATAATTACATGCAATTATATTGTCAATCTTGGCTATTGCATAGTTCATAATTTCATAATATACACGGATTTACCCATTAGAGTAGCGATTCTCAAACTTTTTTCACGACGGAACCCTTTTGAGAAACTAAATAGTTTACTGAGCCCTAACAACAGCAAAACTTGATTTTTAGTTCAATATTTATTTTCCTTGTAGACTTATGTGGTCTGTGATCCAGAGTGTTACTTCTTCTGTGAGGTAGACTCCCAGCTGTCCTTCCATCTTTTAGGAGGTCTTCCACGAGGACGAGTCCCATGAGGCTGATTATGTTGTGCAATATGGGAAGTCTGGTGGTGTCCATTCTTTAGACATGACCGTACCAGTCCATTCTTCGCTGTCTGCTCCATCTTATAATATCCCCAACCTCACATATCTATCTTATTCTGTTGTTCCTCACACGATCTCTCAATGTCTTGCCTGTTATCGTCCTCAGTGTCTCCATCTCGGAAGTTCTCGAAACTTGTTATTATTGTAATGTTCATTATTTAATTATGATAATTTAATGAAAATCATATGATGCAATACATAAAAACATACATTACACACTACTGACTTCTACAACAGTATACAAAACAGCACACAATAATACGATTCACAAAATAACAGTGTATTGATTTCACTGTAAATTGTTACCATTCAATGGGAGGTGTGAAGTTTTTTTATTTTTAACCAACTAATAATTAATATTTTTAATTGAAATTTCTTGGTAGAACATCATTTTAAATAATGAAAACAAAAAAAAATTATACAAAATTTCTTTATTATTATGTATTTAGTGTGCTTCCACTTGTGTTTATGTTCGACCAGTTTCGGCAGCTTGCTGCCATCTTCTGGTACCTACATCAACATTTATTTGGTTTATATAATAAATGATAGTGGTGGGGGTTAAACATTTTTTCCCCCCGATTCTAAATAATGTTTTACTGTTATTATAATTTACTAGTATTACTGTTATTTTGTTGTAGTTGAAATGATTCTATATAATGTAAATTTTGGGTTAGTTTGTTTACTATATAATTAAAAAATAATTACTAGGGTGGCTAATTCTTGGAATGATTCTATATAATGTGATTTTTATGTTTGAGATAATTAAGTTTAAATATTTCAAATATCTTTTTCAAATATTTAAACTTAATTATCTCAAACACAAAAATCACATTATATAGAATCATCGTAGCATTATTGTACATGAATTACGCTCACAGAAGCCTTGTGGAGCCCCAGGGCTCCGCGGAGCACACTTCTTGAACCGCTGCATTCGAGGATGGACTCGGATTTTTTCCTATCGTCTTAAATGTATTTAATTTTAATAACAGTAACATCAAACTTCTAAGAAGAAATGAAAAAAAATATTCACTGTTTTAAATTATCCATAAAATAACGTTTTACGTTAAAAAAAATTCTTCATCCAATCTCACTATAAAAATATTTACATAAAAATAATTGCCTCTCCTAAAAGGGAATGCTTCTAGATTACGCTGAAATATGATTTGAAAGTTCAGCTTTTTAGATTCAACCCTATCTAAGTAATATTTTATATGTACATTATTCTTTGGAAAATCATTTTTCTTTCTTTACAAGTTTAAAAAAATTGACGATATTTGTTTAGATATATTTTTAATTGCTTATACAATAATTGTTATTGAGTGTGTAATTCTTAGAAGAAGATTTCTCTTTTCTAACTAACTAACTAACCATCACGCCGTCTCCCCGAAAGGGTAGGCAGAAAGAATGGACTGTCACACTTTTACTGATGCGGCACCTTATCCTTCTCTTTTCGTCCCGCGGGAGACGCGGTGTGATGGGTTGCGAACCTCATCGCCACCAACATGCATCTCCCGCGCACACTTCCATCGTCCAACACCCACAAAATAAATCTCAAACAAATAATATAAAATACAATGATATAAAATAAAATAACAAAATAAAAATAATTTAACACAAAATGTTCTTTTTAGATGGTGCACATATTGACTATTTAATTTATGTTCCACGAATCCACCGTTTCCACCGTTTTCTCTTTTCCACAAGTTTTATTTTATGGGAAAGGTGTGTTTCGCCATGCTAAGGCATTATCACATATTTGAATATTTAATTAAACATTAATAAAAAAACATTAAATAAAATATAACAGACTTTTTCATTCTTATTAATATTTGGTTTTGAAGTTTTTCTTTCTTGTATAATTTATATTCTTCCGACGGCGCTACAGCCCATGTCGAGCCTTGGCCTCCGTCAAATTTCGCCTCCAGCAGTCCCTGTCCTCAGCAATCGTCCTCCAGTTCGGCACCTGAAGAAGTTGTGCTTCATCCCTCTTTACTTCGTTCTCTCTTGCCCTCTGAGGGTGCGCTGTTTTCCAGCTGGGAGAGGGAGGTTGCCCCTCTGTGACGGGTCTCGTTCCTCTCCCTGTTGGCCATAATAATAATTTGTGCAGTGGTTTTATTTATTTATTTAATATTATGAAATGCTTCCTAAACCTCGTCCTTTGTCCTACATGCCAAAAACTGTACTCTACGTTATTATTATTTTATTTTTTTTCCATCCCGCATTTGTCTCCTCTGCCTCTCCTGTTCTTCCCGCTGTATATTCCTGTGGTGTATATTTTATCTTTTATATAATGTTCCTCAAATGTTCATGTATTATATATTATGCTTATTTATTTATTCAATAAAGTACAGCGGAGCATAGAAGTGAAATTGAGTAGATTAAATGTGGTCTGGCACCCTCTTGTTGTTGCCGTATTTAAATGTTAGTCCCGGATGGACCGGGGACAGGCCCAGGGAGTGTACGAGCGAGGCTGATAAAAGGGCGCCGCTACGCCCTATAACAGCCTCGGGTATGTGGCGGGAACTTCTATGTTCCTTTAAAAAAAATTACTTCGTTCTCCCACCTCAGCCTTGGTCTTCCCACCCTTCTCCTTCCGCCCGGGTGCCCAGTCATAATGGGTTTGGGGACCCGTGAATTCGGCATCCTCTGTACATGTCCAGCCCATCTTAATCTTTGTAGCCTTATATAATTATTATAGTTGGCTGAAATTTTAATATCCGGTGGTTAAATGCAAAGTATTATAATGGAACCCATCACACCGCGTCTCCCGCGGGGGCGAAGAGAGATGGATGGAGTGCCGCATTGGTTAAAGTGTGGCAGTCCATTCTTTCTGCCTACCCCTTCGGAGAGACGGCGTGATTAGTTTAGTTAGTTATCTGTTAAAATGATTTTTTCAATTATAACGTTTTTTTTAGATATTCCATAGTTTTAACTGAAACACTTTGATACTTCAACATTATTAACTGTTTTAATTTTAAAATATTTAATTTAATTTTAAAGTACGTATCACAAATGATTTATTATTTTCTATGAAATGGCCCCTACAGCTGCTTCACCAACCAATATTGACAACATCAGGTCACGACAATTTCGTAGAAATTAATACATACATTTTGATACGTATTATAACAGTGTTTCAAAATTGAAACAGTTAATAACACATTTTATCTAAGGGGAGAAAAATACCACCTCCTTCGGCTGATATTAATGGGTAAACTTGAGGGACGTCGGGGAGTTGGTAGAAGGCAGCTGTCCTGGCTGCAGAACATCAAAGAGTGGACAGGAATAACAGAACCTGTTCCAAGTGAGATGCCTTTGCTGTAGTGATCGCCAACGTTGGGGGGACCTGACACGGCACTGAAAGAAGAAGAAACTTAAAAAATAATGGCAAACATTTGCATTTACTTATTCAAAAACTGTACATTTGTTATTCTTTTGTTTTTTTAACACAAATAGAAAAATAACTTGGCATGACTAGGTTTAAGGTGTTTTAAACGAAGTCCATAGTAATAAAACATTACATGCTTATGTACTGCATTTTTGGTTAAATTCATTGATACAGTATACTTAAGTACCTGTATAATACTAACAAATGCCTAGTAATTAAATCGGGTGGTTCGCTTGGCTCCTAATCAAGGGTTCGAGCCTGGATACGACCAGATTCCTTCTTCATAATAATGAACTATTTCTGCTCATATTGAAGATTGTAAAATAAATTCTAATATCATACATTAAATCTTTGGTATTTGTCTTTTTAAAATAAAATAAAAAATTGAAACACATATTTTTCTCGGAAAAAAAAAATTCAAATTTTTCGATGATCTATATATTCATGAATTCATGGTTTTAGTTGTTTTTAAACTAGGTGTCGAATAGGAGCAGCCGGGTCGAGAATGTAAATTTATTAAGTAGCTAAGTTTTCTACATATTTTTGAAGCCATTTTCCTTAAGATGTACTTGTTGTGTTATCATTCATATTTTACCTAAAGTTATTTCGAAACTGACTATTAATCGAAGTATTCTTTATTTTCAAAAAGGTTTTGATTAATCTTAAGGGTTTCTATCAAGTAAAATTACACAATTATAGGTATGTTTGTGAAATACAATTGATTGTGATATATCATGGAGTTTAACATATTAATCACTAACTGACCCGGTGAACTTCGTACCGCCTTAGAATCAATAAATGTTGTATTAACTTATTAGTTAAATTAAATTCAGTTATTTATTAAGTTAAAATGAATAAAGTTCAATAAATGTGCAAAAATCAAAATGAAAAGTATTTTAATTACATTGATATGAATGTAATTCACGTGATAGCCAGGCATTTGCTTTATTGAAGCGAATCGAAATGATTCGCGTAGCATTGTTACACTACTTTCTGTTAAACTATTATATTTGGTTTTTTACGGTTTCGCTCCCGGCGGAGCTTCGTCAGGGTTACAAGAGACAGTGTCTTGTAATCCTGGTGAAGCTCCGTCGAGAGCGAAACCGGTTGGTTTTTAAAAAATAAAGTGGTGTGAAAACAAATTAAAGTGTATTAATATTATTTTTCCATGGATTATTAACACTTTTGTAGATGATTATTTCAGAGTCTTAACACCTTCTTCTTCTGTTTGTAGATTTTGCGATCTGTTAAAGCAGGATATCAACTTTCTTCCTGTAATGAAGACGACCAGTCTTCTCTCCATTTCTTTGGTGGTCCTCATGGTAGTCGACGGCTCTCTGGAGTCTCGTACATCACGATATTAGGAATTTTGCTGGATCCATTCTCTCGATGTGGTCCCTCCAGAATCGTCTTCTCTGCCTACTCCATCTCACGATGTCTTAAATTTTGCAGGATTTGCGAATTTCTTCATTGGGTATCCTATCTCTAAAGGTTCTTCTTTCAAAAGGTCGCAATGTTCTCATTTTTGCTACTCTTAAGAGATGTTTGGTTCTGACAGTCTTGACGCCTCAAATTTATAAAAAAATATATGTATAACTTGTGTCTAGTATCTATACCTACATATACGTACATGAATAATATGATCGTTGTAGCCACGCACAGCTCGCGTGGTCTACTTTTGTGTAACTAATTGTACGTTGTATAAGGCGACGTAACTGAATAGATGGTTTTGGATGCGACTTCCTTACAACGTCACTGGTGCAGAATTGCCCGGTCCACTTTCCCGCGCCGCCTATACAGGCAGCAGGTTAAATTTATTATTTTTCTTCCGGTCAGTGACAGGAGAAATAAGTGAAAGTCATATCTGATTCGATTCTCGCTCAGAAGACGAAGGGTAAACACGCTCTCGACTGTTAATATGCCCATTAAACTGAAGATCACCAATGATTTTATTATAAAAATACATTTTAAATAAACATTTAACAATACTTAAATATATATAATCATTTTAAATAATTTAAACTTTTTTGTAGAAAAAAAGGCCAAAAAGTGGAAATAGTATGTATAAAACAACATATTTTTGCTTA
>JAHDVF020001197.1:0-35176 GCA_022606425.2 Lepidostoma basale
CAAAGGTCCACGCCTTTCGTGCGATATTTCTATTGCAGGACGAAATGTTGTTTTAGTTCCTTTCAGCAATTCTGTCAATATTTCAAAAAAAATAACCAATAAGCAAGAACGCCAACGACTACATAAAATGGTATCGTCGGTAAAACCAGAAAACTTTTCGGTTATCGTAAGAACTGTGGCAGAAGGAAAAGACATGGAAGAATTGAGCCGTGATATAGAATTTTGTGTTGATAAATGGGAAGCAGGCATGAAAGCCCTGCGTGATGCAAAGCCTCGTGAACGTATCATCAGCGAAATGGATAGAGCATCATCTATTTTGAGAGATATGCTGAACGATGATTTTGACAATATCTATGTCGATTCAAAAGAAAACTTCGATAGTATCAAGAGTTTTTTACATACCATTGCACCTGATAAAGAGAAAATTCTGAAATTACATTCGGGAAAAAATAAACTTTTCGAGCAATTTGGTATCGAAAAACAACTCAAATCACTATTTGGGCGTTCGGTAAGTTTGCCAAATGGCGGTTATCTGATTATTGAACATACAGAAGCCCTTCATGTAATTGACGTAAATAGTGGCAATAAATCGACGCAAGAAGACGACCAAGAATCTACTGCTTTGGCTGTAAATTTGGAAGCGGCCAAAGAACTCAGTCGCCAACTGCGTATGCGTGATATGGGCGGCATTATTGTAGTTGATTTCATTGATATGAAAAAGAGCGAAAATCGCCGCATTGTTCAAGAAGCAATGAAAGAGGAGATGAAAGGCGACCGCTCGAAATACACTATTTTACCTATATCGAAGTTTGGTTTATTGCAGATTACTCGCCAACGTGTTCGCCCCGAGATGAACATTATTACACGAGAAACTTGCCCAACTTGTAGCGGAACAGGCACAATTCAGGCAAGTATTGTAGTAACCGATTTGATAGAAAATAATTTAGATTATATTTTATCGAAACAAAATGAAAGCGGTATAAGCATTGTATTACACCCCTTTATTTATGCTTATTATCGTGAAGGACTGATTTCAAAACAAATGAAATGGTTTTTCAAATATAAAACTTGGGTAAAACTTATAAAAGATTCTTCGATAGGAATTACCGAATTTCATTTTCTCAATAAATCGGGTGATGAAATTGAAATAAGCTGATTTGTTGCTTAAAAACTCTCTTCTTTTGCTTCAATACGATAGCAAAACTATAAAATTTTCTATCTCTTCTTATTTAGCTGCCAATTCAGCTATTTGTTGTAAACTTGCATAAAATTATACAAGCTACGTTTATCTATAATTAAGCAAAACAGTAAAAGTTTACATGAAATCGAATCGTATTATTTTAATCAGCATATTTTTTTGCATTAGCTATGTGCTTTTTTATAAAGACAAAGCGGGTCCAATAGGCCATTTTTGGAAAACTGTTACCCATATTTTCAAGTCGAAAGAAACAAAAAAAGGCGAAAATAATCCATACAAATCTCCCGAAAAAACAAGCAATGAAGATGTAGCTACAGCATCGAATACTACTAAAAAAGAAGAAAAATCTGATAATACCGAAGAAGAAAACACTTCACTATTAGATAAATTTAAAAATACGGTTTTAAACGATAATACAGCAGATACACCTACAAACGATACTGAAATAGAAGATTTTTCGTTGCCTGCTATTGGTAAAAAAGATGATATTATTCGCCATAAAAACTATGTTTTACGCTACGACGATGATTATGAAGTACCTGCTTGGGTAGTCCATAAATTACGTGGTGAATATACCAAAGGCAGAGCCAGTAGGTCGGAAATGCAATTTATTCCCGATAGAAAAGCAAAAAATGGGTCGGCTCTTTCGAGCGATTATAGCAATTCAGGCTATGACCGCGGACACATGGTGCCTGCTGGCGATTTCAAATGTTGTCAGGAATTGATGTTAGAAACTTTTTATACGAGCAATCTTTGTCCGCAAGTACCTGATTTCAATCGGGGAATTTGGGAAAATATCGAATCACGTATTAGGGGTTGGTCAGTCAGAGATGAGGAATTGTATGTAGTTACTGGTCCAGTTTTGAAGAAAGGTTTGCCTACTATTGGGCGTTATAATCGAGTAGCTATTCCCGAATTTTTCTACAAAATAGTGCTTTTTTATCCAAAATCGAGTAAAAAAGCCAGAGCGTTAGCTTTTTTACTGCCCAACGAAGCTCTTATTGGCAAACGCATGAACAATTATGTAGTAAGCATTGATGAAGTAGAAAAAGCGACAGGCTTAGATTTTTTTGAGCAATTGCCCGACGATGTCGAAGCAAAACTTGAAGCCAATAGCGATTGGGACGCTTGGACAAAAATTCAATAAGCAATTTTTCTTCAAATCACCCTTTTCAAATTAAAATAGGCAAATTTCAATTCATTCTTTCTTCTGAAAAATATTTCAATTTCTTTGCCATCGCTTTTAGAGAGAGTTTTGTACATATCGGAAATATTGATTTCTTTAACATTTATGTTGTTTAAAACATACCTCTCATCACCTTCTTTCAAACCTGATTTTTTCGGCTGGCGAACCTTCTACTATTTTAGTGATATAATACCTATCATAATTATCTCCTTTGGCTTTTATTTCCAACCCACTCATATCGTGTTCAAAAGTTTCTTTTAATCGAACTTTTAGTGGTTTCATAATCATATATCCTGCCTGATAATTGAGTGTTACCTGAAATCTTCTCAATAATTCACAACCAATACTTCCTTCTCTCTTTAATGTGTTATTAGGGTTCATTTTCACACCAAAAGATATGCTATCGGGAAAAGAGGTCAAAATATCATTCATTTCTAAATTACCTATTTTTATTTTTTCAATTCGCCCAATATTTCCCCTTATATCGCCATTCAAACCTCTGCCCAAATTGGCTCGTATCACTTTAGCAGGTAAACTAATGGTATTTTTAGCATCGGTATTCAATAGAAGTGCATGCCCAGCCCCTGTATCAATTACCAAACGCAAAGGAATAGTTTTGTCGTTTTTGACGATAGCAAAAGCATCTGTATAAGGTTTTGATTGAGTAACAACGATGGGATATTGTGTGCCTAACGATTTTTTATACTTAAATTTTTTAGGGTCAATAAGTGTGAGTTCTTTTTTCTCAAAATCAATGGTTACTACAAAGTTTTGGAAAATATCATACCCTAAAATACCGTGTACAGAAACACCCATATATTGCGAAAGTTCTAAAACATCATCTTCCAATACAATCATGTTTTGTCGGGAAGCGATAATATCTCCAATTTTCATTGTATGATCTACCGAAATATTGCCTACAATTACATTTCCTTCGCCAGCCCCAGCAATTTTCATCTTTCTTACATATTTCATATTCATGGCAGCGGCTTTTCTCCAATCGGTTATAATTGTAGCACTTACTCCTGTATCCAAAACAAAGCGTAAAGTGTCTGAATTATCAATTTTTATGGCTATAACAATCAGATTTGCCCGCATTTCAAAAGGAATCTTAGCTATTTTCTGATTTTTTCGTTTGAAATGGTAGCCAAAACGTTCATCTTTTTTTTTACTATTTTGTGCCGTAGCAACAGGCAAGAAAATATTCAGCGATAATAGTAACATAGCTATTTTGCCGAGCGTAACAAGATTTCTCATAGCTAAAAATTATTAAAATAAATAGTCTATTTTTGTTATAAAAATTAGCTTTTTTTATGATAAAAACAAATATTTTGACTTGTTTTTTTTGATAGCAGTGTGAAATATTGTTGCAGTAGGCGTGCCTGCATGGGGCTTTTAAGGGGAAAAACAGATAGAAAGTTTGCTAAAAATTAGATTTTAGCAAACTTTTTACTCGAAAGTGTCCTCGAAGGGAGTCGAACCCATATCGTCAGAACCGGAATCTGATATTCTATCCATTGAACTACGAAGACTTTATTATACATCTATTTGTTCAACTCATATTGTCAAAACAGGAACGGCAGTCACACTGTCTGATACTCTATCCATTGAACTACAAAGACTTTTGCCTACAAAGATACAATTTTTTAGCAAAAAAAGTCGTATATTTCGCTATAAAACCTAAACGAAATGTTATTACTTGGTGTAGATATTGGCACATCTTCTATAAAAGCCTCGGTGGTAGATGCTGCAAGCCAACAAATTATTGCTGTTGCTCAATTTCCAGCATTTGAATCCCCGATTGTTTCGCCAAAAACAGGTTGGGCAGAGCAAGACCCCGAAATGTGGTGGAATCATACGATAGAAGCCATAAAAATACTTAATCAATCTCAAAAATTCAACCCAACCGATATTGGAGCAATTGGTATTGCTTATCAGATGCACGGTTTGGTGATGGTTGATAAAGAGCAAAAAGTGCTTCGCCCTGCCATTATTTGGTGCGATAGTAGAGCCGTTGAAATAGGACAAAAAGCATTTGGCGAAATTGGCGAAGATTATTGTCTGCAACAATTACTCAATTCACCAGGCAATTTTACGGCTTCAAAATTGGCATGGGTTAAAAAAAATGAACCCGACGTTTATGAAAAATGCGATAAAATAATGCTTCCCGGCGATTTTATTACGATGAAAATGAGTCAATCAATTACGACTTCAAATAGCGGACTTTCGGAAGGTATCTTTTGGAATTTTCAAGAAAATAAGGTTTCCGAAAAAATAATGAATTATTATGGATTTGATGATAAATTGATTCCACCTATTCAATCGGTTTTTGGCAAACATGGAGAACTTAGCTCTCAAATAGCCCATTTATTGGGGTTAAAACCTCATATTCCGATTACTTATAAAGCAGGCGACCAGCCCAACAATGCTCTTTCATTGGGCGTTGTAAATGCCGGTGAAATTGTCGCTACGGCAGGAACTTCTGGCGTAATTTATGCAGTGAGCGACCAAATTTCGTATGATTCGCAATCGAGAATCAACTCATTTGCTCATGTCAATCATGGGTTTGAAGGCAAAAATCGTATTGGTATTTTGCTTTGTATCAATGGCGTAGGAATTTTGAATCGTTGGGTAAAAGAAAATTTCGGAATAAATTTAACTTATCCCGAAATGAATCAGTTGGCCGCAAAAATACCCATTGGCAGCGAAGGACTTTCGGTAATTCCTTTCGGAAATGGAGCAGAACGAATGTTTGCTAATCAAATTCTTGGGGCATCTTTTCAAAATCTCGATTTTAATATTCATTCAAAAGCCCATATTTTTCGTGCTACACAAGAGGGAATTGCTTTTGCATTTAATTATGGTTTGGAAATAATGAAGCAAAACAACGTTAAGCCAACTATAATTAAGGCAGGAAATGCAAATATGTTTTTGAGCGATATATTTACCGAAACATTGGTAAATATCACCAAAATCCCAGTCGAACTCTATGATACAGACGGAGCAAAAGGGGCAGCTTTAGGTGCAGGATTTGGTGTAGGCTACTATCAATCATTGAAAGAAGCTACCAACCGATTAACACGAATAAAAACCATAGAGCCAAACGAGAAATTTGCTCAAATTACGTATGATGCTTATCAAAAATGGAAAAAAACAATTAATTTAACTTAAAAAGCTAAGGAATATTATTCTACATGATAACATTTTCGGCAACGAGCCTCATAGGAGTCAGATTCACCTAATAAAACTTGGTTGTCGTTGGCTACTTTTCGGAAAGAATAATGAGCAATATCGCCACAAATCATGCAAATGGCATGCACTTTCGTAACAAATTCGGCAATAGCCATCAGTTGAGGCATCGGACCAAAAGGAACACCTTTTGAGTCCATGTCTAAACCAGCAATGATTACTCTTTTACCGTTATCTGCCAATTTATTCACTACGTCAATAACTCCATTATCGAAAAATTGTGCTTCGTCGATACCGACAACATCAGAATCAGTACTTAAAAGCAAAATTTCCCCCGAAGTCTGAACGGGCGTAGAGCGAATAGCCGTCTGATTATGCGAAACAATATCTATTTCATGGTAACGAACATCGACAGCAGGCTTAAAAATTTCTACTTTTTGTTGAGCAATTTTGGCTCTATTCAAACGCCTAATCAATTCTTCTGTTTTTCCCGAAAACATTGACCCACAAATAACCTCAATCCAACCACCTTTATGCCCTTGATTTTTCTCTCTTTTTGGTTCAATAAACATTTTTTCCTAACTTTTTCGTTCTAAATAAGAATTTGGCAACAAAGTTGCGTTAATTTTACTGTTACTTTAGCACAGCTTTTCTAATAAAACTCTTAATGATGTATTTTTTGGATAAATTGCCGCCAAAACTAATCAAATACAAAACAAATAAATTTACTAATGTCGAACAAATTGAATTTGTCCGCCGTCGAACGGTACAGCAAAATATATGCGTCAAAAGTATGCGATACTTTTTTTGCAACAAACAATAACATAACTGGTAAACAGATTTTATCATTGAGTGGCATTCAGCAAGTTAATATGCTTACTATCAAATCGTTGTTTGACAAATGGCAACAAGATACGCAGCGTTTACGAAGCCCCTATTTCGATTTTAATGCCCCTGAAGTACAGCAGGCTCTTAAAAATTTCATGAATACTGTTTCTCAACATATTTCTGTAAAAAGAGAACATTTTGAGCCACTTTTAGTTGATTCGGTGGGCGAAACTTTAGTACTGATTTTAGAACCTCAAACTTTTTATAAGGAGTTGATGAGAGATTTGCCGAGTTTTAAATTTAACGAAGAAAACATCAGACCGCTAACAAAATATATTTTAATCAATAAAGATATTTTGCCAAATTTGGTCAAAAAACTCGAAAATCAAGAGTTTGTATTTGCCAATCAAGCCATGACATGGTTGGAAGAAATGCTTGTTGAAACCGAAAATCCAGAAAAATATTTGACACAATTTAGCGAAATTGCACCTATTCCTGATGAGTTGATTTCTAATAAAGCGGGTGAAACAATGGTTGAAAATCGGATACAGGTTCATTTTTCGATTTGAATTTTGCCAATGATGTAGCTGGAAACTCAGCCAACAAATATTTCTCCAGTTATTGAACAAAAAATAGTGGTAGAAGCACCCACTGTAACAACAATTATTGAAGAAAAAATAACTCCTGTTGTAGAAAAAATTGAACACAAGATTGAGGCTATTTTGCCAACAATTTCGGCAGAAACACCTATCGTAACACAAACAGCAATAGTTGAAAATCTGCCAAATACAGTAGTAAGCCAGCCTGTTTATGAGCAAAAAATAGAAAGTCTGATGCCGAAAATAAATGATAATTATGCCGAAAAACCTGAAGCCGTTAGATTGAATGAAAAGTTTGCAAACGAAACTAAATCGGTCAATGATCAGGCAATGTCGAATAAATCAGTTTTAGATTTTCATCAGAATAATCGGATTGAAGGCATTTCAAATGCTATTTCGCTCAATCAACGATTTTTGTTTACCAATAATCTTTTTGGGGGAAATATTCAAGCATTTTCCCATTCACTCGAAGAATTGGAACTCTGCAAAGATTTTGGCGAAGCTAAAGAATTGATTTTGAAAAAATATGTTCCTCGTTATATGTGGGATATTACAGGGGCTGAAGCAGAAGAATTTATCGAAATAGTGAAAAGAAGATTCAATTAGTATAAAATAAGCTAAAAAAGGATAAGCATCAACAAGGTTCTTATCCTTTTTTATTGGCAATACGGCTGTAATTTTTTATTTTGCTTCAAATTTCAGAAGCATGACCAAAAAAAATAGGCGTTATGGTTTATTTAAGAAAAGATTCCTAAATCACTTCTTAATTTCTCTTATTTTATGCCTTTCAATCAATAGTTTTTCTTACGCAAGTGGCGAACCTTTTCCGATAGGAGCAAGAAGTTGGGGAATGGGAAGCGTAAGCGTTTCGTTGGCAGACCAAAATACCTATTTCAATAATCCTGCTGGATTGGGTATGCAAACCGAAACTTACTTCACTACTTCTTGTCATATCAGACATGAGTTAATAGGCTTGCAAACTTTCGGATTGGCTACCAGTTTTCATACAAAATTTGCAACCATTGGTATCGGTGCCGAACGCTTTGGCGATAAACTTTATAATGAACAAAAAATAGGTTTTGCTTTAGCTAAAAGTAGCAATCGTATAGGTTTGGGAGTGAAAATAAACTATTTTCAGGCATCTGTGGAAGCCATACAAGCCAAAAAGACAATTCTTGCCGAGTTTGGCGTAATGGCTAAATTGAGTTCGAAAATACAAATCGGTTTTCATGCTTATAACCTTACCAATGCCCGATTATTTGTATCGCAACCTATGCCGCTTATTTTACGCTTAGGAGCAACTTTTACGCCAAGCAAACAACTGATTATTGCTACCGAAGTAGAAAAAAATATGTATCAACCGCTTTTTATTCGGGTAGGTTTAGAATATCAGCCGGTGAAAAACTTTTTTATGCGTACAGGAATTAGCTCAAAGCCAAACATTGCTCATTTTGGCTTTGGATTTATTGGTAAAACCTTTCATTTCGATTATGCGACAAGTCATCATATTAATTTAGGTTTTTCTCATCATCTTTCTTTAAGCTATCGATTGAATAAAAAATGAATTTTTTTATTTAATAAGAAAATATACTTAAAATCAAGAATAGCATTATTTTTTCAATATCCCCCTACTAAACCAGTAAATCAGAGGAATAAATGACAAAGAAATAAATAAACCAAGACACATTCCACCTATGACAGAAAGAGCTAAAGGACGTTGAAGTTCTGAACCTAGACCGCTTGAAAATGAAACGGGTAAAAGCCCTAAAATAGTTGTCAGAAAGGTCATTAATTGCGATTTTAGTCGTTTTTTGCCCGATATTTTTATAGCATCTATCAACTCCATTGAGTTGGTCGAGCGATTCATGGTATCAATTTTCAAAATTGAATCATTGTCTAAAATTCCAATCAAAACTATCATTCCAATTGCCGACATAATATTTAAACTGTTGCCACATAGCCAAAGCAATAATACAGCTCCTGTCAAACCAAAAATAATGGTAAGCATCACAATCAATGGTTGTGTAAGCGATCAAGATACTGGTTTTATAAAAATGAAAGATTTTTCAACAATAACGAAGTTAAAAGTGTTGCCAAAAATTATGAAAGAAAATCAACAATATCTGCATATGGTCAGTTTTACTTATTATGGAAGCAGCGTTTTTGGCGATAAATTTTTAGAAAAAACATTAGCCATACTCAATCCAAGTATGCCCATAGGTTATAAAGCAGAAAAACAAAATTATGATTGGCTAACAACTGACAAGGAAACTAAATTTTGGTTGATTGGCTTAGTAATTTTGCTTATTTATATTGTTTGTGCCATTATTTTTGAATCGCTTGTGCAACCATTGACTCTTATTTTTCTTATTCCTTTATCGTTTATTGGCATATTTTTAACTTTTTATTGCTTTGATTTTAATTTCGACCAAGGTGGCTATGCTTCTTTTATCTTGTTGAGTGGCAATGTTGTTTGTGCGGCTATTTTTATTATAACAGAATATAATATTTTAAAAAATAGTACAAATCCTCCTGCTTCCGATATTAATTTATATGTAAAAGCATTTAACCACAAAATTGTGCCTATTCTATCAACAGTTCTTTCAACGATTGTGGGGCTTATTCCTTTTTTAATTTATAGCGAAAAAGAACCTTTTTGGTTTGCCTTTGGTGTTGGCACCATTGGAGGATTGCTGATGTCTTTAGTTGTAATTCCTCTTTATTTACCATTATTTTTAAGGTTAGAAGATTAAAAATCTTTCTTAATCTTCTAAAAGATTGCCAATAAAAGTATTTTTAAAAAAGAAAGCTGCTAACAAAAAAACGATTGCCCAATTGAGATAAATATAATAAAAATCTTCCACGTCTTTATGAACATTGTCTTTTACCTTCACTTTTTCTAAGGTATTTATTTGCTCGAAAATATTATTGAGTGTAGCATTATCGGTAGCTCTAAAAAATTTACCATTGCCTTCTTTAACTTGAATCCGAGAAGGATATTTTCATCAATTTTTACATCACTATTTCCTCAACAGCTATTGAATAAACTTTTATACCGAAAGATTTGGCAAATCGGTAGCAGTAAGAGGATCGAGCGAACCCGCTGTATTATCGCCATCGCTCAATAAAATCACCACTTTGCTTGTACTTACTACTTCACGAAGCCGATTGATACAAGTGGCTAAAGCACTACCTATAGCAGTACCTGTTATTTTGATGAGGTTACTATCAATTTCATCAAGATGTTCGTTAATTACTTCATAATCGGTAGTCAATGGACAAATAGAAAAGGCATCACCTGCAAAAACAACTAAACCAATCCTGTCTTGAAAACGACCTTTAATAAAATTATGGGCAACTTCTTTGGCAGCCTCCAAACGATTGGGAACTAAATCAGGAGCTAACATTGATTCTGAAATATCAATTGCTAACATAATATCAATTCCTTCAGAAAATTGTTCTTTGCTTTCTCTTATTCGTTGAGGGCGGGCTAAAGAAAGTAGCACACAAATAATCCCTAAAAGAAAAAATAAGGTAGGAACAAACCGTAAATAACTAATCCAATGTGTACGAATTTGAAGATTTGAGAGAGAAAGCCCTAATTTTTGTTGTCCACGATTATAAAATAACCATCTTAATACAAAAAGTAGCGGAGTAAGGGTAATACCATATAAATAAAGTTTTTCAGCCCAAACGAACGAACGAAGGGTTGACCAACTAAGCCATTCTATAGAAAACCAATCCCACATAAGCCCTAACCGCAGCGGCGGACCGTCCCCGATGGAGAATTAAATGATGTTAAAAAAATATCTTTTGTTTTTTCATCCCCCTTTTGGGGCATTTTCAACGGCATTTCTTACACTGCCATATTGATTAAGTAATTGACTTGCTTCTTCGTGCGAAATAGCTAACTCGCTCATAATCATTCTAATTCCTCTTTCTACCAATTTCAAATTGGTCAATTGCATATCTACCATTTTATTGCCTTTCACTTTGCCAAGCTGAATCATGATAGCAGTAGAAATCATATTGAGTATCAGTTTTTGTGCTGTTCCTGCTTTCATACGGGTACTTCCTGTTAGAAACTCTGGTCCAACAACGACTTCAATAGGAAAATTTGCTTCAGCAGCTACCTGGCTTCCTACATTACAAACAATACAGCCAGTCAGAATTCCGTGTTGCTTAGCGGCTTTCAAAGCACCTATTACATAAGGTGTTCGCCCCGATGCTGCAATGCCTATCAAGGTATCATTCGGGTTTATAGTATATTCTTCCAAATCTTTCCATGCTTGTTGCTCGTCATCTTCGGCATTTTCTACAGCTTTTCTTATAGCTTTATCGCCTCCTGCTATAATTCCTACTACCATTCCAAAAGAAACACCAAAAGTTGGCGGACATTCGGAAGCATCAACAACCCCCAAACGGCCGCTTGTGCCAGCTCCGATATAAAAAAGTCTTCCTCCGTTTCTCATTCTTGGAACAATTTGATTGACTAATAATTCAATCTGAGGAATACATTTTTCTACAGCAAAAGCTACCGTTTTGTCTTCTGCATTAATATTTTCGAGCAATTTGCGTGCAGACATTTGCTCTAAATCATTATAATTTGACGAAGATTCGGTAGATAATTTTTCTAAACCAAGCGACATAAATAGTAATTATGGATTATTAGGTATGAATTATGTACTTACCTGATGGCATGAACACCGTTTTCATGCCATTAAATGAGTATAATATTTATAAAACAATGGAATAGTTTCGATTCCTTTGAAAAAATTCACTAATCCATAATGTTCATTAGGCGAGTGCAAAGCATCTGAATCTAAGCCAAAACCTAATAAAATAGATTTGATACCTAATTCTTTTTCAAATAGAGCTACTATCGGAATACTTCCTCCGCCACGTGTAGGAACAGGTTTTTTGCCAAAACCTTCTTCCATAGCCAACATGGCAGCTTTATAACCAGCCGAATCAGTTGGCGTTACATAAGGTTGCCCGCCATGATGACGAGTTACGGTTACTTTTACGGTTGGCGGAGCAATAACTTTGAAATGCGTTTCAAAAAGTTCGGCTATTTCTATCCAATCTTGGTCGGGAACTAATCTCATCGAAATTTTAGCAAATGCTTTCGATGGCAAAACCGTTTTTGAACCTTCACCAGTATATCCGCCCCAAATACCATTTACATCTAATGTAGGTCTGATACTGGCTCTTTCTCTGGTTGTATATCCTTTTTCTCCACTTATTTCTGCAATAACAAGGTCTTCTTTATAGGCTTCCAAATCGAATGGAGCAGCTTCTAATTCTTGGCGTTCTTCGGCTGATAATTCGGCTACTCTATCGTAAAAACCTTTTACAGTTACTTTTCCATCGGCATCATGCAAAGAAGCAATCATGCTACACAACACATTTGCAGGATTGGCAATTGCTCCGCCATAAACGCCCGAATGCAAATCACGGTTTGGCCCTGTAACCGAAACTTCCATATAAGTAAGTCCTCGAAGCCCTGTTTCTACCGAAGGAATATCGTTGGCAATAATAGAAGTATCTGATATTAGAATAACATCTGCTTTCAGTTTATTTTTATTTTCTTTTACAAAAATGCCTAAATGTTCAGAACCAACTTCTTCTTCCCCTTCAAACATCACTTTTACATTGCAAGGCAAATCGTCTGCTTTAAGCATCATTTCGAGTGCTTTTACGTGCATATAAATTTGCCCTTTATCATCGCAAGAACCACGAGCAAAAATAGCTCCTTCGGGGTGAATTTTAGTTTTCCTGATAATTGGCTCGAAAGGAGGAGAATCCCAAAGTTCATACGGGTCGGCAGGTTGAACATCATAATGCCCATATAATAAAATAGTTGGCAATGAAGCATCAATTATTTTTTCGGCATAAACAATTGGGTGTCCTTCGGTTGGGCAAATTTCGGCTTTATCTAAACCTGCAACTAACAGTTTTTCTTTAATAAACTCTGCGGCCCGCAACATATCGGGCTGAAATTTAGAATCGGCACTAACAGAAGGAATGCGTAGAAAATCAAATAATTCGTCTAAGAAACGCTCTTTATTTTGTTCGATATAATTGTTCATGGAAAAGATATTGTTTGCGATGAATACAAAGGTAGAAGTTTATTTTTTTGCACCAAACTTGCTTTCTGTCCCATTGATTAAGCGTTGAATATTTTGTCGGTGCATAATGGCTAAAATAAGAAAAACCACCCAAGCAAAAATAATTTGATAAGGCTTAAGGTTGTCGTAACCAATACCAAATGTTAATTGTAAAGGGAAAGCCAATGCTCCTAAAATAGAACCCAAAGAAACATATTTGGTAAGAACTACCGTAACAATAAAGACTAAAACACAGCCCAAAGCTGCCATAGGAAAAGTGGCAACTAAAACGCCAATGGCTGTTGCTACTCCTTTTCCGCCTTTAAATTGAGCAAAAACAGGAAAAATATGTCCCAAAATTACAGTAATTCCAGCTATATATGGCAGATAAGCATTTGTTTGGTTGAGTATTTCAACCAAACAAACCGTAAGAAAACCTTTTAAAAAATCAATCAATAATACGACAATTCCTGCAGTTTTTCCTAAAATTCTTAAAGAATTGGTAGCACCAGCATTGCCGCTTCCGTGCTGTCTAATATCTATTTTATGAAAAATTCTTCCATACCAAACTGCGGTGGGTATTGAACCTAATAAATAGGCAATTACGATACTAATGACTGCTGAAAACATTGCTTGGAAATTAAATAAAGTATCAAAATTAGATAAAATAACAATGTGTTGGTATCGAAAACGCATAAAAAAACGTATAAACAATTTTGGAGGAAATTGTTTATACGTCAGTTAAAATAAAATCTTAGCTTACATCACTCGAGAAATGCCTTTGCGTTTGATAGCCAAATCGTGGGCAGTATCGTAGTAAGACCTTAGATTCGACCAATCGAATATTTCGGAAATATTTTCTACTTTATTTCTTTGTGTAATTCGCTCACGACGACTCATGGTTACGAATTTGAATAATAATTCTGCTAATTGGTCGGCGGCTTTATCGAAGTTTTTCTTTTTTCTATTCACTACATAAACGCCTACACTATCGGTATCATTCATGAGTTGCATAATAAAATCACCAAAACCGGACAAATCGCTGGTTACGGTCGGAATGCCTCTTACTACGCATTCAAGCGGTGTATAGCCCCAAGGCTCATAATAACTTGGAAAAACACCTAAATGACAACCCCGTACAAATTGGCTATATTCCATACCAAAAAGCGGATTGGTTGGCGAAATGAAATCGGGGTGATAAACAAATTTTACTCGATCTTGCTCATGATTCTGTAAATTAGTATCTCTCAAATAATCGGTAATTTCATCAGGCTTTTTCAGCAGGTGAGTAACGGTATGCGGCAATTTTTTTGTTTTCCATGTCTGAATAGTTCTGCGAAGCCTTAAACGCCAATATTCATCTACAAACTGATTTAAATCGGGCAAATTCGGGTCATCGTTTGAGGCAGAAGCATGAAACAATTGGTCGCCAACTTGCTTTTCGATTGATTCGCAGGTTTGTCTGATTTCCTCCATAACAGCTCTCGACTGAAGCACTTCTGGGTCGATAGAATGTATAGGATTTTTAGTAATAATAAACATAATTACCGTAGTATCTATGCCCGCTTTTACCAATTTAAAATTCAATCTTTTTAGGGCTTCTAAAGTAATATCGTAGCCTTTGTTTCTGAATTCGTAACGGCGAAGTGAAAAAATACAAGGTATTATCCAAATCCCAAGAATAGCTTTGGAAGAAATGCCCCATCACAAATTGGTGGATTTTTTCTTTATATTTGAGGTGCAAATTCTGAAATTCATGAATAGCGGCAAATCGAGTTACATTCAAGCCGTTTGGTAAAATCAAATCGCAAATTCTTCCAAAAACACTTCATTCTTTTTTGCCGTAACATCACTTACGGTAGTCAATACATGGCTTTTTTGGGCCGCCAACCGTTCGATTTTTGCTTGAGCCTCGATTCCATAATTTCGAGCTTCTATTTCCCAATTATACGTTGGTAATTTTTCGTAGAAATCGGGTTCATTTCCTGCAATATATCTACCAAGCATAGTTGCGTGGGTAGTAAAAACGGTAGCAATAGGTACATTATCGGTACGTATATTGATTAGGGCAGTGGCTACCATCCATTCGTGAAAATGGGCAATAATATCGTTTTTAGATCCATAACTTGCTCCAAATTCCGATAAAAATACTCGAATCATTTCGCCAAGTGCTAATACTTGCTCAACTAATGGCTCGGCATTGATTGTTGAAATTTCATGTTTTTCCCAGATTTTAAATTTTAAATCATTAATATCTTTCAAAACAGCTTTAAAATCGAATAAAACAATTTTGGGTTTTCCCGTTACTAACCAACGACCATAGTAGGCATCGTAACCCATTTCTTGCATTTTTTTGACAGATTTTCCGAAAGGACAATCGCCAAAATTGGCTACGGGTTCAAATTCGATTAGGGCAGTATTAGAGAAATAAGGACCCACTAAGCAATAGTTTTCACCCCATTTTTCTACCATTGAAGGTACTTTTGAACGAATAACGGTATAAATTCCACCAACCTGATTACAAACTTCCCAAGCGAGTTCAATCATCATGGGCTTTTTTTGTTCTCGTGGTACGATGTTCATAACTTCTTGTGAAGTTTTCTTTAATTTTGAATTGTTTGCCATTTTGCTTAGAAGTGCTGATAAAAATGAAGAGATAGTTTAGGATTTTTACAGGGTTTTATATTTTGGGCATAATCAAAATAGCGTTTTATTGATTATCGTTTTTTCAATCTTTAAGTATATAAACCAAATGTAAAAAAGAAAGCTATAAAAGCCAATTCAAACGACAATTTTTATGCTAAAAAACTAAATTGAATTGTAAATCAAAATGTGCACCCCTCTTTTGCTTTCGATTACAAGGTATACCACATTTCTTTTTCTTTCTAAAAACATATTTTTAGGGAGCACCATTTTTTAGAATACGTACCGTTTTTAAGGTAATATCACCCTTTATTACTTTAAGAATGTAGTTGCCAATGGCTATCGAAGAATCGCTTAAATCTAAATAAGCTGTTTTTTCAACAATTTTTATAAAATCTTTTGTTATTTCTTGTCTTTTGCCATCGGTTGTGATAAGCTCGAAAATCAGCGATTCGCTGTCTTCATCGACAGGTAATTTTATATTGCAGCTATTTTCAAAAGGATTTGGATAAGTAATCCAATCAGTTATTTTATTTTCTTCCGCAATCGTAGAAGCTTTTACATGAAACTTAACAGTTTTTGCTGTAATAATGGTATCTTTTTTATAGGCTTTTGCCGATAAAGTATAAAGTCCTACGGGAAAATTAGTGCCTTTTCCTTCGCCAAAAAGATTATAAGGTAGTCTTTCTGAAGTTCTTGAAAATTTATAAGGGCCACTCAAATCGAAGGAAACTTTGGCAGAATCTAAATTGCAACGAGCAATAATATTGAGTTGTTCGGGAAGTGCATTGGCATATAAAATTCGATTATCATCAAGATAACCCCAGCCTTCAATCGGAACATCGAAATATTCGGCTTTTATTAATTCAAAATCTATTTTTGGTGGAACAATTGATAATTTAATATACGTTTCGATAGCAGCACCCGTATTGTCGTAGATGCGTAACTTTATTTGCGTATTGCCAATTGTATTGGTAAAACCCGAAAAACTCGACTCAAAACGGTTGAATTTGAGCCATAAAGGAGATTCTACAACATCGATATAAGCAATAAAGCCGTCGGGGTCATAAAATAAGTCATTGGGCAAACGAAATTGAAATTTTTGATTGACAACCAACTCTAAACTATAATTAGCAATCATTTGAATAGGTAATTTATTGGGTGTTTCACCTCCGCCCGTAACAGGATTTTCTATGATTGGCGGATTTTGGGGTGGGTTTGGGTCGCCTTCAACAGGGTCGGGAATTGGATTTTCTATTTTTTTATTTTCCACAATAATATCTTCTTCAAAAGCAATTTTAATAGGTTTATTGCCATTTTCTGAAATTTTTCGCCAATTTTCTACCATTGTTGATTGATTATCAATCATTTGCGAAAGTTTAATTTTCATTCCATCGGCTGCAATAGGTTCTGATGGTTCGGCATTATTTAGCAGCTTCTTGTACAATAGGTAAAAACTTATTAAAATCTGAATCGTAATCGATATAAAGAGCCAAAAATTCGCAATTATATCTAAATATTTTCGAAATAACACTTTTGATTTCTTCACCATTAGGATGGTCGAAAACGGCAACTTCAGTGTAATATTTCTGATTTTGATTAAGGTTGTTCAAAATCATATCATACTCAAACAAAGTATAATGAGAATTTGTTTTGATAATTTCGGCTTTTTCGGTCAAATTTTTAAAGCCATACGTATTTCTCAAAAGCGATAAAGCATCTGTAACTGACCCCAACTCAACTGCCACTTTTATAGTTGGGATTTACGCCTTTGATGGTTGCTATTATTTGGTCTATAAAGTTTTTAAGCATCTCTTGTCGTACCAAATACCAATCTTTTCCTCTTCTGCTTCTAAACGAATCATTTACGTTATACCAATTTACGTAAGGTTCCACTTCCCCAAAGTTTTTATAATTTGTACCCCAATAAGTGTTAAGCGTTGTGATAGTGGTATATTTTTTTTTAGTCCAATCTCGCAGTTTAATCATGGCAAACTTTGAATGGTCAAACACCGCAGGATAGACACTTTGAGGGAATTGCTGATTTTCGTAAGCATAGCCCGCTTCTTGTTGAGGCGTGTTTACTACCGAAATAAAAAGCAATTGATTATCGGTTTGCAAATATTGATAACGTTCACAAACTTCTTTCACAAATGATTTTGCTTTTTCGACAGATGGCTGGTGAGCAAAACTAAAATGATTGGTGTTATAATTTACGGTTAGGGGTTTTCCTTTAAAATCCTGTACAGAAGTAGAATCGTGCCAAAAACCATTAAGATTGGCGATATTTCGCCCTAAATGAATTCGTAAAGCAATCTTTACATGTAGTGTTTTAGTAATATGATTGATTTGATTATCTATTTGAGTCCAATAAGGTTTACTATCAACTGCTGGATAAATTCTTTCCCACAAAATGGTTAATTCAACAGCATTACAGCCATTTTGAACCATTTTAGTCATTAATGGCATCGCATTATTTACATCGACCTCATAATTTAACACACCATGAGCTATATAGCGTTTAGGTTGAGCAAATGACGTAGTTACTGATAAAAGAAAAAGAAATAATATAAAGTTAAATTTTTTCATAAGCATAATAAAAAGAGCAAGTAATGTGTCGCTATGGGTTTATTTATTTATTTATAACGTTGCTAAAGCTATGAATATGCTGAAAGCTGATGAATCATACTCAAAAATGTGCTTTTTCTAACAAAAGTAAGCGGTGAAACTCTGCTAAAAAAGCGTTTTTAAAATTAGTTTTGCTAAAGCGAAACAAATATTTACCTTTGTTGTAGAAAATAACAAAAGTCCATGAGCCTGCTCTCCTAAACTTATTTATAAAATAAGTTACCTTATTCATCTCTATCTTTTGAAAGATTTTTTGTCAAAATCTTTATCAAATTTCCAATAGTATTTATTTTATTATTCGTACAAACTACGAAGAACTTTTTTTTCTATGCGAAAAATTCTTAGTTTATTTATGCAAGCCATTCGTGGCGAAGAACAAAATTATACCTCAATAAGTATAAATAAAGCCATATTTTTGCTATCAGTACCCATGATTTTAGAAATGGTTGGCGAATCGCTCTTTGCCATTGTTGATGCGTTTTTTGTGGCACGCTATGTTGGCACTGAAGGAGTAGCTACCGTAGGTTTAACCGAATCGGTACTTACCTTGATTTATTCGATAGCCATCGGATTAAGTTCGGCAGCAACAGCCATTGTAGCTCGAAGAGTAGGCGAAGGCAATAAAATAGGAGCAGGATTAGCGGTAGCTCAAGTTATTTTACTATCGTTGGCTTTAGGAATAGTTGTTGGACTGGCGGGTTTTGTTTTTGCCGAAGATATTCTTCGTTTCATGGGCGGAAGCGAACGTTTAATAGCCAAAGGCTCAAGTTTTACTCGCATCATTTTTGCCAGTAGTCCATCTATTATTTTGTTATATACCCTCAGTGGGGCTTTGCGTGGAGCAGGCGATGCTTCTACGGCGATGCGTTCGATTTTACTTGCCAATTTTATCAATATTGGCATGGATTTTCTACTTATTCCTATTATGGGTTTTGGCGTAGAAGGGGCAGCTATTGCCACCACAATAGGACGAACGATAGGCGTTTTATACCAATTATATACTTTGTGGGGCGGAAATGGGAATCCGTCGGCGTTCCGAGTTCAGACTGTTAAAAAACAATTTTTGCCCGATAAAGAAGTTCTCCGAAATTTGGTCAGTATTGCATTAGGTGGAACAGGTCAATTTCTGATTCAGTCGGCAAGTTGGATTTTCCTAACTCGTATTTTATCTGGTTTTGGTAGCGAAGTGGTGGCTGGTTATACTATTGCTATTCGGATTATTATTTTTACTATTTTGCCTTCGTGGGGAATGGCAAATGCTACTGCAACTTTGGTCGGACAAAATTTAGGAGCAAATCAAACCGAAAGAGCCGAAACTTCAGTTTGGCGAACAGCATTTTTCAATATGATCTTCTTGCTTTTGGTGGGTATTATATTTTGGTTTTTTGCCGAAAACTTTATCGGCATATTTACCGATGAGCCAAATGTAATAAAAAATGGGGTTTTATGTCTGCAAATTATGTGTTTGGGCTATTTATTTTTTGGCTATGGCATGGTAATCGGGCAGTCGCTCAATGGTGCTGGCGACACACTTTCGCCAACCATTATGAATTTTGTTTGTTTTTGGTTGATAGAAATTCCTTTGGCTTATTTTCTTGCCAAAAACCTACATTGGGGCCCTTTAGGCGTATTTGTTTCGATTGCTATTAGCGAATCAATTTTGGCAATAGTAGCCATTTTTGTATTCAAACGAGGTAGATGGAAACGAATGAAAGTATAAAATGCAACATAACATAATATATCGAAATAAGATTTGCCAACTTTGTAAAAGTTGGCAAATCTCAAACAAAAACTTAGAAGCTGTTTAGGTTAAACTTTGATGACGGAAATTAAAATTTTTTGAGATAATTTTGTTTTGAAAATTGAAAAATTTAATGGATTAAATTAGAAATTTTTAAAGCGAAATTACCAAAAAGACTAATTTTTAGTCCAAAAGATTAACTTAAACATGTTCTGTGTTAAAAATCAAATAAAATGCGAGCTCTTACTATTTTTTTCCTACTATTTTTCCAATCATATCGAAAACTAAATCAGATTCAAAGCCTTTTCCGATGGCATAACGGCTAATTTTGCTTCAATACAAGTATTTGTTTTTCGGCTCGAAGTTCGTGGTGTTTTTTTTCTAAAATAGTTCTGAGTGTGTTTATATAATCATCGTCATCTATTTCTGCCATACCCATTTTTATACAATATTCCGATAGTTTTCGGGCTTTTAGTTCGTACTTTATTTTCAATCTTCCCCATTGTTTTACCCTAAATTTACTTCCAGCGAAAATTTTTGCAAACCGTTCTTCGTTCAAAAAATTATCTCCAATCAAGAAAGCAATTATTTCTTCGGCATCATCGCCGAAAACTTCCCATTTTTGTAAACGTTCTCTTACTTCGGCGTGTGTTCGCTCTTGATAGGCACAAAAATTGGCTGCTTTTATCACTATTTCTCTTCTCATGATAGGGTTTGCATGGTACTTAATTTCTTATAAAATCCCTCTTCTATAGTTAATAATTGCTCGTGTGTGCCACGTTCAATAATTTTTCCGTCATGAATTACTAAAATCAAATCGGCATTTTGAATCGTACTCAAACGATGGGCAATAACTAAAGTTGTCCGATTTTTCATCAAATTCATCAATGCTTCTTGCACCAATTTTTCCGATTCTGTATCTAAAGCAGAAGTGGCTTCATCGAGAATCAAAATTGGCGGATTTTGCCGTAAGCTCGTGCAGATAATCTTTGTCGTTGTCCGCCCGAAAGTTTTGAACCCCTATCACCAATAATCGTTTCATAGCCATTCGGTTGTTGCTCAATAAATTGGTGAGCATTGGCAATTTTGGCGGCAGCTACAATTTTGTCTAAAGCCACATTTTCGCCAAAAGCAATATTATTCACAATAGAATCATTGAATAAAACTGCTTCTTGCGTAACAATTCCCATCAGATTGCGAAGTGAAGATTGACTAATATCTTTTATGTCAATTCCGTCGATACTAATTGTTCCTTGGTTGGGGTCGTAGAAACGAGGAATCAAATCGGCAATAGTCGATTTTCCTCCACCCGATGAGCCAACCAATGCTACTGTTTGCCCTTTTTTTATCGTAAAGTTTATATTTTTCAGTATTTCTCGTTCAGAATTGTAGGAGAAATTTACATTTTTCACATCAATATTTTCGTTAAATTTCTCAACTTTCAAGGCATCAACTTTGTCTTTTATAGCCGATTGGCTATCTATCAATTCTAAAATTCGTTCGCCCGAAGCCAAACCTCTTTGTGCCGAACTAAAAGCATTAGAAATATCTTTGGCTGGACGCATAACTTGCGAAAAAATGGCTATATATGTGATAAATTCCGAAGCTGTCAAATCAGATTTTCCTTCTAAAATCAGAAATCCGCCATATAATAAAATGCCAATCACAATCAAAACACCCATTACTTCGGAGAAAGGCGAAGATAATTCTCTGCGAGCTGCCAAATTGAAAATAGCTTTTCGATAACCTTGATTTTCGGTCTTAAATTTTTCAGTAATATATCGTTCGGCTACAAATCCTTTTACAACCCGCATTCCGCCAAAAGTTTCGTCCATGAGGCTTATCAGATTGCTTAATCTTTGCTGTCCTTCGCCAGCATCTCGCCGCATACGCTTAACGATTGTGGAAAGAAAAATACCCGAAATTGGAATAACTAAGAGAGCAAAAAGCGTTAGATTCCAAGAAATAGCAAACAAGGCATACAAATAAGCCAAAAACAGAAAAAATTCTTTGGTAGCTGCCGAAAATGTATTGGCAATCGAATTTTCTACTTCTTGTACATCGGTTATGATTCGAGAGATTAGGTTTCCTTTACGTTCATTGCTAAAAAAACCAAGATTGAGATGAATCGTATTGTCAAAAACTGCTTGACGCAAATTGGCTACCATAGTAGATTTAAAACGTTCTAATAAGCGAGTACTCAAATATTTGAAAATATTGGCTAAAAGAATAGAAACAGCAATAAAAATACACACAAATTGTAAAGCCCCAAATTTGCCGTGTTGAGCCAAATATTTGGCGAAGTAATAATTGAAATATGTCGTAAAACTAAAACTTGCCACAGGTGGAGGTGTAAGCATTTGATTGAGTTGCGGAGGACTTACTTTTTCAAACAAAACATTTAAGAGCGGTGTCAGAAGAGTAAAATTTAGCACACCAAAAATACTTGCCAATAAAGAAGTAATAACAAATGGTACAATAAATCTGCCAAGTGGCTTGGCATAAGAAAGTAAGCGAAAATAATTTTTCAATGCTGAAGTAAATTAAATAAAGAACAAAGTTCGAGAATATTTGAAAACATACATCATTTTGAGGAATTAATTTTGACTAAAAACAAGGCAATTTGCAATAGTAAAGTTATTTTAATAACTTCCGCACGCCATTAAATTTGGCAAATACTCAACAGCTAAAAATAATTGAAATGGAAAGTCTATTTGTTACTGAAAAACTCAAAGAATTATTACCCAAAATTAAGTCATTTGTAGAAACAGAGCTTTATCCGCTCGAAACTACCGAAAATTTGCTACACAATTTTTCTTATGTCGAGCCTGTTCTACAACAAAAAAGAGCATTAGTAAAAAAAGCAGGTCTTTGGGGTTTGCACCTACCCATTGAAGATGGCGGACTTGGACTAACACTCTGTGAATTTGGGCAAATTAGCGAAATTTTGGCAGCATCGCCATTTGGTCATTATGTATTTAATACGCAAGCTCCCGATATTGGCAATGCCAGTGTGCATAAATACGCTCCTAAACACCTAAAAGACACCTATTTAAAACCACTAATGAATGGCGAAATAAGAAGTTGTTTTTCGATGACCGAACCCGCATTTGCAGGTTCAAATCCAACCAGAATGGGAACAACTGCCGTAAAAGATGGCGACGATTATCTAATAAACGGACATAAATGGTTTACCTCTTCGGCTGATGGGGCAGCTTTTGCCGTAGTCATGGCAATAACAAACCCTGATGCTGCTCCACACAAAAGAGCAAGTCAGATTTTAGTACCGCTCGATACAAAAGGCTATAAATTTGTACGAAATATTCCAATAATGGGGCATACTGGCGATAGTTGGGCAAGCCATGCCGAAGTAATATATGAAAATGTAAGAGTACCACAAGCTAATTTAATAGGAGCTGAAGGAACAGGTTTTTTATTGGCTCAAGAACGTTTAGGCCCTGGAAGAATTCATCATTGTATGCGATTTATAGGCATTGCCGAACGTAGTTTCGATTTGATGTGTCGGTATGCAGTTTCGAGAGCAATAGATGAAACCCATGTTTTGGGCGATAAACAGTTTATTCAAGGCTTTATTGCCGAAAGTAGAGCTGAAATAGATGCCGCAAGACTTTTAGTTTTGAGAACTGCCAAAAATATTGACGAAAAAGGGGCAGCAGCCGTTCGTGATGAAATTTCGATGATTAAGTTTTTTACTGCAAATATGATGCTTAGAGTTATTGATAGAGCCATTCAAACACACGGAGCTTTAGGAATGACCAATGATATTTTGCTTTCGTTTTGGTATTCGCACGAGAGAGCCGCCAGAATTTATGATGGAGCAGACGAAGTACATAAAACTGCTTTGGCTCGTGGAATTTTGAAAAATTATGGTTTAGATACCAAAAGAAAATAATAACAGATTTTAAGTCAATTGATTGGAAAAATTAGACACGGAAAATACGATTTTTATCCATACTTTCCGTGTCTAATCCTTAAAATCCGTGTTTCATTGTATTTTTAAATTCTCTCCTTTTTTATGCTTGTTCAAGAGGCAAACAATGCGAAAAGTTGTGCCTTTATCTATTTGCGTTTCTTTTACAAATAATCTGCCGCCGTGATAAGTTTCTATAATTCTTTTTGCCAAAGTCAAACCCAAGCCCCAACCTCTTTTTTTGGTACTAAAGCCCGCATTAAATATCTTTCTGACATTCGATTTTGAAATGCCTTTTCCTGTATCTCTTATATCAATAGCAATATTTTTTTTGCCCGCGGGTTTGATAGAAACAAACAATTCGCCTATACCAGCCATCGCATCGACAGAATTTTTACAAAGATTTTCTATTACCCATTCAAATAGGTGTCGGTTTACTTTAATTATTGTTTGATTAGACAATTGATTGTCGAACTCAACTTTTACTTTGGTCGAGATGCGTTTTTCTAAATATATAAGCGTTTGGCTCACTAATTGGCTTATATTTTCTTCTTGCATTTGCGGTACTGACCCAATATTTGAAAAACGAGTTGTAATAGTTTCTAAACGCTTCACATCTTTTTCCATTTCATCGCCGATGCTGGCATCAAAATCAGGATTCGAGCGTAAAACTTCCACCCAAGCCATTAAAGCAGAGATAGGTGTGCCAAGCTGATGGGCAGTTTCTTTTGCCAATCCCACCCAAACACGATTCTGTTCAGCTTTTCTCGATGAACTATAAGCAATAAATGCCAAGAGTCCGAAAATAAGAAAAGTACCGATTAGAATAAAAGGAAAATAACGTAACTGTTTGGCTACTAATGAATTACTATAATAAAGAGAAACTTTTTCTTTGCCAATATAAAACTCAATCGGCGGATGTTCACTCGACATTTCGGCGATTTTTGAGTATAAAAACATTTCTTTTTCTTTGGGTCTCCAATTACGGGTAGTATCTGCCAATTCTGTAATATTGATATTATTTATTGGCACACCATCTTGCACCAAAATAGCTGGAATAGTTTCGTTGGCAGCCATAAGTTCTTGCACGTACGTATAATCACAGGTACTTTCTACGCTGTTTTCTACAAAAAACTTGATTGCCGAAGCATACAAAATAGCATACTTTTCTTCTCGTTTTTCTACTTGTTTTCCTAACAAATTGAAATAGTACAAAACACCTATTCCTATCGAAAATAAAATAGCAATAGCCACAAATCTCCAACCCGTTATTTGTTCATAAATATCAAAAAATACTTGTTTTCGTGCCATAATAAGAACTTTTTTTTTGCGTTGTATCTTCTACAAACTATTTGTACTATTTTAATATTATAGAAAACTTGATTTTTATAATTTAGAATGATTATAAATTATAAAAACTGACCGAAATCATAACAAACTTATAAATTTGAGATGTAAATTTGCAAACTATTTTCAGAACAATGCACGGAATATTTAAAGCAATCACGATTTCACATAAAAGAGCTTCATTAGCTCTTAGGGGACAACTTGCCCTAAATGAAGCGGAATCGAAAGATTTAATGCTTAAAATACGAGAAATTTTCGATATTTCAGAAATTTTAGTGCTTTCAACCTGCAATCGAACAGAAATTTATTATTGTTCAGAAACAGATTTAAGCCAGGAGATCATAACTTTACTGGCAAGTCAGAAAGTAGTAAAATCAGCTGATATTTCCTCTTATTTCGATAATATTTCCGATCATCAAGAGGCTATCAAGTATTTATTTGAAGTTTCAATGGGTTTGCATTCACAAGTAATCGGCGATTTGCAGATTCCGAATCAAGTAAAGCACGCCTATCAATGGTCGGCTGATATACAAATGGCTGGTCCGTTTTTGCACCGTTTATTACACGCTATATTCTTTACCAACAAAAGAATTGTTCAAGAAACATCATTTCGTGATGGAGCGGCTTCTACCTCTTATGCAACAGTCGAAGTAATGGAGAGTTTTTTGCCATTGCTCAATAATCCGAGTATTTTGGTGGTAGGTGGGCGAAATTGGCGAAGATGTATGCAGAACTTTAGCCGATAAAGGCTATAAAAATATCAATATCACCAACAGAACCAAGGCAAAAGCACAGAAATTGGCTCAAGAACTGAGTTTTGGTGTAGTAGATTTTGAAGAAGTAGCTTTCCAGATACTCAATGCCGATATTATTATTTCATCAGTACGTGCCGAAACTCCTTTAATTACCAAAAATACTTTAGCCGAAAAATCACTTTCTGTAAAATACTTGATTGACCTTTCTGTTCCGAATAGCATTTCAGCCAATATTGAAGAATTAAGTGGCATTGTGGCTTATAATCTTGATGAAATTCAGCGAAGAGCCAATGACGCTTTACTAAAACGCCAAGCAGCTATTCCGCAGGTAATGAAAATTATAGATTCGGCTATTGCAGAATTTAATAATTGGTCGCAAGAAATGATAGTTTCTCCCACTATTCATAAATTGAAAGGAGCTTTAGAGCAAATCAGAAAAGAAGAAATGGCTCGTTTTGTAAAAGAATTATCGGCAGAAGAAATAGAAAAAGTAGAAAAAATAACAACAAGCATGATGCAAAAAATCATCAAATTGCCAGTTATTCAACTAAAAGCAGCCTGTAAACGAGGCGAAGCCGAAACGTTGATTGATGTGCTGAACGATTTGTTTAATTTAGAAAAACAAACAGTTTAAGGCTGGCTTTTCTAAATCAAACAAAAAATAGTTGTTCGTTTTTAAATTTTCTTCGCAGGATTTCCAAATACAGTTTCTCCGGCCACTACATTTTCAACCACAACCGAGCCTGCACCTATTCGAGCATTTTTGCCAATCTTAATTCCCGAAACAATTACTGCCCCCGACCCGATAAAAGCACCTTCTTCTATCAATACCTCATTGTTGATGATAGCTCCAGCCCCAATTTGTACATAATCTTCCAATACGGCATTGATATCAATTATTGCTCCTGAATGAAGAATACAATGACTCCCAACTTTTGCATAAGGATTGACTACCGCTCGTGCCGAAACCAAATTTCCATGCCCAATAAAAGCATCAGCCGAGACTACGGCAGTATTATGAATCGCATTGACAGGCATTACTTTGCGTCGTTCGTTGAGCATTTCTACCAATTTTTTGCGTACTTTATTGTTTTCGATAGCTACAAATGCTTCTGTTTTTTGACCAACTAATTTCAAAAAACCATCGTCGTCAGTATCGCCCAAAACCATTACATCGCCAAATTCTTTGTTGTGTAATTCGGCATTATCATCTAAAAAGCCATAAACCAACACATTATTTCTATTAAAAATATCGAAAACAATTTTTCCGAGATTTCCAGCACCAAAAATTAAAACAGGATTTTCCATAAATACAGTTATCAGTGAACAGTTATTCAATTATTAGTGAACGCATTTTCAGCTACTTTTCAACATCAAACATCTAACCTCAAACATCGATATTATCAACATCAAGCATCTAAAGCATCGCAAGAAACACTTCTCAGCCACCACTTACAGGCGGAATTAATACGATTTCGTCATTTTCGGTCAAAATATCATCATCATTGGCATAATTAGCATTAATGGCAATTCGCAATGATTGTAAAGTTGAAAAAGCAGGAAATTGAGTAGAAAGTTGTTGTTTTAGGTCATTGACGGTCGATTTTTGGGGTAGGTCAATTTGATACTCAAATTGACCAATAATATCACGAGTTATGCCGAAACATAGTATTTTTATAGTCATTTTTAGGTAAATAAGAGTTTTAGACAAGCAATAAATAAGCCACAAGCCAAGGTATAACGCAAAGTAGGAATATTAAATTTCCGACTTCCGAAAAATGAGCCTACTATTCCGCCAATCAAAGCTGCTCCAATCCACCAAACTAATTGAGGATTAAATACAAAGCCTTTTGAAATAATTCCCATCAAACCCGACAAAGAATTAACAAAAATAAATAAAGCCGAAATAGCAGCCGTTTGTTTAAGATTTGCCCAACCTAAAAGAATTAAAACAGGACTCAATATAATGCCACCGCCAATGCCCAACATACCCGATAATAATCCAATAGCTGCACCAATAAAAACACTACCCAGAAAAGAGGATTTTCTTTCAACTGCAACATCTTTTGGCTTCACTAACATTCGAGCAATAGCTAAAATTAGACAGAAGGCGAGCAGTTTTTTGTATAAATTGTCGGTAATTGGAATATTTCCACCCAAATATGCCATCGGAATACTTCCTAAGGCAAACGGATAAAATAATTGCCAACGAAAATAACCTGCCCTATAAAATTGTATAAAAGAAACTAATGAAACCACTACATTTAGTACCAAAGCCGACTGTTTCATCAACATTGGAGCAATGCCGAAAAGAGCCATCAACGCCAAATATCCACTTGCTCCTCCATGCCCAACTGAAGCATAAAGAAAAGCAATAATCCCTAAAAAGCACACAAAATAAAAATCTTGCATAAAACAATGGTAAATAATAAACATTGAACGTAAAATTAAGCAATATTTCGTAAAAATTACCCATTTTTGCAGAAAAATAGGTTTCAATAATATGATAAACGTTGCGTGTATAACGATACAAAAAGGCGAAAATATTGTTTTAAATGATATTAGCTTTGAGATAAAAGAAGGTGAAAATTGGGCAGTTATAGGCAATACAGGTTCGGGAAAAAGTACGCTTTTAGAAGCTATTTTGGGCAAAATATTTCCAATAAGTGGGCGAATAGCTACACCGAAAATTAGCGAAATGGAATTTGTAGCAAAAGATTATGCTTTTCATCAATTAGTAGAATCAGCTGCTCAATACTATCAACAACGATTTAATACAAGCGATGCCAATATAGCACCAATCGTTTTGGAAATTTTGCAAAATCAATTGAAGCCAGTAGGAACAATCAACGAGCATTCGGTGAGTTTGCCAAGTTTGCTATATTCAGAAGAAGAAATAAAAAATGTGGCAACATTGCTAAAAATCGATCATTTGTTAGATAGAAAAATAGTTACGCTGTCGAATGGCGAAACTCGTCGGACCCTGCTTACTTTGGCTTTGCTCAAAAACCCTAAAATATTATTATTAGATAACCCTTTTATAGGTTTAGACATCGAAAGTCGGGCGATTTTGCACCAAGTATTAAATAACGTTACGACTTCGGGAATTCAGGTTATTTTAGTTACAACGCCTAAAGAAATTCCTTCATGTATTACGCATATTTTAACATTGAAAGAAGGTAAAGTTTACAAAATTCGATTGAATAATACCGAAAAACAGGTAGATTTTGCCTCGAAACAGGCTGAAATGGATGAAAGTATTTTAACAAAAATCGGACAAGAAACCACAAATAATGATTTCAAATATGCCCTAAAAATGCGAAATATAACCGTAACTTATAAAGACGTTGATGTATTAAACAAAATTAATTGGCAAGTAAAAAGAGGCGAAAAATGGGCATTGATAGGAGCAAACGGTTCTGGAAAAAGTACTTTATTGAGCTTAATTACTGCCGATAATCCGCAGGGATACCAAAATGATTATGATTTATTTGATAAAAAACGGGGAAGTGGCGAAAGCATTTGGGAAATTAAACAAAAAATAGGTTATGTTTCGCCCGAATTGCATTTGTATTTTACAAAAAGTACCGATGTTTGGAAAGCCGTAGCCTCTGGTTTGTTCGATTCGGCAGGTTTGTTCAAAAAATTAACCACTCAAGAACAGCAAACCGTAGCATTATACTTGGATTTGCTAAATATTAAACATTTGGCAAATCGTAAAATTTACCAATTATCCACTGGCGAACAGCGACAAGTGTTTTTGGCAAGAGCATTGGTAAAAAATCCTCCTTTATTATTGCTCGACGAACCTTGTCAAGGATTAGATACCGAAAATATGATTTATTTTCGAGAGTTAGTCAATCAATTGGTCGTAAAACTCAATAAAACCCTAATTTATGTAAGTCATTATGAAGAAGAGATTCCTGCTTGTGTTACAAAATATTTAAAACTCGAAAAAGGAAAGATTATCGCTACAAAATAAGGCAAACAAAATGACGAAAATTACTACCAATGATTTATTGCAGGCTTATGTAAATGGTATTTTTCCAATGGCAGATTCGGACGGAAGTATTTATTGGTATTCACCCGACCCACGAGCCATTATTCCTTTAACTACTTATAAACCAGCCAAATCTTTGCGACCAATTATTAATAAAAACCATTTTGAAATTAGAATAAACAATAATTTTGAAGCCGTGATGAGAGGTTGTGCCAAAGCTCGTTATGAAACTGACGAAACCTGGATTTCGGAAGAAATTATACAATTATATACAACACTCAACAAATTGGGGTTTGCTCATAGCATAGAAGCCTATTTTGCCGATGAATTGGTTGGCGGTTTGTACGGCGTAGCTATTGGGTCAGCTTTTTTTGGCGAATCAATGTTTTATACACAACCAAATGCCTCGAAAGTAGCTTTTCATTACTTAATTGAGCTTTTGAAACAACAAAGTTTTCAATTATTAGATACTCAATTTATCAACGATAATGTAAGGCGTTTTGGAGCAATAGAAATCCCTAAAAACGAATATATGTTGCTTTTGAATAAGGCTATTGCAAAAAAATAGCCATTACTATTTCGGTAATGGCTATTTTGGGAGAAAACAGAACGATTATGGTTTTTGATAGTTATTTTTTCCTTCTTCCAAAAATTTAATAAAATCCTCTTTTGAGCAATAACCAATGGGTTGTTTGACAATCATTTTTCCTACCGTATTTTCAATTACATAATAAGGTTGGGCATTATTGTTATATTTAGTTATTTCTATATCCATATTTTTATCGCCAATCGTTTCTTTTACTTCATCATCATAAGTAGATGTATATTGTTTGGCTTTGGGCAATTCTTTTTTATCATCGACATAGAGAGAAGCAATGACAAAATCTGCTTTCAATTTTTCGAGTACTTCTGGTTTCGACCAAACATTCTCTTCCATTTTACGACAATTAGCACAGGCATAACCCGTAAAATCTATCAATAATGGTTTTCCTACTTCTTTGGCATAAGCTAAAGCATCGTCATAATCATAGAATCCTTGTAATTCATGCGGCAACGGACGTAATTTCGACCCATCAACAACAGCTGTATTAATAGTTTTGGGTGGCAAAATTCCCGAAAGAAGGCTTAAATCTTTATTCTGAATAACGCCAGTAGCCATGTACGCTGCTAACCCAAAAAACAAAAGCGAAAATCCAATTCTTTGAAAACCATAACTTTTTACTTTCGTATCTTTTGGCAAACGAATAATACCTAAAATATAAAATCCAATCAATACAAAAATAACAATCCAAATGATCAGAAACAGGTTTCGAGAAATAAAATTGAAATGATAGGTTAAATCAATATTGCTCAAAAATTTGAGAGCTAAAGCAAATTCAAGCATTCCGAAAACTGCTTTCATTTCGTTCATCCAACCACCCGATTTTGGCAAACTTTTCAACCATTGAGGAAACATAGCTAAAGCAGTAAAAACAACACCAAAAGGCAATCCGAAGGCAAGCATTCCCCACAAAGGTCGCCAAAATTCGCCTTTGGCAGCCATAATCAGCAATGTACCCACAAATGGAGCGGTACAAGAAAACGAAACCACCACTAAGGTAAGAGCCATAAAGAAAATACCTAAAAGTCCTCCTTTTTCCGACATTCTGTCAATATCATTTACCATTTTGTGAGGTAAAACTATTTCAAAACCACCCAATAGAGAAATGCCAAAAAGAATAAAGATGACGAAGAAAATCAGATTAGGAATCCAGTGAGTACTTATAAAATTCAGAAAAGGTGCCCCAAAAACAGTAGCCACCAAACCAATAATGCCAAATACAAACATAATAGACAAACCATAAAAAGTTGCTTTACGTGTACCATGCGATTGTTTGGTAAAAAAACTAACCGTCATAGGCATAATAGGATAAATACAAGGCATAAATATAGAGGCGAAACCCGCCAAAAATGCTGTAACCAAAAAACCGAGAAGTGGGGTGCTTTCTTGCATAAAAAGAATATTGGTACTGAATTTATTGTTTAAAACAAAAAGAAAACAAAAAGCGTGCAAAATTTTCAACCTTTAGGAACGTGAAACTGCCATTTTTAGAAATACCATTTTTCCATCATCAATTTAAAGGAAACTATTGCCATCAATGACGATAAAATAATAATCCACGTTGCTTTGGGTAGTTTAAATATATTGAGTGCCAAAAACGAAATAGCCATTGCAATAGCTACAATTATCAACTGACCAAATTCTAAGCCAATATTGAATGAAAATAACTGAGGAATAATACTTTCGGTTTTGCCGAGTAAACTTCTCAAGTAATTTGAAAAACCCATACCATGAATCAACCCAAACAATAGGGCAAATACATAACGAGTATTGGAGAATATTATTGGGGGGGGCGAGGCTTGAAAAATATTCGATAAGCAAGTAAACAAAATCGTAACAGGAATTAAAAACTCAATCAGCTTTGTACTATAATCGAATACATGAAGAGCCGCCAATACCAACGTAATAGAATGCCCAATAGTAAAAGCAGTTACCAAATAAATTACTTTCTTCCAATCAGCTATTTCATAAATAGCACATAAAGCAACAATAAATAAAATATGGTCATAGCCATTAATATCGGTAATATGCTGATAGCCAAGCTTAAAAAATATACTTAGTTCGTCCATTTAGTAAATTTTATTTTCTACAAAAGGCAAAATTAGTAAAGAAAAACGAATAGCTTTTTTTTAATACCACAAAAAAAGCAGAAGCACATGCTTCTGCTTTTTAATACTACACTTACCTAAACCCTAAAATTCCATAGGTACACCTACACTCGTTGTATCCCATGAAATGGTTAAAATCTTGTCGTTAGTACTAATGGTTAATTTCTCTACAATATCTTTTAGATTTTTTACTGGAACAGTAACTTCTGCTACATTTTTGCCTTTGATTTTATCATAACCATACGAACCCCATTGCTTCAATTCGCTGTTTAAGATAATTGTCCATTCCTTTTCGCCTAATTTCGTAAAAAGAGAATATGTACCCGCTTTTACTGCTTTCCCACCAAATTTTACATCTTTTTTGAAGGTAATTTCGGTAGCTTCGTTCGCTCCTGTACGCCAAATAGTGCCAAATTTTTCTAATCCACCAAAGACTACACGTCCTTTTTTAGATGGCTGACCATAAGCTACTTTTACATTGGCACTTTCGGCTGTTACTCTTGGGCTTGCTTGGCTAAATGATAAAAAACTAATCATTAAAAGAAAAGACGATAAAAGAAGTATTTTTTTCATGCTATTGTATAATTTTTGTGTTTGTACCATAATATAAACATAACGAATAAAAGTTTATTTTAGTTTTGAGAAAAACAAATATTTATGAAAACCAATGAAAGATTTATGATTGATGTTTTTCTACAAATATTTTTGCCATTTCTCTCGGATTGGTAGGAGTCGCATTTATTTTATCCGATTCTAACAGCCCATCTCTCAAACGAATAATTCGGTGCGAATAATTGGCAATATCTTCTTCATGCGTAACCATCACAATGGTATTGCCTTTGGCATAAAGTTGGTCAAAAAGTTCCATGATTTCGTATGACGTTCGGGTATCTAAATTTCCTGTAGGCTCATCGGCAAGCAAAATACTGGGGTCATTGACCAAAGCCCGTGCAATAGCAACTCTTTGTCTTTGTCCGCCCGAAAGTTCGTTGGGTTTATGATGAGAACGGTTTTCTAAACCTACATTTTTAAGCGTAAGCATGGCTTTTTCAATTCGCTGCGATTTGGTATAACCTGCATAAATGAGCGGTAAAGCCACATTATCAAGTGCCGATTGACGAGGAAGGAGGTTGAATGTCTGAAAAACAAAGCCAATTTCTTTGTTTCGTATTTCTGCCAAATCGTTATCACTCATACGGCTTACATCATGGTTATTTAAGATATAACTGCCATTGGTTGGCGAATCTAAACAGCCAATAATATTCATCAATGTCGATTTTCCCGAACCCGAAGGACCCATAAAAGCTACATATTCTCCTTTATCGACCGAAATAGAGATTGATTTTAAGGCATCAATCACTTCGCTTCCCATTATGTAGCGTTTAGAAATATTGCTTGTTTCGATTATTTTCATAATAGCTTTTTACACAAAAATTAGAAATTTTATTTGCCTAAAATAATAGAGAAAAAGCCCTCCCTATTGGGCAGGGTTGGGTGGCGTTGATACTCAAATCTTTCATCAACCAATTTGTTTGAAAGCTAAACTACAAAATCATTCAAAGCCATCATTGCTTTTTTCCATTAAAGCCTTTTGTGCTTGATAGATGGAAAGAAACGATTGATAGTCGGCGGGAATACTCAATTCTTTTACGTGTAATAAGCCATTTTCTGCATAATCGGTTGTGCCAATTTTGAGCGATTGTAAGGCGTATATTTTCCACAATTCTGCCGATTGATCATCAACTTCAACGGCTCTAAAAATCATGTTATAAGCTTCGTTAGGTTTCTTTAACGTATTATTATAATAATTGATAGTTTTAGCCAAAATAACCTTATTGAGCGGATTTTGTGCCAAAACTTTGTCATAATCGGCTTTTGTATGAAGCGTTTTTATAATTTCTTGGGCTTGAGCTTGCTGAAATTCGCTGATTGTTTGTCGGTAGTTTTGTTGTTCTAAAACCGTTACCGAAGAATAATCGCCTGCCCGATTCAAATAGTTTACAGCTTTATCGAAAACTCCTTGCTGCAAAAACCACATTCCCGAAACCTGATTGTATAAAGCCTTATGTTTGGTCGAATCATTTGCCAGTGAACTTAATTCTTTCAAACCTTCCAATCTATCATTTTTATGATAATTTCTATTTGCGATGGAAAATGTTAAATCTTCAAAAAAATCGTGATTTATTTCTTTTTGACGAAGTTTTTGTAGTTCTACTGCCGAGTATTCGCTTTCCGAATTGTTATAAGAAGTATTATTATAAACCAATGCAAACTGGCTTACGTTTAACCCCGAATCGGGTAAAAGTTGTAAA